>JXOR01000016.1:0-166432 GCA_001014335.1 Coboldia fuscipes
GTTTTCGGCCTCAATTGTGAATAAAAATCATTACTTTTCTATCTCATTCATTTTGGGTTACTTTGTGACTCTTATAATTCTCATGATTCCGTGTTACGTCTTTAGCACTCTTGATTAGGTTCATAAATATTCGAGTAACACTTAATGTGCACCAGACATCCGAAACCATCAATTGTACCAAAAATTGATTCATTTTAAAACGAAGAATAATACGCCTTTAGGGGGCTATGTTAAAAAGAAATTATGTGTTTATTTTTATAAGACACATTAAATGGTGAATGATTTCCAATAAGCCGGCAGACAGAGAGAACACTTTTGAAAACAAAGAGTTACAAATTAAACAATTTTTCTTCATTTTATATTGGTTACTTTTCATCTGAATATTTTTTATTTAAATGAAAAATTGTATTCCAATCGCCCTTGGAATCTTCATAATGTTTCACTTCTATCTCTAGCGGACTTGTTTTAGATAAAATACAAAAAATATAACACGATCGATTATACAGTTTACATCATGTCGAGTATCCGCACATAATTTAATATTCTTCGTGTATTCCATTGAAACTGCTGGTCTTAGTCTCGAGCATAGAGATTGTGAGAGAAGTGAGTGTGTTGTTTTAATTTGTTGATATTAATGGACCATTTAAGAATAGTTGAAATAATAAAGAATGTACCAAGAAAGAATGTATTATTTGTTTTAAGTAGTTTTCTTAATAACTCTTTAATGTTTTCATTCAGTATATGTAAGATTCGTTCTCTTTTTATATAAACAATATTAAAGTGTGATTATCAGCGATATTAATCTCCAACAACGTCATGTATCAATTGAATGATCTTACTGATGTTTTTTTTTATTACATTTTGAAGTTAACTGGCGTCTAAATGCGTTCATCTAAGTAAATATCAAAATCTTTTTCCGAAGAAATTTCAAACGATTATAAACCACATTGATATGCATAGCATAATTGATAGCATTATCAATCAGTGTAGTACGATGAAAGTTAATTTTCTTAAGGATTCTGTTTGGATATACGTAATGTAAAGAAAACCGAGAAAGATTTTCAGGTTAACGATTTATATGTGTTTACTTACCTCGACTGTTAACCTCAACGCAAATGAAATTTAACTGACAGCATATTTAATGGACTGAGACAAATTAGAGTCATTGGACATTTTCAACATTCAATAAAAACATGAAAAATGAATAACATTTTTGGATAGAGAGTGAAAAACTATTCTCATCTGTTCAAAATGTGCATTTGGCAATGTCAGCAATACCATTGAACCTTTTGAAAAGTATTAAAGTACTTAGTCCACTGATGATGATGATGATGATGGTGGAGATGGTAGAATGTGTACTGCTACTCTAGCAAACATGTTTAGAAAAAAACGTCATATTAACGATTGCTCCACTGTATGAGAATGTGGAAAAGTTTGGTTGGTCCAAGTGAAGAACTCAATACAATGATTTTGTTTTTCTTTCCTTGAAAATTCATCTTAAAAACGATTTTTCTTGCACCATCAAATATTCGTTCTACGTATAAACGACCAAAAGTACAGAAAAACAATTTTAAATCGATTCATACGATCTTTTTATTCGAATATTCGTAATATAATTTGAAATTTTCTAACATAAAGAACACTGAATTCAATTTCACGTTGTGTTTAGTACTTTTCATTCGTTTCGTTCATGCTGTTTCCTCAAATAAAGAAAAATTGAAATATTCAGTTTAAGAGAATCATTCTTTATTGGCGCAATATATGGAAATATAGATGAAATTTCTTTTCTTCTGATACTAAATCTGATTCTGTATTTTTTTTTCTGTATGGTTATGAACTCAATTCCTTTTCATAATGATTACTTAAGATTCGGATAAAAATTTATTTTTTTTTATATAAAATATCGAATTCACATTTTATTTGTTGGTTCAAAAATAAAAAGAAATGAATTGTGACTTAAAATCTAGGTCGATAAATAAAAGTTTCTTTGGTTCATTACTTTGTTATCGTGCGATTATATAAAATGTAATGCGACCGAATTGAATATTTTGTTGATGCTAAAAACAGTACACTATGGGAGAATCAAAAGAGAATAAAGTATCCAATGGGTCATGAAGCATATGGAAGACGGTAGTACAATGTATTTCTGTTCCCGCATAGTGTGAATTACATTGAAGATTATAACAAAGAAGTCATTGCCGGTTGTATCAGAATGAATTTATTTTAACATTGTAAGGATCCAAAGTAAGCGATATCAGTTGTATGGGTTTTTATTATATGTTGGCCTGAAATTTCATTGAAACTATACTTAAACATTCAAGAGATTGGTTATGTATTTTGGGAATGATTCCACAGGATGTATCAAATTACCAAACGGATTAACAATTCATGTAGACTATCTTTATCTTATTTTATGTGACGTTAAAAAAAAAAATGAACAGTGAGATTTATGTTAAAGTCTGTCTCTGTTACAATGAATAACATTTTGATATATTGAGTTCATATCAACAATCGAAACCATATTCACTTGATGATCATTTGTTTCATGAGTTAAAAAGAAAGAAATACCAAAAATGATGAATGATGGAAATGTTTCGTTGTCATCCTTGATCGAGAAAAGATATCTAATTTTTATTCTTTGGGTAATCTCCAGCAACATTTAGTCATTATTTAAATGATGTGTTCAACCATTGGAAATGATATTGTGTTGAATTAAGAAAATGCATAAGAATAGAGTGTCTAAGTGGAAGATGAGTTATAATACCAAAAAATCATAGAATAAGATAAGGAGAAGAAGAAGTGTGGTGTACAATTTACAGTTTTCTTTAATAAATTCACTTAATGTCCTTCATCGGTTAATAGTTTATTAATGTCATGGAACAGATTCTTGAAGATGCTGGAGATGTTGGTTAATGACGTTCATTTTTTTTATTGAAATGAATTCTTTTCTTATACCGGAAAAATAGAATCTGTAAATCCATTTTTAATAGTTTTTCGTTTGCTTACATAATAGAAGGTTCTTTTATTCCTTTTAGTGTGTGTTATTTTACCAAAATGATTCTATTTTGAAGAGATTTTTTATGATTTTGTATTTGATATTCTTTTGGGGGCGCTCTTTTAATATCATACGTAATCATTTCTATTGGCATTTAATTTGCTCTAAAGACCCCTAACCACATAGAGAGCGAGACAGAACTTGAATAATATTGATTGATTTTAAGTTTCATGTTGCCAACAGATTCTGAATATATTGAATCTCGTTGAATCTAGATCATAATGAAATGAAACGAATTTTATTTCGTTTTTTTTGATTCTATGTAGATCATTTGATGGAAAAACAGTTTTAAGAAGTTGATTGAAAACGTTGTATTTCAGTGCATTTATATAAGAAGTATATGAGAAGAGAATCCATAAAAATCTATAATGGGTTGCACTTTGTCTAAAAGAAGAATAAAAAATGAAAAATTATAATCGATGAGTTTTTGAATTTTTAACCTAAATATTTCTTTTTACTACTGTAACTACTAAAAGGGAACATAAAATGTTCAATGCAAAAAGATTTAAAATTCTATTTGATTCATTTTCATTATAAGAAACGTCATTCAAACGATTCGTATGGTATTATTGTGAAATAAATTAATAAATAATGTCTAATTATAAAAATTGGTTGATTGGATGTGAGAGAATAAAGAAATGAAATTAGATCAAATGTTCTTATACTGAAAGTTTAATTCATTTTTTTTTAATAATTTGGAATAAGACAACAACAAACATGATACAAATACTAATTATAAATTAATATCAACTGTATTGAAGAAATGGAGATTTAACCGAAGTGTTAAGTATGTAAAAACAGTTTTAATTGTTCAAGTATGCGGTTGCCTTGTTCTTTATTTACAATCAATCAATCGTTCATATAAAACTAAATTAAATCGTAATCCATAAGCATTAATTTTAATCATAAAATACAATAAAAATGAACGTTTAATACAATATCGTGTATAATTCATAAACATTGTGAGCTCATACATAATTTGTTTTCTTATTACTATTTGTGTTTAATGTGGGGAATCAGATAGTCGATTGGGACGATATTGAATTAGCAATGTGCTGTTAATGTTCATTGAAACATTTTTTATGCAAATTCAATATAAAGTGAAATAAAATTTAACTCATACTCATACCAGTATTAATGTCGTGTGTTTAATTTTCATACACGAGAAAAAACATTAATCGTTTATTATTTAAAATCAAGCATTAATGATGTGTGGAATTCATATGACGATTTATGTAAATTATAAAATTGGAAACAGTTGAAAATTATTCTCATGCAACTTATGGAAGTAAAATACAATAAAAATGATTATAAAATCATTCTCACCTGTGCCAGCCTTCATCAGGTTCATTTTTTTTTTTCATATTTAAATCTTCATGCGATTTATTGGTAATTTTAAATACAATCACTATACGTGTTATTCATTGTATTTAAATAAACGTTTTAATCGAAAATGATATGCAAAACAAAAAAATAAAACTTAAGTGTGTAGTCAATTAAATAAAACGAATTGACGATGGCTCCCTCATGATACATACATCATTGAAAAGGTCGGGTTCTCGTCAAGAATTCGGATGATTTTTCACTACTTGATTACTTATAAAATTGATACGTATTTTTAGACTTCCTTATTCAACATGTAATTATGAATTTACGACACGAAAGTATTCACATAATCATAATTATATCTGGTCTTATTGCTCCAGAATATTTTTAATACTTTCAATGAGAAAATTAGATGTGTGGCACTGTTCATCAGATGATAAGGAAATAATCATTTCGTTGATAAGAAAATTGTGAATAGAAACGATATAACCTGAATAATGTCATTGAATGGATAACATCTTAGTTATCCGGTTGTGTCAATTGATCATTTGAACTGAAATTGAATTGAATACATTGCACCCATTTCAATTCTGGTTTGAAGGAAACGACCTTTCATGAAAAACTTTATTTTCATTTAGAAGAAAAACCATATAAGAAATAATGATATGAATGAACGTGTTTTTCACATTGTGAACATGAATCAACGATAGAACGATTCGTTGAAAATTCTAATGAAAATCCATAAAATTGGTAGCATAACGACTTGTATGTGTGACTTTCTATCCCGGTAGATATGACACAAGTCCTCTGTCTCTAGCGTATTAAACGAGATACGATGATATGAAAATGGAAGGCTAACAACCAAATTGGAATATCATTTAAAGGATTTTCAATTCTGTATTCATTATAATTGGATTTTTCAGATGTCATGGAAATGAATCAAGAGATATTGAATTCACGGTCAACTACTCTGTTTCACTATTAGATACCAAATAGTAAATTGTTTCTGAGTTTTGCTATTTTTAATTTTCTTGTTATTAAAAAAAGAATCGTTATTTTGTTCTAAATATGAAATTCTATATTTGAGGGGCAGAGAATTGTTTTGCTATTTCAATGACAAAATTATTATTAGTTTTGTTTTACAAAAAGACGACAAAATGTTAGTCACTAACCAAAAGGTTATTTGTTTTCATTTTATTCGTGTGATGAGCACTCAATTTTCTCACGTTCGTCTATTGGAATGACCGGAAAATAGAAAATAAAATTCCATTTTCCTTCTCTTTTTAACCATCACTGAGGAAAATTCTTCTCAAGGTCGTCTGCAGCGCGTGCTTTCATTGAATGCCATATGTGAATTTTCATTGACGATTTTAAAATGTAAATTTTTCATATGTAGTGGCCCCAGTACACACAACAAAATGAAGTATACTAATTAGTTCCTTCCAAATCATGATGATAATCGATTTAATAAAATTAACTCGTTGCTCTGACATCGGATGACCTCTGAAAGTCGCCTTCTGTTTGTCCCATTCCCTTATTATCAATTCGATCATTAAACTTTACGGTGAATTGGTGAATTATTCAATAAAATACCAACAACATTGAATGACTTTGGAGGTGGTCTTGTTCGTAAAAAAAGAAAAATATTCATTGACAATTTGAATGAAGAATAAAAATAAAGTCAATTCGTTTGGGTCAGCGTTTTATTTTTTATGCACAAACCAATCGTAAGACCACCAGAGATACAAAAAAATGCATGAAAATATTTATTACCATTTTGATAACGGATTTAAACAAAACGAATATTTTCAAAGTAAAATACCACGAAAAGAAGTGTTCATTATCTCTTATGTTTTATGTATGGAGCATAAAGGGAAATAAAATTAACGTTTAGGTTTTCATCAGTCAGCATAATTTATTCATCCAATAATATGGTTTTGATTTTTATCGTTGGTTATTGTTACTTTTTCATTCTTTTAAATGTAATCAAAATAAAAATGAAATTAATTGTATTGAGTCTGGAATACATTTGAAATAAGAACAGTTGTTCTCGGTAGCCAGTTGCGAACTAGATTAGAGCGTTAATTCAACGATTAAAGTCTTTGGTATAAAGGTATAAATCATAAGAAAAACCCAATGGGTGGTAAGGATCGTTTTGAAATCATCTATTCAGAAACGAGTAATGGTGATAAAATGGATTTTTCATATTGAAGAATTATTTAGATTCGAATAAGGACTACTGAATCAAATTATGATTTATTATTCAATGGCCATTTACCACTCATCTGGTTCTTTTAATTTCATTCATTTGACATTCAATCATTCTAAGACCTTTGTTCGAGAGATGATTAGAATGCCATAACTGAGGTATATTGAGAAGAGTTTCTATTTCATTGTGATTCAGTTCAACTGTGATATACTGAAAATGATTTTATTATTATAATGTTATACTTTTGTGCAAAAATAATATTTGTACTCACATTCACATTTAAATGATCAATGTCAACCGGTAAATTAACCGAAACTCCTTTAATCTCTTAGGATCTATTGGTACATAATAACAAAACGGTTGTGCTACTAACTTTCAAATTAAATCAATTTTCTTCACTCTATTATCTTATACAAAAGAGAATAGATTTAAGTCAAAAGCCAATAATAAAAAGGACTCCCATATCGTCGTCTGTATATCCGACTGAAACAAATAAATCCTTATTTTATTTATTTTAATTTGTCATAAAAAAAAATTTAAAGTGAACAGAAGAGAAAGAAATGTTAAATGTGTGTATTTGAGCGTACACAACAACAATGTGTGGATTTACCTTATATTTTATTCTGCCACCCATGAAGTTTGTGTACGTTACCAAAAGGTCCGCGTCGCCATCCAAAAAAAAAAAAAAGAAGGTAAAAAGAAACAAGAATCAATTCAATTATGAGCACCGTTTCTTTTATTTGTGTGATATTTGATGTTATGGTTGAATATTTCTGTTTGATTCTTGGGCTTTCCTTATTGTTCCTTGTGTGTGGCAGAGACACACAGTGAAATCTTTAGTACATTGATGAGTGAAATGGCAGTTGAAGTTATGTATGTGTCTTGGGTCTCTTTATCGGGTGGTGGTCGTTTCAAACAAAACGTACATGAAAGATATGAACCTCTAATATGACCATAAAATGGTAAACAGTAAACATTGACGGCCTATTGATCGGAAACAGAATATAACAAAAAGTGTAATAATATCAAAGTCGTCCCTTGGTTTTATGAAATATGTTGTGAAAAGAAATTATTTATTTAAATTCATTGATTTTATTGTATACGATCGTTGAGAATATTAAATATTAACAAAAAAAAATGATACGAAAGAAAAGGAATAAAATCATTATGACTGAGTATACTCATTTGAAGTTAATAATGAATTCTTAAATGATCATTATTTCATCTTTATGTGGTACCTTTTTGTTTAAACATAAACTGTTGAATTTTTACCGAGGGTCAATATTTATCTAATCTAATGTGTGGCAATGAGTTCTTATGTTCGTTTTGATTTGTTTTAGAATAAGAAAAAAAATTATAAATGAAAAATTTACACATCAATGTTAATGTTCTTTTTTTTCTTTTTTATCGTTACAGGTAAATACAGTTGCATATTACATCAGTCAGGTTAAAATGATTATTAAGTCAACGTGCTATCATCTTATAAGACAAGCCGATTTCAATGGATATTTATTATCGTATTTTATTTTATTTCATTTTTATTTTCAAAGTTTTACTTTGAGTTCAATGGAGATGATCACATGAAAATACCGTCAAATTTTTTTTATGATCTTATCTCATTGAGACGGAATTTTTAAAAATTTTAACACGGGAACCGTTGAGTAAATTGTAATTTGATTTTTGCGGTAATTGTTTTAGTGTGTCTCGTATAAAAATGCAATTATAACTTTTAATTTAAATTGAATATGTTCTTTGATTGAATTAATCATGTTATGTAATGATGAAATCTTTTAATGAACTTATTGGTCACAGGCACAGTGGCTCATGAACACCAGAAGCAATAATCTTGTCCAGAAGGTATTGTTATTATATCAACGGGTTTTATAAATATTTTATTTAATTAATTAATTGACATGAATTGGTAATCACTCAAGTGTATTTTTTTATTAATTAACGGTGCAATGAATGGTTTATAGCAACAATCGATGGGAGATTTATTACCAATTTTGTATAAGATGCAATTTGGTTAACTCTGAGGTGTTGTCACCTTACAAAGTAATTAACGGATCACGGCTTCTATATAAACTACAGTTTTATATTTCATAATTTCACTTCATTTATTGGTAATAATATTCTTGATTGTTTAATTTTACCCTTTTTAATTTTTATTTTATCTTGGATCCCATGAAAAATCGTTTAATTTTATATAATAAAACGTTGGTGTTGTTGTGATATTCAAGTGGAATTGAATAGTTGGTGAACCACCTTCACATTTTAACATCACATAATGATTTTTATGTGGATCACACAGTTAAATTGTTTAACTTTTATAGAATAATGAAATCCTATACAATTGTTCAAGGTCCCTTCGTTTATTGACATCGGGTATCGTTAACTCTAATGCTTATGCCTTTTCTGATAACCTTGTCACATGTACAATACAGAACCAAATAACCATAATACACCAAAGTAGAGAAAACATTTTATATTATTCATCATTAATTTTCATTCTAATATCAGCAGAAAGTTAATGACAATGGTGGTGGTATGGGCTACAATGAAACTGATTTTAATCCGTCGACATTTTAATTCATCCTGGTTGAATTGGAAATATGAGTCGACCTAAAAAACAAGAAGTTTCAATGTCGATGATGTTTTATTAATTAATGGACTTTATTTAAACGATAAATTTAATCAATTGGTTTCCGTATTGTTTGATAAAATTTTTTATTTGATAATCAGCTAGTGTGTTATCACTTATTAGATGTAGGAAAAATAAAATTTTTGGACAATTACTTGTATTTTGCACTCACAAAAATAATGAAATGAAATTTTAGTGAAGGTCATAGACAACATGAACCGTACACATGAAATTTCTTCGGTTTTTTTTTTTGTATCAAAACTATTCTTCATAACAAGATAATTAATATGATGGTATGATGAGGTTAATTAGACTTTATCATTGATGGGTAGGTAAGTTGCCTAAAATTTAATTAATCTATTCTGCGCCTGAATGATAACTTATGTAAGCAATCAGTCATAATTAATGAAACTCTCATTCTTTATGTATTATCGTACGATATTAATTCAGTAATCAATTGGAATTATTGTTTTTTATGTTTTGTATCGAATTCACCCACCCAATTCATGTGATGTCGGAGTCCTTGAATTCAACAATGGAAATTAATTTTCGTTGTTAAATAATTCAGTGTTTCCATCTAATATGGAATTCATAATCACAGAATTTTTCCCCCATTAGTTTGGGTGTTGATGAAACTAGTCGACTCAAAATTCTTTCTCTAGTTCGCTTCATGTCATTCGACATGACGGTGTGAGAATTTTAGTTTACACCGGAATTTCTTATTGATTCGTATAAGTATAAGTATATTGGCTTTCTAGCGAAAATCTAATTATATAATTATGTTATTTTTGGAATTTAACCAAGGCCCAATCAATATAATATTCAATTGGACTTCGTATATTCAGTTGAACGATAAATCTTTAGCAAATATTGATTTAATATGGGCGATTATAATCGAGGGTGGCGTATTTCTTCTCTCCGAAAGAATTTCAATCAATTCAAATTATGAATTTGTTAGTTATGTTTCATTTTATTTTATTATTTTTTTACTTTGTTCTCAATGACAATCTCATGTATTAAAATGGCAACTCGCAATGTTTAGTGGAGCAAAGATAAATTAATGTTCTGAATATTTATGATCTATCTCTCCACTACATACTAAATGATGATATGATGTTTTTGGAGTACTATGAATGTGTGTGGCTTCACATGAAATATTAATATTTATATTGTGAATTATGAATACCATAAAAATGTTATTCATTGATTCGATTTTATTCATAATCTATATACGGATGTGGCGACTAATGTGGCATCAGCTGAAAAGACCGGCTGACTCTTAACGTGAACGATTCGTGTTTTTGTAGGCCACCAAGTCTAGCCAAATGATGTATTTTATATTCCTCTCGGACTGTTATCTTTTCATACAATGTGAATATTTAAACGTGTTAAATAAACGATATGAAAGATCTACATTTATGAAATTCAATTTAAAATGAGGTGACATTAAAATGCGTCTAAAATTACCCTTTTTAAGATAATTAATCAATTTTAGTTGCTAATTAAAAGCAAAATGCTTTATATTATTCTGGTTAAAAAAATATTCGCACAAAAACCAAATTTTATGAACTCAATATGATGGAACAGTAAATACGTTTGTATTTTGTTTCCGTAATAAAATAAGAGAACGTTTATACCTTAATTTGAAATGGAAAAGAATTGTACTCTGACTGGGTTTAAATGAAACGATGCCTCTTTAATCTTAATTTAGTTAATCAAAATATTAAAAAAAACGAGAGAGAGAGAGAGAGAGCACTTAGGGTCATTAAAATAATGTCCCCTAATAATTTTAAAGAAAATCAAAATTAAATTAATTATTAATTTAACGGTTAATTATCTGTTATGATTTTCACCAAATGATAAAATCTTATACTTTATGTGTATTCGTGTATGATTTCACAAATCAACGTATAACAGTGAAATAAGTAACCAGAGAGAAATGAGTGAACTTATTATAATTAATTTTAATGTGTTTGTGGTGCCCAGTAAGATCGCGTGCTCATGTCCAATGATACTTACAGTATTTCTGTTTTCTTTTAATATCAAAACGTACTAAATGGTGAAATTTTCTCTCTTTTTCTCGTTCATCTTCAATTTGAGGTGACGGTTGTATTTTACCTTTAGATTGGTTTTTAATTTCATGGTACTTAATGAAAGTATGGATTCAATGTGTGTATGATTATATTTTCAAGTATGTTTTCGTGACTTAAAGAACAGTGTGATTTTCTCTTAAACTTAATTTATTATTTATATACAAAAGACGATTATGATTGAGGGACTATAATTTTTAAATTTACACCATTTTTATAATGATTTAGTTGAGAAGATGTTAAGTAAATGGGCGCCCCAAACAAGTGAATAATAAATAACATGTTGGCTGATTAAATGAGTACAACAACTGAATTAAAATGAATTATTATTAATTCCAATTATAGAGATGCGCTTGTGCTGCTACCTAAACAATATTTAAGGTGATTGAAAAAGTCCCACATTAATAAATATGAGAGTGCACTTCATTAAATGGTGTATGAATAATTTTTAAATTTAAATCGGAATGTATTTGATTTCACAAAAACATAATTTTCATGTATAAATAAGTTTAGCCTAAATGAGAGAATTATTTCTGATTTATGAACCCGGAAACTTATTGAGAACATTTCACTCTCTTTTAATTGAAATTTGACTTTTATGTTTTTCTTCAGCTACGTGTATTTCTTTCAAATTTTAATTCAACAACTCCACATAATGTCAAAATGTAACACTGTAAACACATAATAATTATTAAATTATGACCAATAATGTGATCACACAATTGATTATACAAGATAACATGAGTTTTATAAATTGATCTTGTGGTAGGTCTTGATACATTGTATTATTGTTGATATATTTTATGTTGTGACATAACATGACAAATATACCCTGACGAGTTCCTAAGAATCAATCTTTGGGCAAAGGATGACCAAAATGTATTTTCCATTTTTTTTTTTTTTTATCAAATTCCATTGTTTTATTTGTTACCTGTGTTGATTTTGATTGTTTGGTGAAAAACCACAAAAACATCGGTTTTCTATAAACTAATGATTTGTGCATTTGAAATTATGAAGAGAAAGAGAGTATGAGACTCCCCAGCGACTATGGAACTATCCATACTACATAATTTATTTCTCCCAATTGGCCATATAGAGTGAACATGCAAATATTTACAATCGCATAGCAACGTTAATAAATTATGGTGAACGAAAACATTATTGTATTGTATATGAGCACACACTAACGTATAATTTAAATTAACTATACACTGAATACAATGAGCAAAAAGGATATTGATAATACCAACAAGTGACTAGAAATGTGTATAAGTAACGGTTCTTTTTTGAGTTGAGTGAAAGCTACGTTGGCGTATTATGTGTATGTCTGTTTGCTACCTTGACAAATCTCCTCCGTGTGTCAAAGACAACAACAGTTTAATCAAAATCCACCTCCAAACAATCAATGGTTTTTTTCTTACCATTATGGCTTATAATATGAAAACGCATTATATACGGACGTTTCACTTCAATTCAAGGATAAAATTGAAAAAAAAAAATAAAGTTTCTATATTGTAATGAATACTTCTAATATAATGATGAATAAAATACTAGAAAAACATAATGAAACAATACCCGTTGCCATATTAAATTCTGAAGGATATTCGTAGAACATTAATACAATTTCATTTTATAGGTGTATTGCCTATTTGACTATTTAACTATTAGACTCAATCTATATCATCAGAGTGAGTAAAAACGAATCGAACAAACGTCTAATAACAGTACAAATTCAATAGAGTAAATTTAATTGACCAGGCGTGTCAAATGTCCTTTACGCTTTAACTAATACGAGATGTTATCATAATTTGTATTACCCAATTCGAGAAGCTAATTAGGCACAGTTCAAGGTCTCCCTTTTGACTATTTGATTTGTATTCTATCAGTTCAATGTTACTCTAATCTATTTGATATTGTTTTTCGTTCCATTACAAATAATAATTCTTCGTGTGGCGGAGATGAACAAAACATGTGGCCACCCGAATTGTATTTTATTTAAATTCCACCGAATAAGTAATGTAAAGTATTAATTGAGAGAAAACATTATCAAAATCTGAAACTATTTGAATTCATTGAATGCTGATAATAAGAATTGCTTACAAAGTTTATAATTATCGCACGGTTCTGACTTATTACTTTATCGTTATTAAAGTAAACTTTATTTTTATTTTTATTTAAATAAACGATTTTTATCGATGTATGTTATGAGGGGAGGACATTCAGACGTCGTGTGTTTCTAATTAACTTTAATATGGGAAGTTAATTAATTGTTTTGTTAACTCATTGTAGTGTTTGGTTTACGTAAATGAATGATGAGTATCCCTTAAAATTCCAATAGAAAATGTGAATACAAAAATCTGTAGTATAGTTCATTTCATAGAAAAATGTTGTTAATCCAAGCTTATCGCTTAATACGTTTGCACCAATACATAGAAAGCACATAGTAAAATGATTTGATCTTGGCAAAAAAAAAATATCAGATGATGAATACAATAAAACGTTTACGTTGTCGGTTCCATAATACTTTAAGTGAATCATATGTTTTAGTAATTGTTCATTATTGAATTGAATAAAACCGACAATGAGGAATTGTTACCACAGTGTAGATCAGTTTAACGCGATGTACGATTGACGTTCGTCTCTAAATAATCCAAGCCGGTGTTGGATTGTGTGTATAAATGATTCGGTTTTTCTTACCTTTTGGATTTCATTTAACGAATAGTTCTTGTTATATTTTTGTTCTGATGAATAAATAATAAAATTCATCTGAATGCAAACAATCGATTTTTGTTTTCTTTACCTGGTGTGATCCTCTTGGATATCTTAAAAGATTGAATCTTGTGTGTGATCTCTTATATATCCCGAATGTATCAAAAGAGGACTCAAATATCCATAGAGTAAATAGAGAGAGAATAACAAAATGAAACTCCATATTAAGTTATGTTCAGATCATACAGAGTGTGAAGTCCCTCGGGCACTGTATTGACTATGGAGAAGATTGAATCAGTTGTAACTAAAGTTAGTTCGAATGTAGTCATGACTTGGATTCGCTTATAGAGATCGGGTGTATTTTCTATTGAATTTTATTTAGTTAATACTAATTTCGTGTAAATATTATCGATAAGTAATTTGTATTAAGTGGGGAACTTAATTAATGCATTACTATCGATATATTTTTTGTAATGTGAAAATAGTTAATAATAATTCAATGGCAAAGTTCAATGTTTTTACATTGTTTTCGTCAGTGTCTAACAATGTGTTATAATATTTATCATAAATCGGATAGAAATGGAATTATTTGTTCCTGATAAATTGGCTTAATAAAATGTGTCGGTTAAATATACAATTAATTTATTTTTGGTATTTCCAAATAATAGAAATGAAAATTAACGAATCTCATCGAATGAAGTGTACATAATTTACGACAAAACCGACAAATTGAACTGTTCCCATTTAAAATACACAAAATTAAATTAAAAACAATGTGTATGGAGACTCTGGATCAGTTTTGATTACTTTACTTGGTCACATTCAGTTGAATTTTTAAAATGAGAGAGATTCAATGGATCTGTGTTTTGTTTTTGTTTTATTTTTTTTTGGAATATGAATAATGATTGTATTTTATTTAACTCAATTCGTTAAGTAACAATGGGAATACAGTGTGATAGTGATGATTCTAGTGTACTCGAAAATTACTTTGAATATTTGCAAATTCTCTTATTTTCTCGTTAAAAACAAGTGACTGGGAATTACCATTGATAAAAATTATGATTTCTTTCGAAGAATTTTATTTAATAATATTGTTTTCAAGTAGAATGTGATGATGAAATTAGTTATAATCACACCGATTTAAACAAAAATATAATTGTAATCAATTGATAGTGTTTTACTCTAAATTTAGTAATTACTGTTGTTTTCTGCTATTAATGGTAATAAATTAATTGTGAATTGATCACCATTTCTGCCAAATAATCGATAGTTGTTGATATACTAATGTGTGCTGATTGTAACTAAGACAAAGAATATCCAATCGGTGAACGGCTGTTGGAAAGTAAAAATAATAAAACTGAATATAAAAATCCACAGTGTAGTTATAATCTGATAAGAAATGAACGTACCTGAATATTAATAATTAATTAATCAGAATACAACGGTGTATAATAATATTGAAGGTGAATGTGTCGAATAAAATATACACGAAAATAAGGTGTTTCCGTTATCACATATGCTACTGACCTTGACTACAGTGTATTTCTTATATGTATACAGTTTGAAAGTGTCTCGTTCCATGATATTGTGATAACAAGAAATAAAGAAATAAAATTAATATTCTTGATTCTGTGTTGTAAATAGATTGTTAAGCTACTGTGTTTAATACTTAAGGATTACATTATATAAAGGAAAGAGAGAATTGTTCATTCTACCTACCTCCAAAGTGATTATAGAAATACCTCATTGTTAATTAGAATAAATTCACTTGTACAGCTGCGCTGACACAAAAGAAACTGTTTTTCTTTTATTACTTTAAAATAAAAAAAAAGGAAGATAAATTCTATACCAAATATAATATGAATCAGTATTACTGGGTGAGGTAAGACACAATCATAATCATTCAATTTATTTTGTTATGTATTTTGGTCGTTCATTCAATTCCAAGGACCTTTCAGTATATTTAAACGATTATTGTGTTCAACAGAAATAAAATACAGTTGATAATGATACCATTTTTATCTATAGCAACTGTCACTTATGGACTTAATAAATTAAAAGAATTATGAAATGTACGTAATTCATATATTTGGTATACAGAGACAAATAAAATATTAAATCGTTAGAGATGAACACGACACACGGAAGCTTAGAATTCATTGAAAATATTTATTTAAAAAAAAAAATAAATGATTTGGTGTTTATTACATTGTGCTTGGGTGCTGATAGAACCCCGACGTCCAGGGTCAACTTAATTTTACCGCAATAGCTAAAAGTTTTTTTTTTCTATGGGGACAAATAAAATTACTTTGACTGATTGTTTGTTAGCGATATACACGTAAATGATTATAGTTTTTAACAAAAATAGCAAATATTGAATGATCTTCATACGGATGGTTAAACATATTAATTCATTATTGGTCATTTATACGAAAAAAAAAAAATTAATAAAATAGATACCATTTAGAATGAAAACAAATGACCATCATGGACAAATTCATTACAACTTGACTAATGTTGTTATTGGTCACCACATAGTAACATGATGGTGAGAATTTTCATTTGAATTCGATGGAACTTAGTGTAAGAGAAACCGCCAGTTTATACTCCTTTTCACTGGTTATTACAAAACAACCATATGCAGTGGTATTCTTGCGATAATCGAAATTAAAATCTCTCACATATTTTTGTGCCAATTAATGTGAATCATCTGAAATAATGTACAATTAAACTTCAGTACTCAAATGTGTTATTATTGAATAATTCACTTGTAATTTATTTCATCTGCGGAAGGTTGTGGTACGTGCGGTTTTCCGCTAAACAGATTTTTATTCAATGAATATTGTGGAGATTGTTGAACTAGTAAAATACTTGACTCATCTAATATTCAATTAGAATTTCAAATTAAATAATCCAAATAATTAATTAATAAAGTCTAGCCGAATACGTAACCATTAAGTGGATAATACAAATTGATTCAATTTACTTTTTTTATTCCTTTATTTTATGTTGAGTAGATTACTAAAATGATTTGGATTATATTCGATTGTGGTTACCGGTTAATCCACTATGTGTGATACTTCTGTTATAATATCGTTTGGTTTATTTATAATACGGACACTTTTGCGTGTTCAAATAAATTTTTAGGTGTACATGTGATTGTTATGCGGGCAGGTGCAAATTAACCTTTACGTATTCTTTCGATATTTTCTGTTGGTTTGGAATGAATGACGACACAATACAAATCTCATTTTATAGAAGATGGATTATCTAATAAAAGACATCGTGTTTGATTTTAATCAATCATTTATTGGAATCAGACATATTTGGTTCTATGTTATTTTTGGAACCTAACATCATTATGTTAATAGCACGTAGTTTACATGATTGAATAGAAAATGTTTTGTTGATTATTATTTTTATATTTAAAAATAAAATCTTATCTAATTATGGTGTCCTTTTTCTCTATGTATTTTAGATTGCCGGCAGCTGGTGACTGTCCGGCAGGGCAAACTGCTAGAGTAACATCTAACCTGCATTCATCCAGTAGCACAATGGCTGTAAGCCGTGTGCCATCACCACCATTACCAGAAGTGAACACACCGGTTGCAGAGAGTTGGTGTTTCACCCAGGTAAGTTATAATTTTCCATCCATACACATTTGATTCTCAACAATTATCAAGTTGTTAATCAATAATGAAATTGAATTTTAAAATTTGTTGCTAATTGAATTTTATGTAATTGACTTTTGATAATGCAAACAAATAATTAAAATCATGTTCAATTGTCGATAATCAGTGTCCCAATAATAAATAAGAAAAAAATTGAATCAGAATTTCTCAATTACAAAGATGAAGAATATTTAATTATAAAGTAGCGTTTGGCCATGGGCGGTCATCGTCCACATAAATTATGTGTTGAATGCACATTAAATAGATACTAACTGTTTGTTTGAGAGAGTTGCCACAGCATGAGAAGATATAATGCTCTCCTCTCTACGGTTGTACATTAATAAATCGTTCGTCCAATGACCTAAACCATTTTGATAGTCAGAGATAGAGGAAATACCATACTCATATTATCTGGACCCTTTTATACACAATATCCAAAGAGTTTTTATTTTGTACACACTAAAATATCATTAAAATAAAACAAAATCCAATTCTACGTGAAATAGTAATGCCTTATTGAACTGAATTCGCAAAAGTCGAAAAACACAAAATCGTGTAATGATTTTTATTCGCAATATGCTATCCTCTAGTCTGAATTGCTTAAAAGAATAATTCTCTGTTAATGTTAGGCACAAGAGATTCTTTAACAACAAATAATGTTTCTTTCTATTATTTTTAACTTCAATTACAATTTTTAATGTAGTTGATCTTATTATTTATGTGAGCTCTTCTTATTTCAATGTACATAGAACTGAGATAGAAATTCTATTTAGTTGAGAAATGGTTACTTTGTTTAATACCTAGTAAACACCAATGTGTTACATTTATGCATGATGATCAAATCATGTTGCGTTCAAAATAAATGAAAAAAATAAATAAATGTTAAAGAAAGAAACAGCCTATGTTGTCAGGTACTTATTATTATTCAGTACTGATGATCATTAGTTATATTTTAAACCATCACCCGATACCTATCGGCGGATATGCCTCAAAGAAATGATTTTTTTTTCCGTAGTCAAGTAATAAAATATTCCAATGTGATTTAAAATTAAAGAAAAAAAAACACTGTAAAGGTATTAAACAAGCAATACATAAAACTAACGAACATTGAAATACAAAAAATGCGACTGAATTATAGATTCACTGAAGAACGAAGAGTTCTTTTTTCATTTTTTTTTTTTTATTGTTATGGAAGAAAAGTGTGTATCTGAGGAGTTAGAGAAGAAAATTGTTCACGGATATGAGGAGCCATAGTATAACTTTAACTACTTATTTGGATCGCTATCCATTATAATATCATCTCACTTTAATGTATCATCTCATATGTATGGAAAAGAAGGCTCACTATGACTTATTACAATTCAAGAATAAAGAACATTCTGTAGCTATTTGTTAAAGGTATTTTTATAGAACTTCTTTTTTTCTTTCTGAATAACATGAAATGGAAATAAGTTTGTTCAAGTGAATCACGATGAGAGGCAAATAATGGCAATTGATAAAGTATTCGAAGGCGACTGAAGAACACTTTTAAAGTTATAATAATATCATATTGAAGAGTTAACCACATATTGGTAAAATATAATTCAATTATTATGGTTTTAATGGTACAGAGGCCACCGTTGAATTACAACTGAATGATGAATGGGAAAATGTAACAAACAAAAAGAAAGAGAGAGAACCCACCTTGGAGCAATGGACTGTTTCACCTCATAAATCGGTAATGTCCAGAATGTACATCCATTGAGAGTTCCTTTATACAAAAACCATATGATTGTTATTACTCAATAATCGAAGGAAATCAATAAATTTTAGTCCATCATTATCACAATGGTATTTTGTGGTTTACTGCTATTTGCAATATATGAAATTTGTTGTTGCGGTCTAAAAAGATATCCGTTAATTAAGACTTTTTTAAAAAATATTAATTTGAAACATCCTTTCAGAATACCTTAGTGATGGTACATTAAATGCATCTGTGGTTCTTTCAATTCGACCAGAAGAACCCTTTCTTAGTTAAATCCATTTGAAAATATATTTTCAAAAGATTTTATGAACTTCGTAAAGTTCAAACTAATTAAAAATAAAAAAAAAGAAAAAGAAAAAACTTCCTCCAAATAATAAGACCACATCTTATTTAGATGGTAAATTGAAGATTCGGTGAATATTTTATAGTTACAAAAGAATAAAAATTTTATCGTTATGAACCGTTTTGTTAATTTTCTTACATCCGTAAAATGAACTTTAAAGTACGTAAATGGGATACTTTTGCCATCACATACTTAAGTGTGTGTATTCTATTCGGGAAGTAAAATAAGAGAAAAATTAAAAATTTTATAAGAAGTTCAATGAACATTAAACCATATCACGTAAACGATTTACATAAAAACAAATTTAGATTGTTTGTTAGTCTTTCGTTTTTCATCTTTAAAGAAATTCTTTAGCACTTTAAGTGATGTAAGATATTGTAAGCTAAATTATTATGAGCCAAAAGGTATAACAAGAGAAAGAAAAGAAGATGTGTTGAATTAAATGAGATAGATTCATTACTTTAGAAGAAATGATAAAATAAAAAACTTGGTGTTCTTAAGTCCAACATGGTTCGTGTACGAAACGAGATTAGAAGAATGAGAAAGACATGGGAAGTAACTAAGAAAAAGTTATAAATTTCATTAAAGATTAAAAACCATAAATTCATTTGAAATGATTTTCATGTTTCACCTTCACAGTGGCGGAATACCAAGGGATATTGATCACGGCATAGAAAATAATCCATTAGAATCATGTGTTTGTCTAATGGATCTATGCAATTCATCCCTTTTTATTTAACGTTCATTGATTTTCCGATTCAATTGAATCGATGAATCTCTCTATAATGATACAATTGGTGTGTCTTCTTGTTTGGGTCATTCACTTGTGCGTCTCAAGAATGTTTGTACAAGTAATAGACTATTTGCTTGTATCTTTGCTTCTTATGGATTATGATTTGTTTTATTTGTGGACTACAATCAAATAGAAGGGCAGAAATTGGCAAGAAATTATAGAATATGGCAAATACGCTTCTATAAGATTTCATTAATTTAATTTTTTCTAACTTGTAATGCGAAACAAGTCATTTACTTATTTGCCTTGAACTGAACACATACAGGAAAACTGTTAAGTTGATTCATTACAATTTGGAATTACATTACTTTGAAATGAAAGAAACGAAAAAAAATCAAGTACACAGAATCTATTCGATTGTTATAATGTTGTCTTTAACCATAAATTGTACGCGTACACCACATTCTCTTTTTTATGTAATAAGAACTATTCTGTGTTGTATTCTTAATGTTTGCCATATTGAGAAGTTATAATTTATCGTTAAAGATATATAATTCTTCTAATTCTTAGTTCAATGGTAAAATATGAGTAAAACGAAGACACCGACTCATTTACATTTCTGGTATATCCATTCACATATTTCAATTTGGTTAACAAGTGTTATGGTTATAGCCAATTACAATATTTTATGTCGTTGGCCTCATCTTTCCAGCATAAAATAATAAAAGCTAAAATAAATTCTTTACTGGTGGGCACATCATCTTTAAACACAAAATGATCTCTATTCATCATTAAAAGTTCTTCATCAGTGGCTCACTTACATGGTTCGATTGGATTAATTAGCTCAAACGAAATAAAAAAAAAAAATCTCAGATTATAAAATTTCAATTTCTTTTTATTTATTTATTTTTCAAAACTTAAAATTTTATTAATTCAATTTGATGTGGTGTGTTTCTCTCCGTTAAATAGAATTTAATTGTTCATAGCGTTTTGATCTTTGAATGATGATCTAAAATCTAATGTATCGTAAACACTAAAGATGATCACTTTGTTCGCTGGATTTCATCAATTAAATGAATATCTATGGCGTTTTAAAGTGCCTGTTTATTCTCATCGTATCAATTTGATCGTATATCGTATAAGACTTAAGATAAGACATCAATAACCATCAATTCTTTTTTTTTTATTAGTTAAATTTCATTTTAATATAATGCTTCCTGGATTCTATGTGAAATAGATGATGAAGTAAATAACGTTATGGTTTAACATATGAATAACATGAAACATAAATGAACTTGATTAAAACAAAAACACAAAATTAACAGAACTGTAAATTAACATTCGGGAGTATTTCAATGTCGAACCAAAGAAAGGAGTTCAATGATTCTTTAAACAGTGACTGCCAATGGTATTGCGTAAATTATTTATCATGAAATGAAACAAAATTAAAATAACGAAAATATTTTATGTGTTACTTTAAGCTTCAATTCATATTGTAATACATGACGAAGAGAAGCCACTACATTACCAACTGTCATCGAACTTTGTGTAGTCTCCCTCATTTCTGTGTACTTATTATATTCATCGTTTACTCGATAAGCCCAATAAGAATTATGCTATCTGGTTTAAAAAAAAAATTCATGACTTTATGTGGTTCATACTCTTTTATTTTAACGTGTAACAATTACAATAAATATTGAACATTAAATCAAAATATCAAAAGATTTAAATCTCAAACGAGAGATGAGACATAGCATTCAAAAATGAAAAATATAAAAGAAAATCAATGAACGCATTAAACACATTTTACAAAAGGAGTCAACATCGTTCACTGGACTTGCGAAGTCAGTTGATTGTAAAGAATTATGCAAATGAACAATGATAAATTTTTTGTTATTTTATTTGGAATATCAGGGGACAAACACAACACTAAATGGGGAATTTCATATGAAATGATATAAATTTAAAATGATGAAGGTGACAATCGAATTTATATTTAAATTAATTGCTCTCGATAACCACACCAAATGGGAATGGTTAAAATTGATTAATGCTTCTGTATTGACTATGGAACAGATTTTATTGTCTACGAATTGGTTTATCGCTTAACAATTATTTATTAGGTGGAGATGATCCTTCCACCTGGTTAGTGTGAATTATTCATCTGGTTGATAACCGGTGAATTATTCCAAGTAATTTTATTCTAATTTCATTGTTGTTAGTAGCAGTAGCTGCCTCTTCTCGTATACCAGCTGTTCCATAGTTTTGATCGGTTATTGAACGCTATGAATCCGCTATAGATATGGACTTAATCCAATGAATCGTCCAAAATAAATAAAAACATTTGAAGGAATGAACTATAACATGAAGTTTCCAGTTTAATACCCGTTATCGTGTCATCCGTTCTCGTTTACTTCTGAATTGATGAATTTTGTCATATTAGAAATTTTGCAAAAAAATAAACATAATTTTTGGGTAAACGTAGATATAACCGGCAACGATTAAAGAACAATGACACCATTTAAGTCTCACAGATCACATGGCTCGATGAACTTAATTTAGTTCCATTGGTGTTCTTGGGGCCCGTCAATGAAGAAGATTCTTTGCTTCTTTTTTTAATTCTAATTTTTATTTCATAACACACAATAAAAATCACTTTACTTTGTTTCGAAAATAAAACATAAAAAGAAACCATTCCAATGGTAATGAAGGTACGAGTATATCAATAGAAGACTAAAAAATAAATCGAAATGAAAATAGAAGTCAAATAGTACTAATGTATTTATGAGGTGTTACCTTTGGTTAAGTTCATCACGGGACAAATTCAAGGTAAACGGCGTAACATCAACGTTATAGTTGTTAATGGTTTTTGTATAATTTTTCTTTTTTTATTTTCGGTCTTATTGAATCACTTTTATTTGGTGTTCTGTTCATGAAAACTTATTTGGTATCACCATATCCGCGGTGGTGATATTTACGCATTCTTTTCTCATGTCAGTAAGAGTTAATACGAATTGCTGAATTTCTTATACTTATGGTGTGTTCACCATTGAATACCAAATGGACAGATAGAGACAAATTGTTAACCAAAATGATATGTTCTTATATCGTTCTTATACACTTTTATTATATTGAAGATATAATAAGTTGATCCAATAAGAGTCAATGAAATCGTGTGTTGCTTGAAGCGTTTGAATAATCGATAAGCAAACCATCCCACACTCTTATGACTTAACAATTCTGATATCATTAACATTATCTTTCATACATATACACAAATTACTTTCTTCCACAATCAGTTGAATGTTAATCATTTTCTCCTTTTCGGTTTATGAATTATTCTCTGGAGGAATGGTCTTTGTTTTAATTTTAATTCAAGCATAGAAAGTGCATTGACCATTGAATTTATCAGTTTAGTCAGAATTACACCTTCACATTGTAATTTATTTTTTTTTTTACTTTTAATGAAATTTATATTGCAAACATTTTTGATGAAATTAACAGTATTACCATTTAATTGACATAAACAATAAATAAAAAGTGTGCATTAAAAAATTTAACGTTTATCTCTTCCGTAAGGGGGGTAACTTAATACAATCAACATATCTAATTACATATGATTGAATGCTCAACAATAAAAATTATTTTACGTTCACTTGTACTAAACGACAATGTTGTCTTTATATTTTATTTAATTCAAGTATCAGTTAATGTTGAATCAGTGGTTTTTGGTTAACTGAATATATCATCACTTTATTTTCTATCATTAAGTTGATGAGAAAAGAGAGTGCATCACATACAGAGATTTTAAGTATCTCTTTATAAATGTTTCAATAAATAAATGGTAGACTGTACTCCAGTATATAGAGGATAGTACTGCCAGATATTATAACACATATCGTATTGCGTTTTCAATGAAACTAAATTGTCTGTTATTTATATGGATGTTGGTCGGTCTCCCATTTTGATTCCCAGCCAAAATTAAAAAAAAAAAACGATTCATACAATGAGGCACATCAAGTACATATTTTGATTGCATTCAACCAAATGTATTATATAAAGAACCATAACAAATTTCATTTCATCTACGAACAGAATAATAATGGAAACGCATACTCTCGTCTCTGTATCAGTGAATTGTGTGAATCATATGCTGCACTTACCCCATGCCGGCTATGATACCCATTCAATGTATATTGCCACAAAGTGCATTGACATCGGTAATGTTTTTTGAACTGTCTCTTACTCTGTGCTCTCTGGATTATGGATTTAAAAAAAAAAAATTCGTTTGTCGATTAATAGCTCATTATGGACCAACTGTCATTTACAAAATTTGCAATTAAATAAATAAACGTATTACCTGTCTTGAATGTAAATGTTTCACCTGAAAACAAAAAATGCATTTTTCATATGTGAAATTTGTCTCTCTATTCAGCATATTATTTAAATTGTGATAATGGTGAATCACATTGAAAGTAAATGATTAATAAATAAACGTAATAATTTTTACTTTTCCTTAGTATTTCGTTTTCTTATAAAAAGGGGTACTGTGCTTAATAGAAACTCTAATGTATTTTAATTGAATAAAACGAAAGTAACATACGTTCGTTTGTACTTATTTTCACATTTGTAGCTCTATTGATGATTTTATAAATGCACACATTAAATTTTGTGTTTTTATAATATTCGATTTCTTTTGGAATTAACAAGATAGAAAGAGAAATATTAATTTGATTCAAATATTTTAAATATTATTCTATGGTGTAAAATGCAGAAACATTAATATTTTTGATTTAATACAATTGAAAATGTAACGTTTCACAATACCAAATATGTTATCATTTACTATGTTGGATATGAGAAATTGGTTAATAATTTCGTATATATTTTAATAAATTTCTTATTTTTGTTTCACTTTCACTCTTTTAACAAAATCAAAGTAGAAAAAAGAGAGACATTTTTTATTATTTATAATCGAAGGTTACCAGTGTTATTACTCTTTTCTCTACTTTTTTTTTCTGTTGTAAAATTGCAACAATGTAACTGATTTCTGATGCTGTGTTACCTGAAGAGAATGGTACATCAATCGTTCTAAATCAAAGAAAATTTACTTCACGTCTATTATTACCACTGTTGCATTTCCTTTCTAATTTTATTTATTTGATGAATTCACAACGAACGGGTTTCTTTACACTGAATGCACTTGATGAACTTAACAAAAGGAATCATTGGATCGTAATAACATAAACTGACCTACTCTGGTGAAAGTCAATCGGGAAGGCAATTGATTAAGTTTCACAATTTCTTCTGGTTGTTGTTTTTCTTTTTTTTTTTTTTGTTACTAATCGTGATGAAATGTTTTTTTTTTTCTATTTTTATTTGATTTCCTGTACAGAATAAAAGAAATTAACGAATTGTTATAACAACCAAATAAAATCATAGTTGTCGTTTTAAACGTAACAAATAATCCACCTTTACTTAATCTTTATTGAATATTACCGTCACTTAGACGAATATTCAATTGTTTTATAAAATCAATCAATGATATATTTTCGAATAAAAAAAAATTGTAATAAAAACGATGTAATTGAATGTGTGTGTATCGTTAATGTGATTTTAACATCATGAATTACATTGTATACTTAAGTGAAAGATGTACTATGAAATGAGGGAAAGTTTCTGAATTAATATTTAGTGTGGATTACTTAAGTTATTTACAATAAATGAAATTGAAAAAGGCGCCTCTGTTTTATAAAAATCTTTTTTCTTCATTCTGTTGTGAATCCCCTTTTTAAATTTTGAATTAAATGACACGATTTTAATCGATTTATATGTGTATTGCATTTATAGTTACAAAAAACCTTTTTGGTAAACGATTGCAATTTCATGACAAACCAATCTGTTTTGTTTTTTTTTTTTTTATTTTTATTTAAAAAACATTTAATATTTTCATTAGTTCATGGCAACAAAAAATAAAATTCAATTTATTAATGGATATTCTATTGCACAATTTTATTAACCGTGTTTTTCATATTGTTGTTCTCTTTCTCTCTATTTCCAGGTGAAGGTTGTCAAATTCAGCTATATGTGGACCATTAATAATTTTAGTTTTTGTCGAGAAGAAATGGGTGAAGTGTTGAAATCATCCACATTTTCAGCTGGTGCTAATGACAAATTAAAGTGGTAAGCATCATTTACTTGAATATTATTCAAATTTAATTCAAAATTATTATAGAAACGTAGTTCACGTGATATAATTTACATAATATCAATTTCAATAACAAAAAAAAAAAATAAATGTTTATTTTCTTTGATTCTCATCACAGGTGTTTGCGTGTGAATCCAAAAGGCTTAGATGAAGAAAGCAAAGATTATTTATCACTTTATTTATTACTAGTATCATGTAATAAAGCAGAAGTTAGAGCGAAATTTAAATTCTCGATCTTGAATGCAAAACGTGAGGAAACCAAAGCTATGGAATCACAAAGGTATGGTATTTCTATCGAATTTTATCTAATGGGATTATTGAGTCTAACAGTAATTTTTGTGTTTATAATTTACAGGGCATACAGATTTGTTCAAGGCAAAGATTGGGGTTTCAAGAAATTCATTCGACGTGATTTTCTTCTCGACGAGGCCAATGGACTACTACCAGAAGATAAATTAACAATATTTTGTGAAGTAAGCGTTGTAGCTGATAGCGTTAACATTTCTGGACAAAATAATGTAATCCAATTTAAAGTTCCCGAATGTAAATTATCTGATAATTTGGGTAATATGTTTGATAATGAACGATTTAGTGATGTAACACTGGTCGTTGGTGGCCGACAAATTCAGGCCCATAAGGCAATTCTAGCAGGTAAACGTCTTAATTTATTATCATATTATTTAAATACATTAATATCATTTAAATATTTTTAGCTCGTAGCCCTGTTTTCGCTGCCATGTTTGAGCATGAAATGGAAGAACGAAAATTAAATCGTGTAGAAATTAAAGATGTTGATCATGATGTCCTCAGAGAGATGCTTAGATTCATTTATACTGGCAAAGCACCAAATCTAGAACGTATGGCTGATGATCTCTTAGCAGCCGCTGATAAAGTATGTTATTGTTTATAACGGATAAATGATTAGGACATGTTTTAATAATCCAAATGTTTAATATTTTTAGTATGCACTGGAAAAACTAAAAGTGATGTGCGAGGAAGCTTTATGTTTAAACTTATCAATAGAAACTGCAGCAGACACCTTAATTCTAGCTGATCTCCATAGTGCTGATCAATTAAAAGCTCACACGATAGACTTCATCAACAGGTAAGTGATATTGTTAATTGTATTAGAATGTTTAAACTGAGACTAATTGAAATTTTATAATAACTAATTTTAGCCATCCAACGGAAGTAGATGAGACCATCGGTTGGCGTAATATGATCGTAAGCCATCCACATCTGATAGCAGAGGCATTTCGCGCCCTCGCAACACAACAATCCCCACCAATTGGACCACCACGTAAACGTGTAAAATTAAGCTGAAATAGAATATCGTTGTCAACATCAGTACAACATAATTTAAGTACTTCTCTATTAAATGCTATACAAACAAGACCTGTTCAACAACAACAACAACAACAATTAATACAACTACAACAATGTCAGCAACATCAACAACCACAATTAACAAAACAATATAATCAAGAGCAAAAATTATTGCACAATAATCAATCGCCACAATTTCAGTTATCGAACAATCATCATATTCAAATATCGATTAATTGTAACGATATAATAACACCAAAACGACGATTTAGTAACTGTGAACAACAACAATCACAGCAACAACCAATAGAAAATTATCATCATCAGCAACCATCTGAATGTCAATCAAATCATCAACAACAAAAACAACAAGAACAACAACAGCAACATCATCAACAGCATCATATTAGCCAACAATCAACAGCAATATTTCAATTATCAAATACAATTGATGGATGTAATCAAAAATTATCAAATAATTTAAAGCAATTGGAACAACAGAAACCAATCGTATCACCAAATCAAATTGAAAATATAAAAAGTATGGTAACAACTAGATCAGCATTGAACGATTCAAATAATTTATCCGTTGATTCGGTCCAGCAAAATGAATCAATTAATTTAATGAATCAATATAGAAATGATGTGAATATAAAACAACATCGTATTATAAAACATAATATAAATGGTATTGATGGCACCGTAACAAGAAGACAACGTATTACAATAATTGGTTTGAATCAACAAACACAAATGATTACATCAAATAATAATAATAATAATTCAAGTAATAAAATTGTAACGAAATTAAATCGTAAACCGTAAGAAAACCTAATAGAGATTGGGGGGATGATGTGAAACGATTGAGTACCATATAGAGAATTTAATTGGAAAATGTAATTTATAATTTTGCTGATGATTTAGTTAAAGAGTCTCAAATTGATTCAAGTCTTAATATCAGCTACACTTCAAGTTTTAGTTATCCATAATTGAATTGTGTTTTCTGTTGTTTTTTTTTTACGTATCGGCATTCTTTTATATCCAGCCTAAAAGAATCCAAGTAGTTTCATTAAATATCCAGTCAAACGGAAGAGTTTAGATTCTTTTTTTTTTTTTTTTAAATTTTAATTTGCATTTGTACTCTCCATTGCTTAGTTTATGATGTTCTGAATCACAATATGAAACCAATAATTTCTAATTATTAATAATTCTTTTTGACTTGGGTAATAAACCTCTTGGGTGGTTTAACAATTTACTGTATAAATGGAAACAGAAAATTATTTCATGTTATCAAGTAACGTGTTTTGTAATTGCAATTTAAAAAAAAGTATATGGCATTCAATTATGTATGAACTAATTTTTGTAACAAGTTATATGCTGATTTATAAAAATATTCAATTGAAAATAATTGATTTAGTAGTATGATGAATTACAATAAAAGAGATAAAATTTTCATTATAATTAAACAAAAATCAAATAACAAAATGAGATAAGTTAATATTACTTGTATTATGTTCCAGACATCCGAATTAAAATCCGTTAAAGAGAGAGAGAGAGAGTATACTAAAATGGATAAAACATTTTAATTATGATCAATTGATTTGAAAATAAAAATAATAAAAAATTTATAAGCATTAGTGATAAATAGTAAGAGAAGATATGTGAATTAAATGAATTTTTTATTTTGAATCATAATACCATCACATATTGAAATTATGTCCTAATGGTTAATGTAGCGTTTGAAATTCTATTTGTCTTTGTTTCATTTCTTATATCGTTTTGTTTATTTTAAATAACTAAAATTTAAACAACAACAGTATGAATGATGAATTAACATTTAAGAGAATGCTATGTATTGGTAAATAGTAAATGTAAATTAGGCACTATTATCAATTAGTCAAGTCTAATCATCAATGTCTTTAAAATGTAACAGAAATTTCCATTTCTCATCTTGAATTGAGGGGAGTGTAAAGAATCATATCCTATCCGTACCAATTTCCACTTAGGCCATACAACTGAATTTAAACTGAATAATTATAGTGAAAAACAGCGAAATATTTAAAATCAATTGCCAAACATTTCTAGTGAACAAGTAAAATAGTTTCAAAATAAATTTCTTTGTGTGTGATAGTGAATCAATTTGAATATAATCGAATACAATTTAAAGTTTTAATGTATGTAAATTCTATAATATGATTCTTATAATAATTGTTACGATTCCTTTATATTATTTTTCTGCTAAGTGAACAAAATTTTATGTTGATCAATTAGTTGTCTGTGTCGCATCTTAAGCCAATCCATGATAATAATGAATTCTAAACTTCTAGTGCTTTTGATGAATAATTCTTTTAAAACTGAACCAATTCTGTTTTTGTGCGTATTATTTTTGTTTAATTTTCAAATGTAAAGATGAGACAATTTATTTGGGAAGAACGTGTTAACGAATACTAAATGTGAAATCCCACCAGAATTAGAAGAAATAAATTTTTATTTTAGTTTTGTGCAGAATTTAAGATGCTGATAATTACGTAGTTTAACGTGCAACTTGTTTTTAATTTAATTTTTGTTGTAATTGAGCATATAATGGCATTCGATTAAATTTGAACGTAATTGAAATACTGGATTCAATGATACAAAAAACGTATAGTTTTTAATGCTGATCTCCTGTAATTTATAATTGAATTCATATAATGAATGTTTGTTTTTTTTTTTTGTGCTAGCTGATTTATGTTCTTTTTTTATTAAATGAAATATTTGTCATACAATCACAGAAATGCCAGAACAATTGTTTTGAGTAATAATTTTTTGTTTTTTTTTTTTTTTTTTAAATATTTTGTTAAATATGGGATGAACCAAAGTGATTCCATTACAAATTGAATTAACTAAATGCTTTTCTGTGTTAAAATGAAATAATAATTAAACAAACTATATTACTATTAAAATTAATAATAACTTTAATGATAAATAAGATAATACAAAGAAGATAAGAGAAGAAAAATACTTGATCATTAATAAAATTTAAGGTCTAATTTATCTGTATTTCAAACAAAGTAAGAACCCACTAAGTAAGAAACATATAAATGGAATTTTCAACACTCGGGTGAATTCCAAATAGACGTTGACTTGCTCTACTATAATTGAAATCAAAATATTGTATGATTCAATTTGATAAACAGATTAACAGAGTTGTAAATCCTCCCTCACTTTATATATTTTGAGGTGATTTTGTGATCTATTCAACTGCTGTCCATTTAAATGGTCTACAGAATTTATTTTTCACATAAAATGTTTGTAAAACATTTTTTATTTTTATTGACCATGCCCAAAATGTTCGTTATTGTTTCGTTTAAAACAAAATATTGTAAATAGTTTTTAGTTACAAAAAAGAAACGTTTTTCTTTTTAGTTTTTTTGCTCTAGAATTTAGCATTGAAAAACATAGAAATTAGCATTTAATGCATAAGAATTAGAAATTTAAAATGAAAAAAACATTAAGGAAAAATTTTACCAATTTTTACAATCAGATATAGTGAGGAATTCATAAATTTTCATTTATATTTTGCATTATTTAATTATTTAAATTTGTTTCTGAATTTATTATTCGATATATGCTGCTTTTGAGAAACACTTATAATTGTTGTGCGCCATTTGAAAGTGATACTTTCTTACTTAGAAATTTATGAAAATGATTTTAAAGAAAACAATAATGTGAAAATTCAATAATGAATTTTTGTATTACAAATTTAAATTGGCAACAATAAACACTAAAAACTCTGTTGGAAGAGTAGTGTAACTATGTTGCTAAAATGGTGTTGTTGCAGTTGAGGTCTCGATTAAAATCGAAATAATGAATTTTTAAATGGAAAATATAACGTTGATCATTTCAAATAAATGTGGTCATACAATAATTCACAATGATTGAAAAATACCCTTTAACTAAATAATGATGAATTAAAGGAAAAAAAAAACAAAACATGAAACTTAAGTTTTTAGTTAGATGTATTAAGGATTTTTATTATTAATAATAATTAAAGAATTAGATAAGATTATTTGAGTTTAATATTTGATAAGTAAACTACATTTGAAAGCCATGTAAATAATTTCCACTGATTACAATTACTATTCGTCAATAAAACACAAATAAAAAAGAAATTGTTTGAAATTTATTTAGTCGCAAAAATACAAATGCAAATTGGATCATCGACAGGAAACATTAATTACAACAACAATTTTGAAACTTTTGGTTTTTCAGTAATTTTCTTTTAATTTCCTTAGGTTTGGAAGGAACTCACTAATACTAATACAAATGGGTACACCGACACGAAGCATTGATTACAACAACAATTTTGAAACTTTTGGATTTTTGAATTTTGAATTTTCAGAGAATCAAATTTTGAAAAGTTCATTTCTTTTATCATTCTTCTAGGACGGAATTTGCCTTCTCTTTGTTATGATCGCCTGTTCCAAGTTAATCAAATCAGTCCGAATTTCTCTGAAAAATCAAAAATTTCATTACTTTTTCCTTGTAACTGTAACAGGCGAACATAAAATGAGGATAAAATTATCGCTAGACACATACAGCAGCGCCATCTATCCGCGATAATGACAACGAAAAAAATGAAACTTTTGAAATTAAATTTTCGAGTAATCAGCGGCATATAGTTTGAATATCAATAAATAATTCTTCCGAAACGACATGTCTCCTGTTTTTATGATCACCTGTTCCAAGTTAGCCAAATCCGTCGGAATATTCTTGGAAAAATTAAAAAATTCTTTAGTTTTTTTTATATAAATGTAGCAGACGATCATTTTTTATCATGAGGAAGACATCTTATATTGTGCAATTCAAGCCAAACTTTTGTTGAAAATCCCATTGCACGTCGATGTATTAGTAATAAAATTGACTTCCAATTCTTTTTTATAAATTTATTTTACAAAACATTTTTCTATAACTATTAGATAAAAATAATTCAACAATAACACTTTCCAGAGTTTAGCTATATAAACTTCTACAACAACTTCAGCAGTTGGATATTTTCGTTCAAAATAATTCAAATTCTAAACTTCAAATTTGTAATTCAAAATTAATCCTTTTGTAATTTGAAAATACAAAATGTAAATTTTTTAGAATAGCTTAGTATTAAGTGTTGACTAACTGTTTGTTTTGTTTTTTTGTGAAATGCATTCTACATAAATATTTTTCACTACTTTTTTTGCGGCTCGTGAAACATTTTGCTTGGCCACTCCTGTGATATACCATAGCTAAGAAATATTATATTCGAATGAAATGATTAAAAATTGGGATCAAATAATACAGTATAACAGTATTTCTTAACCACAGTGTACCATTATGAATGGGTGAAAATACCACGTCAACTGAGTTTTGTTCAAGTTTTTAAAAGGACGCAGCTATACTATGGTATGCTTACTAGAGAAAAACCAAATAAAGTTGGGTCAAGATAAACAAATATTTTTCAGTATCTTGTAATTACAAGCACTACGCCCACCATTTCAAAGCGAAAAATGTATTGTAATTTGAAAAAAATCTGCAACAAATATCAAGTGAATATTTCGATCAACTGACTTAAGCATTTCGAATCAAGAATACCTTAAAATGTTTGTTTTTCTTGACCAAACGGTCTCCCCATATAAAATATCTCGAGGATTAAATATCTATAATTTGTTCAAGATTCGTTAAATAATATTAGTTACCCGTCATTTAATATTAATTATACCTATTTTTCACAAATTAATTATTTTCCTTTTTAACAAATGAATCAAATTAGGCACGACGGCAAGCTCATTATGTTCAGGTATTTATAACGTTTACGTCATTTTCATAAGAATCCAATATAAATTCAATAATCTTCAATTTTAAAGGTGAAAATTGCAATGATTAGAGTTAAATCATGTTCAAAATATATGTCCACCGTACAACTTCATAGATGCTATATAATAGAATTATATATATATTCTATTATAGTATATTATAGTATAATAGTATATTGTAATCTCCCCAAAATCGATTTTGGGAGAATATGATTTTCTGATTGTATGTCTTGAAACGGATAGAAAATGCATTTTAAGGATAAAGGGGAAATTACTCTACACTTAAAATGTTTTTAAAAGTAGAAATATCTTTGCACAATTTTTTAGTATTTGCCAACATTTTACAATAATTACAGGGAGTGATGTACGTTGTAGTTGCTATTCTGTTGCGCTCTTATATCTTTTATTTGATCTTTCAATAATTTAAGACGAGTACTTCATTTCGTCCTAACATTAAAATCCAGTTGAAACTCTATTTGCGAAGTTAAGACTTTAACTTCAAAAAATTTCAAACTGAATTACCCACAAATCTTATACAAAATTTTTTAAAGTTGTACGGCAGACGTGGTGATTAAATATTAACTTAAATTAATTAAGTAAACAGAATGTGTTGAAATTTAAATTTCACCAAATGCACACTTTCTCATGTAATAATTATTTAAAAAATGAGATTATTCAATAGTCTGCGAAAGATCGTAGGTAAATTAACATTACTAATTCTTATTTCTTCAAAGATTCAAAATATTTCGTTGCCATTTCGGCACGAAATTTATTATTATCTGCTTGCCGTTGTACTGCTTCATTAATTAAATTTATGATTGCAACATTTTTTGGTTCCAATTTTAGTGCTTTCTTTAAGCACTTCAACGAATCTGAATACAATCCCATTTTAAGTAATGCTTTACCCTTATAATAATGTACTTTGACACCGATTTCATTATAATCTTGGATACGTTGAATATCGTTACACATCGAACAGACAGTTCTGAATTGATCGATCAGTAAATAACAATTGGCTAAGTTTGTGTATAACTTTACCAGTACTGTTTTCCTCTCGTTATCTTCCTCATCATTTTTAGCCCCAACCTTTTGTAATCGGGTGACACATCGCTTATAAATATCAATTGATTTTCTGTACATTCCTTTCTGATGTAAACTCTTAGCATGTAATAAAGCGTTGTCCACATTGCGTTTCACAGCTTCATAATTTGTAAGATTATCATTATCCAGATCATCAATGTTACCAATAACTTCGAATGATATCAATTTGATTATGTAAAATAAATCCGCATTCGGTGGGATTGTTGGATTTGTTTCATGACCATTTGGTCCAAACATTAGGACTGATGGAATTATGAAATATGACAATTCTCCTGGTTGCATTGTTTGCAATGCTAGAATGACGCCCGGCATCATTGAGTAGTTAGTGACTTGCTTTGGTTTGCAGCCGGTGTATGTGTTTTCAAAATATGTATTCGCTCCTTCCACATATCCAGTAATATGAATGGTTAATCGACAATCTTCAGCTGGAGGGCAAACTCCACTGCCTTGTATGTTCACCATTTTATAAATCCCAGAATCCAATATTTCCATAATATTGCGGGTCTCATTAAAATTTGATACCAATTTCAGTATTCGTGGATTGAGAACGTCATCAACAGCAAATTCGTCATCGCTGTTCTCGGTCTCTTCATCTGATGTTTCATCATCCGATAGCATATCAGGTTTGTCACCTAACAATTCAATCGGACTAGACAAAATGATTTCTTCCCCATCCAATATCTTCCTATGAAAATAAAAAAAAACATTATGATACTAACTAACCACTTGTGTCGATGTCACCAACTTCAACAAAGATCCATTATCTACTTCATCCACTTTCATTTCCACTGTAGAGCATGCGACTGGTGATTGTAATGAAATATTTAAACTGATCGGTTTGTCGGAGTGAATATGCAATCTCAGCTAAATTATATTCGTCGCGATTAATGAAATAAGACGGATAAACATCCAATTGACGAAACGGCACTGTACGCCGAAGAAGAATCTGGAAACAGAACCGAAAATCACAAGATGATCTTAATGTTAACCTCAAAACAGGATTATGAAAAATAATTAATCAAATACATAACAGTTTCTTTTTATCTCGCCAATAAGACTTACCAGTAATAATGGATCACTTATAAAGACAACAGATTTGCTGCCAGGTGCTCCACGATTCTTCCTTTGTTTTGATTATAAGACTGGGCACTAAGCAGGTCCTCTACAAACTAAACTAATTTCTTAATTTTTTAAATCGCTAAACTGGGCGATTGCTTGTATAAGTTCCAATTGGGTTTATCGATAAGCCAATCAATATTAATATTAGCAACCTTTCCAATTTAATTTTAAAAGGCTGTATGCAATTAAATATATGCCTGCACTCGAATTTATTTCTCCTATTTAATTTAAAATTCTTAATCTAGTAGTCTACCGGAAAATGGGAAACAGGCGATTAAAATTTTGTCGCTAGCGATATTTACTTCATAGATTCAAAAACGTCATATGTAAAGAGCAATATAAGCAAGATACACCTTTCTTATTTTACAATAGAATTTCAATGGATTACTCATCTTTCCCGATTTGCGTCTCTACTAATTACTCAGTTACCAATTTTTAATTGAATCATATGTTTTAATGTATATAGTATATACATTTCAGTGTTATAAACAAATTAAATAACAAATATATATATGGGCTTAGTACATAGTCTTGTAATCAAAATAAAGAAAGAAAGAATAGTTTGTCGAGTTTCTTTAATGTTAATTTCTGACCCAATTTAAAATTGTTACAAGTAATAATTAGATTAAAATCATTGCAAAGAATCGTACATTTTATGGTGGTAATACTAAATTTCTATCATACCAAGATTGTTACTGATCCGCTGGTAACTAAATGTGTACCTAATTGTTATTTGATCTTAAGAATCAATTTGATTCAAACCCACAACAATTGGAATGAATCAACCACCGAGAGAACGGCAAACACATAAACTCCTGACAACTTTGGAAGATGCTGTAAATGAATGTGTTTCAAAGTATGGGAGCAAACATGAATTGGCTACTGAACATGACCCACTGTAGGTTCATTAATACATACTACTAGTATCATATTTTTATCAATCATTTCCATTTTAGGGTCCTGAATCTATGTAATGCTTGGGAAGCTGTATTATCCCATGGACTCAAAGGTAATTTTTCATTAATTCGAAATATGAGCGATTTGGTATCTGGTCACTGTGACGATACAACACATTGGGAATTTATTGCTGCCCATCTGACCACCGATGAGAGAAATCGGTTTTCCCATCTACAAAACGTATGGACACTGAAAGGTCGAGTACGTGCGTTTATTCGAGCAGCCTTAAATGAACAAAGTATCGAACGATATATATTGATGTTTTTAAATGAAGGAGTTTTAATCGATTTCTATCGACCGGAAGCCTGTATTTTTGATCCGATTACGATAAAATTATTACCAAAATTAGCATCAGCACTTAGTACTATCTTATTTGCCGTCACTGTTGATTGTTCTGAAATCAACGGTAGTATATCAGCTGGTGGAAAAGTAGAACCTATCATTGATGCACCAATTGTTACTCAATCGCATAAAAAGTCTGGAGGAAAAGTACGACAAGTAACTGATTTTGATGAAACCCAACGTCCGTTACCATTGTTGGCATCTACCGAGCCAACTAGAGGATCAGCGAATTTATTTCCGGGACGAGCAGTCGTGAATGGTGTCGAAGAAACGGCTGCTGTGATTCAAAATATCAATATAAATGAACCCCCAGTTGTAATGCGTACTAGTCTCATAGGAGACGTTGAATCCACCACTTCAGATTTGATGAACTCATCTTTGCAATCATCAGCTCATTCATCGGCACGATCTTCAGTTATTATAGATGAAAGTAATTCTGAACAGTCTAGTGTGAGTACAGAAAACGAGGAGGTCGTAACTGACTCTACATTGGAAGTGTCAATGAAAGAAAGTGAAATAAAGAGAGTTAATTCATCAAAGAGTACGGATACGAGTAAAACAAACTCAAGTAATTTAACATCAGTAAGTGAATCACCTAAAGCAGCAGAGGATCTTAACGTAAGATTACTCAAAGCACGTTTAGAAGAAACTGAGGAAAGGTGTGCATTACTCGAGGCTCGATTAACAGAATTGAGTCTGTAAGTTTTAGTCAATCGATTTTATCTTATCTATTTCAATTGTTAAAATAAAATTTGTGTTTTTTTTAGTGAAAATCATCGTCTAAGAATGATGACGAATATAAGTCAACGATCACCTAATTTTTCTATCAGCATTCCACATGTAAGATTACAGCAAGGTTATTATGCTTACGAAATTCGTATTATGCCAGCGGATATAAGTGAAGGCTGGCGTATTTTAAGACGATATCGAGAATTCCATAAACTCCATAAATCTTTACAAAAGCATAATATTGCAATTAGGACATTAGATTTCCCACCAAAAAAGAAGTTGGGAAATATGGTAACTTTATTGGAAATTTCTTTAATCTGTTTCATTTAAAATAACTTTTATTTCATTGTAGAATGCTCAATTCGTTGAACAACGCAGACAAAGATTACAAGTTTATTTACGTTGTTTATTATCCGTTATGCCCGAGGTTGGAAATTGTACCACCAGAGATGAATTAGAAAGAGTATTTCCATTCTTTAAAGAATAACACCAAATGTATTGTATATTTAATGTGAAAACTTCTAGCAACAGAAGTTTTTCTATATATTTATTTAAAGTTAATTGTATAGGAGAAATGTGAAACAATATCAAAGCATTTGTAAGAAATGTAACTGAACCCATAAACTAATTTACATGAATATAGATCAATTATTTTATGTACATATATTCTATTAATAATATCATCGGCGCATTTTTTTTTTCAATAATAATTATTCCTATTGTAAAATGTCATTTAAAAGGAGAAAAATAATATTGTAATGAAAAAATCGATAATTAATTGTTAATGCGGATTTGCCCTTAATATATTCGTTCATAGAATAAAAGATAAGCTTGAGCGTTTAATACGGACTCCTCTGAAGCCTCCTGAACTGAACTATCTGACACATAGTACCATTTACCTTCAGGCGGTGATGGAATTGGTGGCTCTTCACTACCTCCGACAGCACCTTTCTCCATTTCTTCAGATGATGTTTCTGACGAAGACGTATCATCACTATCCTCTTGACGCATACGCATTTCCTTAGCTCGGGCCTTTTCTAATGCCTCCTCAAGCCGAGCTCTCTGTTCATCGGTCTGTTCCAGTTCGGCTTTACTGCCTTGCGGTATGAATTTCCATCGAGGATCGTCTGGTTTTAATTTTGGTCGGACTTTAACATAGGCTGTATAGTGGCCACCGTGCATACCACCCGAGTGTTCCACAATACCATAAAGTGAATATAATAATTTCTTTTGTTTACGGTCAATATTTGGCAAATTTTTAACTTTTGATCCACAAAACGGTGCAATATCTAATATGAATGGAAACGTTACGTGTTTCGTTATTTTACGAAACATGAAACGTTGACCCACTTGAAAACGTTTTAAATGTAATATCAGAACCGCCGGTGGACTGGATATTAAAAATTGTTTAGTCGCATTCGTATTTATTGTTTTACCATCTTTTCCGTTTAAACGTTCTGTGCAAGCATCACATCCAACCTTATTGTTTCCAGTCATTAATTCAATAGCCGTAAAATTGTTTAAGCAAGATTGTATTGAACATTCACCATCCTCACTTTGGTAACGTGGTGCAATCGTTGTACTCCAATCAGTGTGACTGTAAGTACGATTCCGTTGTTTCTTTTGTTTCCGAACGGACTCGTCTTTCAGATTTAACTTTGCAAAATCATCGGTTGCGGACATTTCTTTATCAACACTGCCATTTGTAAGTGCCAACTCTTTCACCAAATTTAGCTTGCGATCATTACTCAATCCCATTTCAACTATCACGTTTGACTGAATACCACCATCTATTGCATTTGCTGTTGGATTACTTGGACTTGTGGCTATTCCAGAATCTAATAACGATAGAGATGATATCACCATTATAATTATTACAAATTTATAATATTAAACTTACCAGTTTCATCATCGTTTAAATATTTATTGGGGTTTTCGGGTGTACTATCACTTTTCTCTGGATCAATTGTACTGTCTGCCACCGTAGTATTACCATTTGGGTCATACAACCCTGGCATATTATTATTCAAATTACCGTAGGTAGGTGTATCTTCAGTTAAATTATCCTCAACATCAGCATCAGATTGTTCTTCGGATTCAGACGTTTGAAGAAGCGGTGCAACTGCAGCTCCTAATTCGTTGTCAGCTTCAGTATCACCTGATGGTCCAGCCAATGAAACTTTCTTACTATGATGTTTCTGGGATCGCTTCAATTTCCGTTCACGTTCCTTCTCTTTCTTCAACTGATGCTTGGATGGGCCCACACTGGTTGACTCTACCGGTGGGTCAGGACTCGTTCGTCGTCTCATCGGTGGCTGTGGTTTCTCGACACTCACCGGTAATGAGAGATCAAGGAAGTGTTCATGACGCGATGATGTATGGTAACAATCCTGGCAAGTTAAGGTCGACACCAAAAATCCCCGAAATACTTGTTCAGGCCTTAAGATTCTATCACTTGCTTGTTGACCATAGAATTTACATTTCATTTTCATAACATCAGGAACTGCACTAATCTCTTCTTTATTATAACCTAATGAATGTAAAATGACCTTTTGATACCTTCGCAGATCTTCAGATCGTACACTCTCTAACAAATGCCTTAAAAGTTCATGGGAATCATGTTGATCGCCGCCTGAAAACTGTGGCCACTTGCTTGTTAATTGATGAAATAATTTTCTTGGATTATGAACGCCACCACTAATTTGTAATTCTTCAAGTGTTTCAGCCAAAGCAGCTGTTAAAATACCCCAAGAACAAAGTTCTCCTTTAATCGGCGGCAAATCAATTGATTCATCATCTTTCATATTAAGGACACCACCCGGTAACTCGAATCTAAAAAAACAAAATATAAATGTTATCTAAGACAATTAATACTTACATATATCAATACTTACTCTTCTCCAGCTGCAGCACATTCCTTTAGTACCGGTAATAGATATGGTGTCTGTGCCAGACACTGTGTAACAGCATTAAAGAAACAAGTATTGCCTAAATTTGATAGACCACGTACTCTCGGCAAGTCCAGTAATGGTTGTACACGTTTGGCTGTTCCCGGTATCGTCATGTAACCGTTACTTTTGGATATTTGCTCATTTACCTGCTGATTGACTAGCATTGTAACAGAAATTGTCTCTTGTAGTGTGTTGAGAATACTCTGATTTACCTCATTAGTGTTTGATTTCGCCACGCCTAAACTTTGGACAGGACTGGTAGGTTTTTCCGCTTCCTTCTTTAGCATATCGATACATTCCTTTAATTTCTTATTGGTACCACAATTAACTTCATTATCACATTGATAGCACCAAATATCGAATGTGGTTGTGTTAACTGCTAACGAATGCGAATCCGACCGTGGAGTCTATTTGTTCATATCAACCAAATGAAAATAAATAAATATCAATTCGAAATGAAAAATGACGTGCAACGCTACCTTGTAATGTTTCAGTGCATGTTCATTTTTTGAACGGCCACACAATTGGGATCCGCACATTAGGCACAGCCACAAAGTCTTATCGTATTCAGAACCTTCCTCGTCGTCATCCAATGTGGCTGGCTTCGTTGATTCGATCATTTTTGCACACTCCGTACATTTTTCCAGCGTTATGCCCACCGACTTGATAACCTTTCGAAGTTTAGCCGTATCCACTGAACGTTTAACGTGCGGACACTCGCTGCCAGCACCTAGTCCACAGTTATTCATTGATTTGCCATCAGTATCAGACGTTGAGCCACTATCACTAGCGTATGCATCTGCCTGCCTCTTTTTCTTCACCATAGCGATAAATTACTTTGCAATGCAGTTAGTTCTCCGTGATCACAACGCCTAAAAAAACATGAAGAATTTTAGAGTGGAATCAATTACCAATTGTATTTTATTGCCGTAATTTTCTTAACAATGGAATCGTGATTATTGGAAATTAGGAACAAAGCATTAATTTTAAGGTTATGCATGCGCTTTGTTCCACATAACTTAAATTTGCTTAATTTGAATCTTAGCACCACAACGATTCTGAGAATTTCATCAATCTTACCCGTATTTATTAAATCACATCAAATGTGTCTATGATTAACGGCTGGAAAATACAATTAATCAAACTTTGTGGAAAAAACTGTTTTGGAAAATGTGAAACAATTTATTTGACACAACTTTATATTATGACACTACTTTTTTGTTGTTCTTCTGAGTCTAGCTAATTTCGTGGTAAAGGAAGTGTACTCAACAGAATGTGCCATTGACAATACTCCCGTACAGCTTTATGAATGCTATATAATACCATAGAATTTAATTTGTTTTATTGGTTTTTTCAATAACTTATGATGAGTACTTCATTTCGTTCTAACTTTAAAATTCAGTTGGAATTCTCCTTGCAAAATAATTTAAGATTAAAATTATTAAAGTAATATAATGATTATGAACATTTCAGTTTTGAAAAATTCCAAATTCGATTTCCTACAAATTGGTCTTTTGCAGATAAGACTTTTTTAAAATTGTACAGCAGAATAGTTGGAATACGATTTCAGAGAGATAAACAAATCCACGCTGGAATGCACTCGAGTAGCCAGACGATCGTACTATCTGTGACAGTTTTGTGCATTTCTTGATAATTTGTGTGGTACATTTTAACCAAATCACACATGAATCTGACATACAAATGACAGCGAATCTCTTTCTAGTTGTCATCCACTCGACTGTTTTGTAAATAATTTTTTTCTTTTTTTTCAATTTGATTGTAATTTTCAATAAGAATTAATTAAGTGTGTGGTAATTAAATAAAATAAATTTAGACGGACTTAGGTCCAGAACACGAGTGCAGTAAGGTATAATAGTTGAGGAACACTTTTGGCCCAAATTCGGTGAAACATACGTAAAACTATCTCACAATTTGGTTGCGTTCCTCTAAGTAATAGCGAAGAAAAATTTAGATTTGTTATATTTCTACGTAATTACCTTTACTAATTGCGAGTTAGAATAACATCAAATGCGTCAGTGAGTTAGCATAGAATCGTGCAGTGCTATTCAATGTGTGATGCAATTTGAAAACATGGACCATAATAAAAACTAAGTGCCCACTGCAAAGTAATACTTTAGATGGGAAATTCTGCAAACAAAGAATCGATTGAGTCCAGTAAGCAATACCCAGGCAAGATCCAATCCAGTCAATCAGCAGTGGAAATAAGTCTAACGGCAAGCCAAAAATCTAATGGTGATCAGGTGAGTTTCGTTACAATTACCATATTTTGTTGAGGTAGAGAATAATGGGAGTTTACTGAAATCAGCTTGGCTTTAATTGCGTATTTGAAAAAAAAAAATCATGTATGAGCATATTGGTATACACCGAGTCTGATCTATTACAACATCTAATTTGTATTAAATGATGAGTGTAACCTTGAAGGCAACTATAAGCGCGGTGTTTCGTTACAATGCATACCTCATTCTGTGTGGTTTAGTAAAACGAATTTTATTCAGTGGACAATTAATATGAGACTCAAATTTTAATTCAAAATTTTAAAATGTCTGGCGCTACTATTGACTAGTTTATAGTATATAATTCCTATTGAATGTTATGAATGTATGGTATTGTGTCCTTTATCATTTCCCATTCCTTTCGCCGTTCGTTTAAATACACATGTGTTAGGTCCTTCGTCTACCGACATTTAAAAAATATGACTTTGGCTTATCACCATTGTTGACTTTTCTGTTTCATTATTTTTTAGCGTCTTTATAGTAGGAAACAGAATTCAGTAACAGATTCATTAGGCAAAAGGTCAAACAGTTATAATTACGGGTAAGAAGAAATAAATAACGATTTAAATGTACTTGCTTATCAACAATTCTTAATATTCTTAAATTGATTTCTAGGAGTTTTAAACGATCGGCATCATTGTATGAATTAAAAAAGACAACACAAACAAATTGGCCAATACCGAGTACAGAATTATTCTTTTTGTCTCACTTTAAAATCAACCACAACGGACTTAAGGAATACATTAACCAAGAATACCTGGCTAAAGGTGCGTTTGGACGCGTTTACAAAGTCACAGACAAAAGAGACACCAGCAACTACACTCTGAAAGTGTTGAACAAAGCACAGGTGATACATAATTTTCAACTATATTGTAACGGTTTGCAATAATAACTAATTCATTTATGGTACCTATTTACAGATAATTGAAAATAACGGCATCAAGCAGTGTAAGGATGAAGTAGACATTCAGACTATCTGTGGCCATCATCCGTATATTGTAGACTGTCTATCGTGTTGGCAAGATCGCCATAAACTCTATTTATGTAAGATCAATTTATTATTTGCCGGGGTCATTATAAGGCATTTCAATATTTACATTATTGTTTTTATCCGCTTATTAAAATTTACAGTGCTCGAGTATATTCCATGCGGTGAACTATTTGATACGATTAAATTGTTTACATATGAATTAGTTCAGATCTATGTGGCCCAATTAGCATTTGCTCTTGGTAAGGTTTTACAATCACATTAAATGACATATCACAATTTATACTCATTTTAATTTCTCTGATATTATTTTTTAGACTTTCTACAGAACGCCGGCATTATATATCGTGACTTGAAACCTGAAAATATTTTATTGGATAATAATTATAATATAAAATTAATTGACTTTGGATTAAGTAAATGGTTAAAATACGGTTATCGTACGAATACATTGTGTGGAACCTTTGATTATATGGGTAGAGTATCAAGTATAGTTCGTTAAGAATCTTTTAATATTTCCAAATATCCAAAACGAGGAAAATTTAAAACTGTAAACGGAATAATATCAACTAGCGGAGTGAGGTATCTTAAAAATTGTTATTGAAATAAAAACTATTTCAATATGAATGCTCGTACGCATACATTTGAGTTGTCAGTTGAAGGGCGTCAAGCTGACGAGGTCCTGGCTAGTATATTTCATACGGTTTTATTCCATCGTACACTTGGTAAATTTATAATGGGCACAGACAATATCAGCTATAATGTCGGTTCAATAGGATTTGCTGATATTGATTGTAATTTCATTGATTTTACGTATGTATGTTGTTCATCGCCGTCGTTAGATTTAAAAGTAAAACGTGCTATAAGTGAATTTAGTAGTTTATTGCGTGCCAACGAGAGCACCGGAACAGGACAAATTAGTTTGGAATTCTTTCAAAGACAAAATAAACGTTGGCCTCTTCGACCAGAATGCGTACCATGGGAAGTATGGACCGTTCGTCTTGAATTAGTTAATATTTATAATGAGAATGATCGTCAAATATGTCGTGAACGGGTTAGTGAGTCAGTCGCTGAAAAAGTAGGAATTATATCAGAAACAATAAATGGGAGTAATTTTTTGCCGCGGTTAGAAAGTAATACAGAGTTGACGAACATCTTTGATACAACATTACCCGATGTCCAGCCTTATTTGTTTAAATTTAATAATACAGCATCGTCCTTTGGTACAACGTTTAAAAAATTATTCCAAGAAACGTTATCATTGTGACTTTATTTTAGCATTATTTCATATGATAGTAAGTTATCAAACATTCATATATACAGTGTTACTATCATACCCATAGAATATAGTAATGTCTGTTGCCCGCCTCAATTATGTCGGTTTTAACTTATCATAAAATTTAAATATGATGTTTTATTCTTCATTTGATTAGAGATTTTTTATGTTTCTTAAGAGATGTATAACCTTATTATACAATTAGTTTATCTTATATGTAAGCATCAGAAAGCCACATTTAAAGGATAGTCGATTAATATGAAATGAAGTCAACAATAGCAAGACATCCATTAATAATTGATTGATATTTGGTATGTGGATCTAGGGGTATTCACCTCGTTGGATATAGTTTGTTCTTTTATTTTGAAAGCTTTAGTTACTTCTTTTTTTTTTTTTTGTTACAAATAATATTAAATAATTTAGTTAGTATTCAATTTAATTTGACAAGATGTGCTTCTTGATAAAAGTAATGATTACGACGCCCAAATGAGAATGTATTGGAGATTGATAACGAAAAAATACGTGCAACATAAAAGAAGGCGGCAAATGTGATCTTATAATTTAACTAGACCATACTGTATTGAATGTTTAATGTGAGGTTTTTTCAGTTTTCCTAAAATTAATGAGGAACAAGTGTATGGATATAAAAATGTGTATAGAATTTAGTGAACTTGTCTAAGCTTTATAGTAAGAAGATATGTATGTAAAACCACTTTAGGAATTTCTCCTTTAATTTAGGTATAATTATGACGTGAATATTTTTTTTAAGAGATATAAATAATGATTTGTAATTCCTATAGAATTTTGTTAATTCAAATATAAAATCAGATGTAATTAAAACTATATGTAATCGGTTCTATTAATTTTATGGTACTGGTAGCATGAATGTCCTATAAGATACCTTTTATTCTATTCATTTTTTTGTTTGTTTAAATCTCTTGACTTATTATGCGTTTATATCTCCTTCATGTCCTGATTAAAAATCCTCTCTCTTTCAGCACCTGAAATTTTATATGGACAACCGTATGGGCATGCATGTGATTGGTATTCGTTGGGTGTGATTGCTAGCCGTATGCTAACTGGACAGGTGAGTAAAATAATTACAAAATATTTTAAATACATTTTTGTTGTGTGTGATTTCGGTTTTATTGTTACTGTTCTAATCCATAAATTAATATTTTCTGAAGTAAATTGCTATTTGAATGTAGCTAGTCTTATTTATGTGACTCAATGGCCTATGAAATCATTGACAGATTCATTAAACACAAGAACTAAATAATCTTAATAATAATACATTTAAATGTAAAATTAATCAGTAAATGATAATTAATGGCCTTATCTATTACAATTATGAGAAAATGGAAAAAATATAATCTTATTGATCCAACTCTATGTTCTTAATGTTTAAATAAGTTCATGTTGATTTCTCACCAGACTCCTCACTTTCCTTTGATTCTTCTGACTTATCTGACTCAGCAGATTTCTCGACACTCTTTTCCTTATTTTCTTTTACTTCAACTTTCTCATCCTTTGGTTTTTCAACTGATTCTGGTGCACTGGATTTCAGTTTAATTTCTGGATTTTCATTTTTAATTTCTTCCATTGGTTTCTCTTCAGCCTTCTTTTCTTTGAGTTCAGCAATTTTTTCATCTTTAATTTCAACTGGTTTTTCAACTTGTTTTAATTCCTTCTCAACTTTACGACGGAGCTCGTCTTCAGTGCATTTCTCAGCATCTTTCAAGTCATCTTTCTTCTCTTTCATTGGAATTAATTCGTCCTTGAGAGCAACTGCTTCCTTTGCAACTTCCTCTGTCTTAGTTTTAACTTCCTCTGCCTTTGTTTTAATTTCTTCAGCTGTGGCTGCAACTTTTTCTTCCGTGTCACGAGTCTGACGGAGTTGATCGTCAGCTTTAACTTCTGGTTTCTCTTCTGGTTTTACTTCCTTAACAGGTGCGTCTTTTTTTAACATATTTTCTTCCATTGCTGGTTCAATTGGTTTCTCTTCTGCTGGTTTTGGTTCCTCAATTTTCTTTGGAGCCTCTTCAATTTTTTCAGCTGGTTTTGGTTCTTCAATTGCATCAATTTTACGTTCTGGTTCTTCCATTTTACGTTCACTGATCTCAACGGCTGGCACAGGTGCGTCCAAAGCAATAACTGGATTTAATCGATTTGGTTCCTCAACGGTAATTGGAGCAGGTTCAGATCTTAAAATTGGTTCATCTTTGTTGACTGCTTCAGCTGGTTGCTCTCTAATAACGGCTGGCACATCAAGTTTTGGTTCTTCTGGCAATGTTTTGGCATCCTGAACTGGAGCAACAATTGGTTCGTCGGCTTTTTCTTGTGCTTGTTCTGCTGCTACCAATTGCTTTGGTTGAAGTAACAGTGGATCGTCTGGTAATGGCCAAGCGGTAGCTGCTGCTAAAATCGTTATTAACACAAGTGATTTCATTCTGTAACATATAAAAGAAAAATGAACAATCAGTATTACCATTAAATATTCAAGTAATGATTTTAATGAAATGGCCAATTATAAAATCATTGGATGATTCATATAAAACTAATTCAATATTCAAGAAGCATACGCAGGTAATGCAAAAAACAACCATACAACTTATTTACTATTTAACCGGAAATTGGCTGTTAACTTAAATTGGATTAATGTAAAGTTCCGTGAACGTTGTCTCATCCCATTCAAATTGAATATGTGTATGTGTGTAGTTTATTTCTCTTTTTTTTGTTTAATTTCACATAAAATCTTTTGTGATACTTATAGTTTCATTGATATCAATGGGATCCAACAAAGATGAATCGTTTTAATCAACTATAAGTTTATATCTTCGATATTACAAAATACCAAATAAATTCCATTTGATTATAATGAATTTATGTGGATATTATATGGCTTGCTCAAGATGAATTTCATTATCTATTTATCTTTCTAAATTGAAGTAACGTGATTATACATAAAACTAATCTGTGTATCACTATGCGAAGAATTACAATCATATTATGTACTTAGATTATGAATATTCTTTTTATTTCCGAGAATATTGACAAACTCCCATGAATAATAAATAATAAAAGATTACATTTCACAAGTATCACACTATAATTTAGTGCTAAGATGAATTCTGATTCAAACTAATTCATCAACAAAATTAAAAGTGTCATTTTATTCAATTATAATTTAACTGTTTGGTATTTTAAATGTGAAATAAAAATGATAAAATTGAAATATACATCAATCGAGTTTAATAACATGATTATTATGTTTTTAATGTTTCTTAGTATAGTAAGTACATACAATATCCAACTAGCCAAGTGTAAAAGTCGAATCGTTTCTTATACATAAGAGTGGAGATTTATAAAAAAAAAAATCTGAATTTAAAATTATTCAGGAAATATTCATTGAATTGACTGCAACATTAAGTTGTTTAATGTTAAATCATTTTTATCTTTTTTTTATTTCTATTTTAGATCTATTCCTATGCCAAAGATTATTGCCAATTTAAATAAATATCCCGAATATATTCAAATAAATAAATCTAATATTACGGTTCATTTCTTTTAGCGTTGCTAGTATAATTTTTCGTTTAAAAATACCAGAGATTTGGTCATTTTTATTAATTTATTACAAAGTACCGTTTTGTCATATTCAAATTAGTCGTATTTTCGTTATCACCGTTTTATATTTATACCGATCTCTTAGCTACCTATTTTAAACGAATTAAACAAAATATCAATTTATCCATGTTTGATAGGACAATTCTAATGTTTTGTAGACTTTTCTTTATACAGATTTTATGTCATAGAATCTTTATTATTTCACAAAGAACAAAACCATTTTTTTTTTCTCTACAAAAAATTTTCCACTCATTGGAAAACTTTCAAGCACACTGCGCCGTAAATTTTCATTAAAGGAATATGATACACTTGAGCAAATAACAAAAAAAAAATATTCTTTTTTTGCGTATTTATAATTTACGTTAAATTGCGGCCCCAAATAAAAAACCAAAATTAATTTAATTTTGTTAAAAGAAAACTCACCTGATTAAAAAATTTAATAAATTACGAATAAATAACAAATATTATAAAATCTTATTTAAAATTTGTTTTGTTAATCACACTATACACTGTTGTAATGTAATGTGAGTTTAGAACTGTATAACTTTTTTATTAATATGAATAGATGGATGCGCTAGATCTATTCAACTCTCACGTCTGGTTATCACAAGAAGACTATGATTATTTGAATAGTTACCAATTGCTTTTATACTGTATACTGGTGAGTGAGCGCGTCAGTTGCGGGGTAATAACACAAAATAAAAAAAATATATATAATAGCATTGAATTTAAAGTGGGGCTGTTTATGGAGATGCCCAATCCCAATTCCAGTTCCAGTTCCCATTGCGTTATTCTTGTATGGATTTTATACATTAAAAGTGTATTCACTTCAAATATATGAATCGGTTTGACTCCTCTTTTTTCCTCTTTCAATTGAATTTTGCACCGCATTCAATACATATTTTTTTTTTTTGTTTTATAAATCTTCCTCATGATGATGAACTGGCTCTTGAATCCTGGCCACTTAAATTATTTTATGTTACACACGGTTGGATACTAATAGTGGTTTTCTTTGGCATTTTTTGTTGTTTTTGTTGCTGTAATTTTGCACACATATGCCATTGAAGGAGTATTGTATGTTTGGGCCAGAGAACGAAAGAGAAAAAAAAAAACGAGAGAAATTTATGCTTCTGTTTGATATCGGTTATATGTAGAATTATCTTATGACCAAAAATTTATGTATAATAAAATTCTTCTCCAGCATCATCGAGAAAGAAACAGAAACAACGTTGTATGCTGAAAAGGAAATTGAGGGGCAATTGGCAAAATGTGCTAAATTTCAACGCAAAGTTCATTGTCAAGGTACTATCGGTGGATGCACTTTAGTTATTTTTATTTTTATAATTCTTTGAATCTCTCATATATTTTGGTGTGTCCGGTGTTTACTTGGTGGATGCATATTATCAACGGAGAGACACTTAAACTAACATCGTTAATTCTTTTAATCATGTAATTAAGATGAATTAAATGAAAAATTTACAGACTTTTTTTTTTATGTACATTCAAAAGAGTTATAGTTTGTTTTCGATTAGAAATATTATTTATTCTCGAATAATTTGTTTTGAAGAATAAAAATTTCCATTCGAAATTTATTTGTACACTTATCAAAAGGTCAAGACAATTTCGGTTAAATCTTTATATTATATTTGTTTTTATGTTTACGTTCGTTTTTAGGTGATGATTTGCAATTAAACGGTTAAAATTCGCAAATATTTATGCTAGAATCCTTTTAGATCGATCTATAAATAGAGAAGAAATTTAAATAAATGAATAACGTGAAAAATAATATGTTTACTATCGTTATCTAAGTTCATTGGTTGTTTATTACTCAGTATGACAACACGCAAGATGCACGCAATCCAAATAATCATTTAAATTTTATTTGACTTTATTTTGGTAATTTATACAGTAGTTGACCACTATGCATTTTATGATAGTACATAAATAATATTATTGTTACCATTTTTGACCTCAATATTGAATGGAATATTTTTTTTTTTTATTTTGAACGTAACATAGTATACCTACATAACTATAAAAATTATTGTCACCGAATTCAAATTAATGAGCACTTCCCTTGAGTATCATATTTAATTCGTTATGGTTTCCTTAAACTGTCCAATAAAGTTGTTTATTTATATTGATGTGGTGCATCTTTAATCTTAATGATCAGTTAAATTATTGAGGAAAAATATTATTGAGTTAAAGAGCAACTAAATAAAATAAAATGAAATGATACGAAAGAAGCATTTCGGACACCTTAAAGCGACATAGTTTTCATTTGGCAGATCGCCAGTACGTCGATCTTGACATTGAAATTATATTACCAACGAATATGTAATCAATAGTATGGTATTGCTTCACTTCCATTTAATTATTCATTATCATAATAAATGCGTAATCAGTGTATAGTGTGGTTTGTTATAAACCTTAACTCAATTAAAACCAGTTACGAATTACAATTACCATTAATATAAATCACGTAATCAAACTAACCTATCGACTTTAAAAAAATTGCAATGAATTTCATTAATTCGAGAAAACAACAAAATATTAAAATTCATATGACTGGAAATAAATTAAGAGATTGTTTTAGATTTTTTTATTTTTCTTTAATTTAATTTTAATATTTCTCCTCCTAATAAACGTGGAAATAAATATTCACGTACGAATTTTAGTTCCTCAGAAATATTTGGTATTATTGGTCAAATGTTAGTTGTCGTATATGAATAATGAATCATTTGATTCATTTTGATCCATCATACTGAAATATGATTGACTAAATTTGCGCGCTATCTTATCATGAATGGTTTAATTTAAATAGTCAATTGAATCCATAAGTAAGATCGCGGCGGTACCATTACTGACTGTTTATGTGCAGTTTTAATACAGATAAGATCAATTTTAGAAAAATAATTTAATTAATCTCTTATCACTTATCTGCAATACAAGGAACTTAATACCCAATGAATCATTATGTCAATTTGATTGGGGAATTAAGGTTGAATTCTATTGTGGATCGTTTCTCTGGGTGACTCAATGGCGGAATACCGGATTAGGTACAATGTGTCTAACAGTAACGAATGTGATTTTAATTCTGGGGGTAATCTATAAGATTCATCGAATTATAGTCTCCGGATTGGAATTCATTTAAAATAGACCGCAAATAACTTGGACTTTAGTTACCTCTTTCAACATGTATGTTATACATTTTGGCTTTTATTATTTTTGCTTTGGGCTGATACTGATCGAATATATTTCTCGTATAATAATGTGAAACAAGTTATTTAAAGATCTGTTTTGTTGGTATCTCTACTGGTCTTCTTGAATATCCATCAGGTTGATACTAAATTTTTCATTTTTTTTTATTTTATTTTCGTTATTTTACGTTTCTGTTGGTTACAAACATACTTGTGTATGATGATTACACCTATTCTGGAGCTCCTTCACATATAGTAAACAATATTAAAATCCAGCAGTGTCACCGACCTTAATTTTTCACACATGATCATAATATCGTGTATTTCATAACTGGCTATGTTCTGATTTAATGTTAATGTTAATGTTTTCATATTTAAATTATATATTTTGCTAATATGGAAAACAGAATAACAGCAGCATTTAGAAATTTATAATTTCGATAAAGAAAAATCCAAAATGGATATCAAATAAAAACAGAAATTAGAATTAAATAACATGATGGAATTAATTTTATGCGAAATCATAAGACAAAAGAAGAAATAGAAAAAAAAAGGTAGAAATGTAATGACGGATGTTTAGCATAACGTTATCTGGTGAATATCTACAGTTTCCACTTGTTTCAGATTAGAATCACTTAGACTCGTGCATACATTAGCTGATCTGTTTAAAAAAAAAAATAGATTCCAATTCCCTTTGAATGTTTATAGGTGACGGTGTTATGAAGCCTGTCTGCTTTTGTACTATTTAACCGTTTGGTTTTTCTCTTGATATTATAAGACACGATGTTCTCATGTTCTTCACCTTTAGAACCATTGACTGGAACGTGGTGTTCTGGTCATATTGCAAATAGGTGCAATTAGATAGTAATGCGATATTCAAAGTTAAAGTTCTCCAACTTGATTATCATCACACATATGTAAGTGGTATGTGTATAGTTTTCATATGATTTTCAATTAATTGGATGATGGAATTTTAACTATTATAGTTACCAGAATCACTGATTAAAAGAGATTATTTTAATGTGATGGTCGTTTTACTTTTTATTTTTAAATTACAAATGGTTTACTATTTTTAAAATCAAAATCGTGGTAATAAAATAGCCAACAGTGTTAACGATAAATTCTTCACCAATTCTATTCTCGCACATATGTATGTCCAGAATTAGATGATGAAACGATGAAACCAAGAACATGATGAGTTCTAATGGATTCAATAAACATTATTACACTCAGTTTTTACCTGTTTTGGCATACATAAACTGTCAAGTGCATTTAAATTTATCGATAAAATAAAATAGTTCCATTTAATTGGATCTCATGCGCCGTATTTAGATTATTATATAAATATAATGGAAAGGTGGTAGACGATACAGTTTTGTTTTTCATTTTTTTTTTTTTATTATTATTCAAATGATTGAGCATCGATTTAGATGATGCACATCCATTAAATGTTATTATATGAAAACAATAATTCTTCTTTTATATTTTATGTAACAAGTTCAAAGTAATAAGAAAAAGCATTACACTAACGTGAGCATATCATTTGACCGTTTCACAAGATTTTGTTTTTCATTTTAAATGAAAAACACAGATGAAAATAAAAGAAAATAAATTAAATTTTATATCAAAAACAATTTATTTTCTTGTTAAACATGTTTTTATGGTGTTATCCCTTTTTCGGTTTTTATTATTGTTGCTGTTAGTTAATTTATATTCTTAGGCAAATACTTTAACATTAAACATTATTACTTGCTGGTTGAACTTGAATTATGTATAATATGTGTATATTCCGAATATACTATAGACAATATTTTTTTTTTTTTTTGCAATAAGACGCTTTTGCAACATTGTTCTAATCTCTACCACATAATTCTATAATAAGATAACAGGAACAACAACACTTTATTATATTAAATACAATGATGTATAAATAATAAGAAAATGAAAACTACAAATTGAAAAGAATATAATGTATTGAGGCATTATATTGTATAATCTAAGTAAGAGTGAATGAGTAATATTTGTTTCGCATATCAGTTTAGGTCTAGTCTACAGGGCAAACAAGTTTGTAAATCAAATGATGAATATTATATTGATATCTTCAAGTATTTTCAGTGTTTTATATTTTCAGTTGCATATTAAACGAATTATTAAACTATATGAATAAGAATCGCACGAGCCAAATTATACGTATTCAGATATTTTTATTAATAATAATAATAGTAACAATAATTATTTTGATGTCAAGATCATCTAACACTTTACCATTGTAAGATTAAATGCAAAACTGGTAATTAGCTACCTGGATTCTAAATAGTTATTTCTGTCAAATAATGATTGAAAAAAAGGTAATCTTATGAAATTTATTAACCAGTGGATTTTATTTTTTTGTATTTTATAATTTTATTCTCATTGTTGAAATCATCTCACATAGGAATCGTTATCTTTTAATGTAAATTAATTAATTTTATTTTTTTTTTGTATTTGAAATGTATATAAACAAAAAAATAAAGAAGAAGTTTTCTATGCAATTGTTTAAATATAAAAACGGGTAGCTAATAGCGATTCAATATTATTCAATGGTCAATCATCACGCTATTGAACTCAACGCAAGTGGTTACATTGATATGATTCGAGGGAATGTGAATCTATTGCCTCAGACTGAATGTGTTTATTTTTATAATCAAGGTGTCTTTAGTTACCTGAATGTAACGATTTTAAAATAAAATAATCATAATAAAAAAAAGTTCATATAATTAGCACCGATGAAGAAATAATATAACTTTTGTACATTGAAAGGGAAAGATGTGTGCTTTTTTATATGGTGTGTTGCTAATTTTAGCTTCGTCTTCAGATGAAATAAAATTCATTGAATATATTTACTTCATAGGGAATTCTTGGATAACTCCAGTTTTGATCAGAATAGATATGGGATGTTCAACTGAATATCAGTTAGTTTTATTTATACATAATGCAGATGATATGATGTTGAGGATCAGTTTGGTATGCTAGCAATTACAGCATCGATAATAAGAAATTGCTGTTTACTAGTTGACTGGTAACTACTAATCAATTATTTAATAACTATTTAATCCTTGTAAGCATTTATTAGCGTCTTACGTATAATTCATGTCTAATAATAATCTTCATCAATGACCATATAAGACATAAGAGTGAAAAAAGAATTGAGTTTATTTTTAGTCTTTGATCAGTTTTTTTATTGCACACATATTGGATACGTAATTTTATTTACGTTCAAAGAGAGTTGAGGAAAATCAACACACAATGTTCATTCGTTTTACACAGATTCTGGTGTATTTTATCTAAGGTGTATTCGGTCCATAATTATTAAAACAGAATCCTGTTTTCAATTTCCCATTAAATTTTATGAAATTCTTTAAAGTGACCAAATAAAGTGCCTTTTTATTCCCATTTTCTTTCTCTTTTACTCAATCGATTATGTGTTTTCTTATTATTTTCTTTTTGTAAAAATCATAAAATAAAACAGAAATAAACGGACATTTAAAATGCGTACTTTTATTAGGCACCATAGAATAATTGTATAGACAAATCGATTCATACCTGTATAATATCAGTTTTTCTTAAACATTTTCAAATAATATTTTCTGTTTTAATATCCATTATGCATTGGTATTTTATATAAATTGTCATGGATTTTCTTTATATTTTTATATTGAAATTATGCTTTCATCTTATTTAAAATTTGTATTGCGAATATTCTTATAGCCCGCTGCTTCTGCTGGTTCCATCAACATTTCTTTTTCATGCAGAATGTACATACGCATTTAGAATTATTAGTTTTTGTTATGTGTTCTTTTTTATTTCGATATTACCATCTCTACCGGTATGATAAAGAACGAATCATATATACCAGGTGTATTTGTGTTGCATCCACCAACAATTATTGGATACATGGGAATCGTTAAATATTTATCATAAGAAATTAATCTTTCTACAGATTGGGATTTCTCAATCATTTCTACAATGCTCAATAAATACAATAACCGCGAATACATTCTTATGTAATGTATGCGGTCTACAGGTTTCAGAATGTCTCTGTTTCTTTCTTTTCTTAAGTTTTATATTTTTGTTGTTGTTGTTTCATCCTCCCTGCTATCGTGTTATTTTCATTCTCTCACTGACTTTTATCTTTTACTTGATTTTCTTTCTTAATTTAATTTTACCGAAGTTCATGATGCGTTTTGCATATTTACTAAAGTGCATAATTCAACAGAGTTAGATAAATATTATTATGGCTAATGAAATTTATATTTGAATATGCGGATTATGGTTGCCGCAATCGTCCACTAGTTTTAGTTATTCTTGTTCTGCGCACCTTTTGATCTATACCACTAATCATTGATTGGAAAAGTGTAAATATTACTGAATAATGTTGACTTAAATAATTTAAATCCACATGAATGGAAGAAGTAAATAACAGTTGTGTATGGCTCAGTCATTTTTATCCTTTTCTATGATTGTTTTGGATGCAAATTCAAATCTTCCATTTGACTTAATTTATTTCAATTTTATAATCGCTTTATATACTCATGAATTCATTTTGGCCATAAATGCTTTAATTTATGTTGATGATATCGTTTGGTAAGATTAAGAGAACTCTGTGTTTTTTATTACAATTAATAAAAAACAGTTTTCTTTTAACTATTTCTGTGTGTCTTATTATTGTTGTGTTTTTTTTTTTTCGCTGTTCCAGTCTTTTATAGAATTTTCAATTAGACCTTTTTGCGGTTTTGTATGTAAGTGCAGATTTATGAAGCACTAAATAATTTGATTTGATATCAAATTTTAATTCGTTATGTTTTTTTATGTTCTTTATTCGATATTTATTATACAAAACTATTCAGTGGATTTGAAGTTGCATCGATCAGATTATTATTTTAAATTCATTCGTGGCTTTTAATTCGTTTTCAGTTATATAGTTTGGTGTACCAAAGACTAGTCCATCTGTCGGTGTTGGGTACATTTGAATATACCTTGGTTAAGTGCAATTGCGTTTTATATTTAGATTCCTAGGTTGAATTTATAGCCATAGATATGACAATGACCTTATATTGATGCTCTATTCTTTCAAGGGCATTGTTTTAATAATTGCAATCAATTCTGATCAGCATGAATATAAATTATGTGTGCTGCTATTCATAACCGTATCGTGTTTGATTCATCAACGGTAGTTGATTATCCCGTAATACACTGTATTTGGTTGTGATATCACATTTCTATTTTATCTTCTGCCATAAATTGTAATCAATTTATTTATATTTTAAATAAAATATTTTCTTAATTTTTGTGTCTTCTGTAGTTTCCTGTTGTGAAAAGAGATGAGTGTGGCGTCAACAAAGATGAACCTGATTGTAAAGTAATTCAAGAAAACGTTCAAAAAATCGGTATGGGTTCTCCTGAAATAATTCTTCCATCCAAATTACAAGAACTTGATACTAAGTGTCGAGACTTATTGATTCGACTGTTGAACAGTGATCCTAAACAACGATTGCATACATTCCTAGCTCTGGAGAGGATTCCAATGTTTAAGGATTTTAATTTCACTGCCATTCGAGAAAAAACTGTAAGTAATTATCATTCGTTTAAATAGTTTATGGACTATAAATCTGAATGTATTTGTTGCAGCTCAATCCGACTCCACGAATAATTTATGAATCCAATGTGCTTGAATTGAAATAACCCGCCATTCAACTAGTCGTATGGAAGTTCGAATTTTCGAAATCACATTATGCGCCTACATTCATTTTTATTTTGCCTTTTTCTTTCAATTCTTTTCAAAAGTAGGAAATGGATTAATTAAAAGTTGATGGAATTTGTTAGATTTTTTACTAAATTATTGTAGCAAAACAATTTTAAACGAAATAAAGTGAATTATTCAAACGTTAACCAGGTTTTGCTTATTATTTAATTGTGATAGTTGAATGTTTAGATAGTTTTAATTGAATTTCGGTGTGAATATAAAACATTTCATTTTTGGTCATTTGATTTCGTGAAAATTTTTCCTTGAATCAAGTAAAGTAGGATGCTGTTTGGACTGATACATAGTTGTGAAATTACATAGAAATTAAATGCACGTATTGCTACTTTAATTACAATCGAATAGTTATTAAATCATCACGTGTTTATTTGTCTTTTTTTTGTATTAACGAATATTTAAATGAATAATTAAGTTGTTTCAATGTACTGATGCCATTCAACTTAATACACCATTAGTATCGGTGTTTGACTCTATATGTCTTATCGGTGAATAAATCAATGTGAATTGATTCTGAATTATGATACCGTAAGACTGAAAATGGCAATTGAACACACTTTCTTGGGTACTTGGGAGGTAATTAATTAGTTGCTACAATTCCAACTTTTTAGGATTTAATTAAGTAAACATTATACGTTTTATAGATTGAAGAGTGTACGTTGAATGGAAAATTAATTTCTACTGGTCTAGAAGGGTAAATATCCCGATGACGTTATTGTATATTCTATTGATTATTCAATTTCTTTTGATCCATTGGATAGCATTAAATTCCGTTTGGATGAAATCGGTGATATTACTTGGTATAATGATTCAAGAGCTAATGAAACATCAGTGGCAGATGAATTGTTTGCATGTGAAACCTTTGAAATATCAATTACACCATCACCATGTCTTATATTTACTGCATTCTCTGGTCACTTTATTGAATTTAAGGTATAATTCAATTAAATTATTATTTATGTCTACCGCATTGAATCATTTGTATTCCTTTTTAGACGGCAATATGCAATCCCGGATGCTCAATGACGTTATTCTGTGATGGATGGTATACGTTGCTTTGTAAAAGACTCAAAGAAAATCAATCGATTGGACATCTGACGCCGTTTACATTTCTGCCAATACTCCAGGAAAACATATTTGCTGATAGTATTTTAAAGAGTTCTGATGGATTAATAGTAATTACATTATTTTTGTTTTATGTCGATTGTTTTATCAAATGATGTTCGTTTTATAGTACAACGTCCATTCTGCAATATTGAGATTAAATGGTTTCGATTGTAACAAATGTGAACGCACCGATCATACAAATGGCTTAGATAGAGTAACTTTGAATAATTCGATAAAGATAACAGTAGATCCAGCGGAATATTCTATTATGGAGGAAACATCAAACGTACGATTTAAACCGTATTTAATGATAACGCCAAATTTTTTATGTCCACCGGCAGCTACAATGATGAATCTTTCATCAAAATTAACCAGTAATTTCTCAAATTCATTCAATTGTTTGGCCTCGCTCGGACGATCAGTAGAGAGTCGATTGTCACCTAAGTTTTGCAGTAATTCATCATCAGATTCGAATCTACAAAATGCCCATAATAGGAATATATTCACCTTTAATGAATTAAGTTTTGCGGCCTGTTCTAGCAACGACGTGTGTAAAGCACCAACTGCCACTAGACCACCATTGTCACCATATAAGATTAAGAGTCCAGTGTTCCCATCACCATTCGATACTCCGCCATCATCTCCATTAACACCGATCTCCTCGATTCAAAACTTACCAGCATCTTTGCTGGTACCGATTATCCATTTCCTTTATTCTGAATGTCTGCCCAATAATCTTGATCAAGATTTATGTAGTCAATTGATATCGTTCGCCTCTTCACTGCCACCGTTAACACGAATGGTAGAGCCCTGCAAGAAATACTTAAAGCTAATTAAACTTAAAATATGTAGGTACTAATTGCATTTATTCAATTTTTATAAACTAATTATTCGTATGTTGCAGTTATTATCGATACAATTTTAAATATTCATCATCGGTTAAATAATATTATTCGCAAAATAAATCCTGATCACCTGTCTCGAGATCCGAAAACTTTAGTCAATACATTCTTTGAATCTTTAACGGAATTGGCATTAGGTGAGTTATTTCTAAACTATTACTATTGCTTCAGGTGTATAATATTTAAATTATTTATTTTAGGTTTCGCTAAACTAATGCAATTCTCCAATATATTTGTTCGTAATGCATCCGATATAACACGTTATCAACGCCATGAAATTATTAAATATGTTCGTTCACGGCTTGCAATAATTCTATCTCAATTACATCAAATATTACAAAACATATTAGTATTATTACGATCATTAACTAGCAATGAAATATCAGAGGTCGTCGTATATTTAGTACCTGAAGTAAGTTAATAAATATTGGTGCATCGTTTATCCATTTGACACTTAGTTAATCATTCCTTGCAATTTTAGATCGAGAAGATAATTGAGACCATAACGACTGTACTTCAGGAGGTCAAAATATCGCTCGAAATAATTTTATCGTCAGATGTGGCAACTGATAATGAATATATAATTAATGAAAGTAAAAGTGATTTAAAGCAGCTATTGCATAAACATGAGAAAAAGATGATCGATGATTTCTATCAAAAAATTTCAATTTTATTTGATATCGTAAAGGAGAAGAGGTATAAATTATAAATGAAAATATTTCATTAATTCGGATGAATAATTAAATCCTATTACTGTCTTAGATGTGCATATATTGAAATGAGTGAATTCAATAAAGAAGTTATAATACGTCAAAATTTACATCAGCTAATTGCCGAATTACCGTCATACATTGAAATTCTGGAACATATGTCTGATAACATTGAAAGTAAAATTGGTTGGAAAGAATTCAAGTGTTGTTTCAAGGTTGCCACAAGCCAAATTGTAAGTATTATATTGTAAATCGATTACGATTGAATGCATTTATAATTTTCTGGATTTGCTTCCAAACAGAATGGGATCATTGCCAATTTAATATTGCACAAAGATATATTTAAAAAGGCAATTGATATGGTAAGTTCAATTGACATCAATTATTCAATGTAATAATTTTATTATTATTTGATCATTTTTAGATCTGCAACTTGGTTCAAAGAGATGAGTTTAATTCCGTACTTGGTGAACTGAACATACTGAATTGTGAATTTCAATCGACTGAAAATTCTATGAGATCACTTAAGCCACCGTATGCAGCAAACGAATATAAATCATCAAGTGTATGTATTCTGTGTAGCTGTAGTTTTATAAGTGGAGTTTAATTGATGCCGAGTTTATTTTAAATAATTTTAGTTGAATTTAACGCGAATCTTAAACGAACCACCGAATGCGGCACAGAGTTCATTGTCCAAACATGCGTTACGATTGCTACACTCTGGTCAATTAGCTGATATGGAATTTGAAGTGACGTCTGAAAAGAAAACTGATAATTATGAGATCGACATGAAGAATGGTATAAATGAAAATTGTAAATTTATGGAAGAAGATGAAGTGCATACGTTCAAGGCCCATCGGATTATAGTGGCTGCAAGGTAATACCTGATAAACAATGTGACAGGGATTAATTATCTTATCAATGGTTTTTCTTTTTCTCTTATCGCATTTTAGATGTGAGTGGTTTAAAAAGGCTTTGTCTTCGGGTATGCAAGAAAGCATTACAAGGTAATTACTTTTTTCTCTCCTAAGCCACTCATAAATGAATATTGAGATGATAAGTTTCTATTTATATTAAAATAATTGTGTGTATTTACAGAAAAATTCAAATTCACGATACTTCACCGGTAATATTTCGCCGGCTATTATTGTATTTGTATGGAGCACCGATTGATAAAACAGTTGGAGCAGAACAATTATGTGAATTATTACTGTTAGCCGATCGTTATTCGCTGGAGGAATTAAAGGTAAATTCAATTCTCGCTTCAATATTTTGCACTGATTTCAATCAAGCTGTTTATTTGTAGGACTTATGTGAGACTACATTAAAATCTCAAATTGATGATAACTCTGTTCTCTGTCTATTGAGTATTGCTGACAGATTTAATGCTGTGGGATTAAAAGCAACATGTCTCTCTCACATATCACATAATAAGGACATCATTTCGTCAGAAATGTTTCGAGAAATGCCTGTTTTATTACAGGTAACCTATACCATTTTATTATCGTTTTTTATTAACTTACTGAATACAAATGTTTTCTAATTAATAGCAAGAAGTACAAGATTTAATCCGTTGGTGTGGCCGTATACCAGAGCCATGGTGCAATCGAACTCGTAGTTCACGTAGTAATTCTTCATCTAGAGTCCGATCTAGGAAATCATCACCATCGTATATGTGATGAAATTGGTATTTTAATTCGACAATCATTGGAAAAATATTTGTTTCTTTTCTTAATTGTTCATTAACGGAGATTTAAATTATTTAATTGAAGAAGAAATAATGCGAATGATAAGAAATGATAGTCTCGTAAAAAAAAAACAAATTTTAAAAATTTATATAAATACTAAGTACATTAAAATATTTATTTTTGCTCTCCATTTTGAATTAACTATTTAATTAAAAAATTATAAATCTTGTTGTCGCTAAATTATAAAACTTCTCGTACGTTTAAAACAAAAAGTAACATTAAAAAAAAATGAGTCTTAGGAATTAAATGAAACAAAAACAAAATAACAGTGAAATAATTAATTCTTAATTCTTAATTAACTTCGTGATATGAATAGTTGATTATTACCTTCTTATTGTATATGATATAAAGTGAACTTGAAATTATATGGAATACAGTTAAATGTGTGTGAATATTTATTACTATCATTGTGTTTACTTAAGTTCAATTCATTTGAGGAATGTCTTTTTGGATATCTTATCTTCATTCGAATACCGAGGAAGAAGAGCGCTTAGTATATTACTTTCAAATTCCATTCTAATCAACAGATGTGTTGGTATATTCAAATTGGTTTTGCATGGCTGATCTAAACCATCTGAATTAAGTTATTTATCGGTTAATAAGAGTCACAGTTATAATACAGCAATGTCCTTACCCGGACACCAACCTTTGGCACACATTTTAAATTTTTAAATCATGTGCTGCATCTGTTATGCATTCGATTTCCTTATTATGCAGTGTTATGAAGAGGTCTTCAACTGGCAACACTCCTTCATTCGAGTACAATGACAGATTCAACATAATTCTCCATCGGTTTCCTTTATTCAGTGTGTCACCATCGGCAATGCCAGTGCATCGTTGAGAGAGTGCCTTATCGATTTTTTTTTCCCGATTTGGATCAGTACTACGCATGGCAGTTCTACCCTCCGTATTTTTTCTTCTGATTTCATATCGTATGCTATCAGCATTCATGGTGTGCCATACAATTCTCTCTTCTATGTTGATGTCACTCTCATTTGCTTTGGTGTGTTCTGAAAAAAAAGGGGCGAGAAATACAAACGCATTTGATAGTCTCAGTCTTTTATCAGTGTTTTCGGCTGTTCGACGATATTTTTGGGTTCAACTGAATAGAAAAATAAAATAAATTAAAACTCTGTACAGAATTAGATTAAAACTATTATTTTAGTATCACGTAAATTGATTCTATCTGTGTGTTAAAGATCATAGCTCACATCAAAATATACATTGAATAGTTTAGATTGTTTATTTTACATCCAAAATAATATAGTGATTTAGTTGGTGTAAAGAAAAGAAAAGAAAAAAACAGTCTTACCCAAGAGTTGCCGCATTGAGATAAGCGAACGTCTTATGTGATAAAACAGATTTTTATTTACATTTTAGTTCTACTGTATTATTACTATTAACTATTAACAATACAGAACACGGGCTCGGTGCTTTCACTTTACAAACATGGCTGGTAAGTGGGTTTCTTTACATTGTAACATTCTAAACAATGTATAATTTTTTTTTTTTTTCATTTTATATAACTATTTTATTAGAACTTCTAATAGTGTTCTATGCGCTATAAAAATTTATAAATATGGCCTAGTTTATAAAAAATAAAGTAAAATACAGTATCTTACTATGTACTGGTTGGTATAGCAATTATGGTCAAGTGGGCCCAAAAGTTATTTTAAAAAATACGCGTCGATTCAATTAGTATTTGGGAGTATTCCATTTGTGCAATCCACACACTGCACTGTTTTATTCCGTAAAGTTCAGTTGCATTTCATTTTAACGCTTCGCATTTAAAAATCCAGTGTGTTTTTTTGTTTGTGTTCTTCTATCAGTATTGATATCAGATATAAATTTTATTGTTTTAGATTCGTTAAGTCGATCCCAAAGAAATTCAATGGACCGTCAACGTGATTATATTGGGTTTGCAACACTGCCTGAACAAATGCACAGGAAATCAGTGAAACGAGGATTTGAATTTACACTGATGGTGGTTGGTGAATCTGGTCTTGGAAAATCAACGTTAATAAACAGTTTATTTTTGGGTGATTTATATCAAAATCGTATTGTGCCCAATGTTGAAGAACGTATTGAAAAGACAACGAAAATTGAAAAGAAAACGATGGATATTGAAGAGAAGGGTGTTCGATTGCGCCTAACCGTTATCGATACACCTGGATTCGGTGATGCAATTAATTGTGAAGATAGTTGGAGAGTGTGTACGGCATATATTGATGAACAGGTGAATTTCCCTTTTGTGTTCCGCATTACAAACTTAAATTGAGATTAATTATAAATATAAACTTTAATTTATATTTTTAAATACAGTTTCGTCAATATTTCACCGATGAGAGTGGGCTGAACCGAAGAAATATACAAGATAATCGAGTGCATTGTTGCCTCTACTTTGTCCCACCGTATGGACACAGTTTGAGACAAATGGATTTGGATCTCATTCGGCGATTACATAAGAAGGTGAACGTTGTTCTGGTAATTGCTAAAGCTGATTGTTTAACACCAACCGAAGTGAAAAAATTGAAACAAAATATTTTGAATGATTTGGAAGAACATAATCTTCAGTTATATCAATTTCCCGAATGCGATTCGGATGAAGATGAAGATTTTAAGCAACAGGATAGAGATTTAAAGGCAAGTTTACCATTTGCCGTTGTTGGCAGTAACACATTCCTCGAGGTGGCTGGCCAGAAGGTGCGTGGACGGCAGTATCCATGGGGAGTGGTAGATGGTAAGTTATTCTTCTTAAAATAACCAAATTGATTGTTCATTACATTCTATTTACATTTTAGTTGAGAATCCAAATCACAGTGATTTTATTAAACTCCGAACAATGTTAATTTCCACACATATGCATGATTTGAAAGACACCACACAAGATGTGCATTATGAGAATTTCAGGGCTCAATGCATTTCACAAATATCACAGCACGCGTTACGCGAACGTACAAAACTTAAAAGAGATTCAATCAGTTCAAATACTGATGTAAGCGTTACTGAAACAGATCGATTACTGTTGCAAAAAGATGAAGAGGTATGCTGTGTAATAATTCAAAATCACTTGAATACAATTACTTATTATGAATTGTTTTACTAATGATCAAATTACCCTCAATTTTAGATCCGAAGAATGCAAGACATGTTAACGCAAATGCAAGAGAAACTGAAGCATACGAATTCAGTTGAATTTAAGAAAACTGATAGTATAATTGATGTGTAAAAACGATTAAAATCTTATTTCGCTTCTTCCGAGTTAACTAGTTAATTCTTAGATTATAAACTGTAAAACAAATAACAAATACTAAAATGAATAACATCGTAACAATTACGCATAACTTATTGTACTTATTTAACTATATTTATATTGAATTCTAAGTCATAAAAAATTGTCTCTATTTATACATGATTAAGTTATTATATTTACGTAAGTAGTAGAAAAAGAAATGAAAAATAGTTGATGTAATGTAATATTGAAATGATTTATTTCTAAAAAGTTTTTGTGTACGAGGATGTAATAATCAAAGTATAAAATCATATTATTATGTAGATTATAATAACATGGCTATGAATCATAAGTTAAAAATTAGTTGCCAGTCTAGTGAAATCAATAGGAGAACATTAAACAATACCTTAGCAAATAGTAAATCATTTAAGAGATCACTCCATAATTGTTTTTAATTCACTCTCGTGTCGATTCGAGTGAATTTCATGTTTCAAATCATTGCAATCACCAATTCATATAATGCAATATATTTCAATATGAAATAACACTTTCTTAATTTCTTTTAGAAAATTATTATATTAATAAAAAAGAAACAGCAGCTAAATAATAAAAAACCAAATAAAATTTAAGCAGAACATTTGATAAGATGATAAGCCAATTACTTGTTTTTATCGTCCATAAAAGATAAACACTTAGCAAATAGTATTTGCTTGCTATTTAAGATTCAAGTATTCTTAGTAAAGATAGAGAAGTATAGTTATTTGTGACTTAGGTCACATTAACGCTCTGATTCAATGCACGATGATCGCCATTATTTCTACTTTCGTTACGGGTTGACTACATTTAATTGAAGCTTCGTTTATTGTTGATAAGAACTTCTCTTTTAAACTTATTCACAATGATGACAATATAATAAAATTATTGATAAGAATTCTAAAATTTAAAACGAATTAATTCGACTTTCAACGCCGACATCCAGATCTGGGCTATTGTAGACTGAGTATAAAAGCCTCGGCTTCTCTTTCAATGATTACATTAACAGTAGAACCTGATCTATTCAGATTGTATATTATTCGTAAGGCTATTTTGAATACCCGTTTAAATCAGTATAATAACTCAACTCCAGAGTGACAGTGTCTTGCGCAGTTTCAGTGTTATCATTTTAAAAATTAAAATTATTATTTAAATTCTATTCGAAATATTCATTTAGTGTCACTGATACAAATAATCAATTAACAATGGCCGGAAATTATAAGCATAACGAATATTCATATGAAATTAGTGATGATGGTTACGGTAAAAATTATGTTAAATTATTGCACATAAATCGACAAGGTCAACTTCATAGTATTAAAGAGCTAGAGGTGTGCACACATCTTAAGTTGTACACCAAACGGGATTATTTATATGGTAAGCTGTTCCGCTTAGTTTTACATTTCTCATTTGTGAAGTCATTGCAAATGCATCGTTTAATTGTTTAATCAAAACCATTAATCAAAATGAAAGTTCCAGTATTCGCTGATTTAAATATAAATCAATTGAAATCATTGATTATCTGAAAGTGAATTAACCACGTTATGAATTCTAAGCAATTTATTAATTTTTCATACGTAAAATAGAATAACTATAAAGTTAGTAAGTATGACGACCAACTGATCACTCATTGCTTTGATAGCATTACTGAGAACTGAGAGACAATAAGGTTAATTTATAATCGTTTGGTTCATCGCATAAAATTTTTTCATTTGTATTTTCCATTAAACAGTTTTGATTATCGTATATCAAGCGATTATATAAGATCTCTATTAAGTTGCGCATTTACAATGACTTGTTATTCGAAAATAATTACTTCATTAAACACGTCTTAATAACAATTTCCTTGTGATTTCTAGGTGATAATTCTGATATAGTTGCAACGGATACACAAAAGAACACGGTATACCTGTTGGCTAAAAAATATGGTGTTAAGAATGCTGAAGAATTTGCAATGATTTTGGCTGAACACTTCCTCACCAAGTATCTACATGTGGAGGATATAAATGTCTATATTGTGGAACATCCGTGGCAACGGATTGTTCGTACTGCTGACGGCAGAACATCGATGCCGCATAATCATGCATTTATATCAACACCAACGGAGGCGCGCTTCTGCCATGTGTATCAGAACAGGAAAAGTGAGTAATTATCATAAATTATAATACAACAGATATAACATTCATGTGCTAATGCAACAAACCTTCCGTTAAACCAGTTAACTGAGTTGCTTATCATTGATTGAGTGCATGTTATTGTCTATTAATAATAAATATAGAAAACAAAAGAAAATTGAAATTAAATCGTGTGTGCAATCACAATGATGTACAACCAGTGATTGACCCAGGGAGAACAAGTGTTTATAAACAGTTCATTTAATAAAATACCGTTTTATATGCCTCAATCTATGATAATGCACATTAATTGAAGCGATTAATTAGATGACGAATTAATGTGCAATTACAAGATCAATAAGGTCATAACGAGAAATGAGAAATAAAATCATTTTATTTTCAGATAAACATCCATTAATTGAGAGTGGAATTAAAGAGATGCGTGTTCTAAAGACAACACAATCATCATTTACGAATTTTGTTACTGATGAGTATCGTTCACTGCCAGATGCACATGATAGAGTCTTTTCAACCAAAGTAAAGGCATCATGGACTTATATGACTAAAAATGCAGATTTTGATAAATGCTGGGATCGTATTAAAGATATCATTATGGAAAACTTTGCTGGTGATCCACGAGTTGGGATTCATTCACCAAGTGTTCAAAATACTTTGTATAAGGCTGCACAGCAAGTCTTAGATACAATTCCAGAGGTAATTAAAATTAACTGAATTGATTGATTGAAAGGCAGTTATTATTTAACTACTCATTTATTTTTTAGATTGGCAACATCAAGATTGAAATGCCCAATATTCATTACATTGCATTTGATACATCCAAATATCCGAAAGTGGTGAAACCAGAAAATGATGAAGTATTCATATCCACTGATAATCCATCAGGATTCATTTTTGCTCGTCTCAATCGAAAATCATTTATGTCCAAATTGTAAACGTTATACGTTATTTAGTTATTTCTGTAACAATTTGTATCACTGCTCCTGTGCTTAGCACTTATATTCGTTACTTAGACAGTTGAATCAAAACTCTTTAAATAAAATATTTTTGAATGAACATACTTCTGTGATTTATTAATAATTGACTAGAATCGTAACAGAGATTCATATTTCATATTCAAATTCCCTTGTTAACTGAAGAGATATTATAGCGGAGGACGCATGCGTTAGGACGCATTCCACCATGGAATACTGTGTAATTAAGACCATTGATTTCTCGACCTCCACATTAAACGAGTACAAAATTATTTGCCAAAAGACAATATTTAGATTAAAATAATTATTCTGCAGATTAAATTAAGTGTATTTTCGTATCACAGAAGAATCAAAATAGATAATGGAAGATAGTGGTTTCGATAGTGGTGATAAAATACCGTTTGGCAATGATTCCATGGTGGAGGTATACAGAAGTTGATAATTTGTCTTATTAGTGACTTCATTAATTTACTTTAAATTTTAGATTGGATTAAATGATGATACTCCATTGGATTCGAATCATATTATGTTCCGTGATGGAAGAAATATTGCCACATCATCCAGAGACAATAAGAAGACTGGTCCATCAATTAGTTTAAGTTCGACGAATACATGTAAGATTTTACAACGAAAACTGGAGCTTAAGGTTGAACGAGCTAAACGGAATTACAGTCAACTGGAGGACACTTCCAATGTATAGCATATTGCATTTCATTACTATCACTATCTAATTAATGGCCCAAATATTTTTGCAGGACAATTCAATAAAACTATCAAAGAATTTAATACCAATTGAACGGATTCCGTTTCCCCGACCAAGAGACACTGATGCCTTAGTCGATGTTAAATGTGATAACGATAGGTAAGATTTTACAATTTCCTATTTTCTATTGTGACGTGTGTGATATGGATTACATTGAACTTTGACATTGTAGCGATAGTGAAACCGAAGAGGTGTTCTTCAATAGCAATAAATTTCGTAAAGCCGGTAAACAAGAACTGAGTGATACGTTCAGTATTCAAGATATGTCAATGGATATCTGTTCTGATGGCAGTGAATCTCCAAGCCTTGAATTTTTATCACCATCATCGATGAGAAAATCATGGTGGCGTCGCCTTTGGCAAACATGTTGTTGCATCGAACATTAAATTAAAACAAAATTCTAAATATCATTTATTAAAGTGTATTTCTTAATACATACCATTAATAATGGACAAGACCGTAGTAATAAACAATTTGTAGACCTATTGTTTTCATAATTATATGTATATATTTTATTATTAAGGAAACCTTAGTATGTACAGGATAAAATTAAAATTACAATATGATTTTAAAAAAAAAGAAATGCTTTCAATTATCATAGATAACTTATAAAGGAATCTTGAAGATGAGTATAAAAAAACTTCTTAAGATTTATTCTACTGTAATTTGACTGTAACGGACTGTAAATAACTATTGAGTCTGTAAAAGGAATACAATTAATTATCTCTTTCAATTGAGGTAACTACATTCTAAGATACGATCGTGTACATTTTTATTTTTTTTTTTATATCCACTGGTAGTGGATCTTATTTCGAATGAATAAAGACGTATTGAATCAATACTATCTTAACACTATGGAATTAAATAAAGCTCATACTAATTTGAGAATTATAAATTTGAGTGTAATTTTTTTTTAACGTAAAAAATAACGTTTTAAATATAACGTTATGCAACGGCAGTGAATTAATAGGAAAAGAAATATTAAATCTTATCGTTAGAATTTAAAGGAAACAAATAAAAACAAAAATTTAATATAAAAAAAATCCTTTGGCGCACAACTGCTTATTTCAATTTGATTTGTATGTTCTATGTTATCATTCGTAAATGGTAAATTCTAAACCAAATTTAAATTTGGTTGAAGTTGTCCAGCCAAAGTGCACGATTTACAACATGCTTTACTATAGAATTCATGATTGCAATAACGTCCCATTACAATCAAATTACAATTGGCAAAGAATTGATTATCTACACATCCAGCTGGTACATAGGTTCCACCTTCAACATGAATTTGTTCACTATGTGCCGATGTACTATAACGATTACGTGCCTCACATCTATAAATACCGCTATCGTCCGTGGACGTATCAAAGATTTGTAATTGATATAATTCGGTAGCCAATTCTAAAATAAAACATTTACAGCATATCAATTTATGTATTAATTAAATGAAAGTAAATATAACTTACGATTGACTTGAACACGTTTGGAATTTACTAATAATGTGTCATCTTTGTACCAATGAACTTGTGGTTCTGGATAACCCTTCACCTCACAGTTCAATGTTATATCAGAACCAGGTGCGATTCGATCACCTCGTGGCATTGTAATATGGGTCAACAATGGAACTAATTAGAAAAAAGAAAAACAAAAGAGTTACAAATACTCTATTTCGAACAAGAGAATAATAATTTAATACATATCCCCAACCACACAACATACTCATAACTACAAATGTTAATTACATGCTCCACTTACTTGTTGGTTGCACAACTACTGGTGGTATTATTGGTTCTACTGGCTGTAGAGGCGTTGCATCTACAATATATCTTAGGAACTCTTGTTCATGTGCATTCTTTGGATACACAGGACCAATTGCTCTAAGTGTTGCTGTTAGAGAGACTGGTTTACCACGGCCAGCATACGCTTGGCATGTGTATGGTCCCAAATCGGTTAGTTTAACATTCTTAATTAACAACGAATAGTCACGTCTAATTTCATATTCAGACGATTGGAATGGTAAAATTTCAGATCCCCGCCACCATGAAATTGTTGGTTTTGGGAAACCACCAGCCAAACAACGTATGTCAGCTGGCTGGCCTAATTCTACAATCTTAGTGGTATTTGAATCACCAACGATATAAACGTCTTTTTGAACTGGATCTAAAGTTAGCAGTCACACAACAAAGTTAATTTAGATTAATAAGAAAACCAACACCATGCTAAAGTTAATTATTTTTGGGCTGAGAATTATTTTTTAAATTACACAAATACCAAACAAACAACAAAGAATGGAATAATAAAAACTAAAACCAAGTAATTAGCTTACCTTTAACGACTAATTCAATGGTACGTTCCACTGGTGCGCCATATCCATTATCGGCAACACACACATAAGTACCACTATCTGATCTATGGACTTGAACAATTTGTAAGTCACCGGATGACGTAAGTGTGAATCTACCTTGGTTAGTGTTGATCTGGAATTAAAGTTACTTAATGCCAATCTATCTGTCTTAAAATGAATTTTAATCTTACGACAATGGAACCAAGTCTCCAAGTAATCGTTGGAAGTGGATAGCCAGTAGCGAAGCATCGAAGGGTAGCAATTCCACCTTCTGGAGTGTCTACATCAATTTCTTCAGGTTGCTTCTCCTCCAATTTTGGTGGCTCAACACCTGCAACTGGTGGTCGTTGTGTATGTACATGTTCCTCATCTGGCATTACGCAAATACTGGCACAACCAGCTGAACAACATTTATTATCACCTCGACAATCGGCATCACTGTAACATTCAATTTCGCAATTGGTGCTATTGCCCAATTTTGGACACTGACCCTTTTTGACAACTGTAATGAAATAGGAATTATTTATATTCCACTGTGCAATTACTTTGAAAATGATTTCATACTTGGACGGCAAGATGGCACAAATGCTGATCCCAATTCTGGATCTGGTTGAATGTCGACAATACATTTAGTTCCAGATGGACAGCTATAGCTTCTGCATGGATCCTCACATTCACATTTCTGACAACCGTTCTCATCATATGAACGACCAATGCCATAAGGACAATGAAGTTGGAGACATTCCTCATGGGCTTGCATACATTTATCTGTTTGCTCTGGTTGTACTCGATCTGATAGAAATGAAATAAAAATAAAATATCCATTAACAAGATTAATTTTATGAAATTAGTGTTCCATTATATAGAAATAAAGTGTCGTGCTTATTGTGCTATGTGCAGTGGAAGCGAGTGCTTTATCATAGTGCTTCGATTCATCATCAACTTGACCTGTAATCAACTTACGAGAACATTTCTGCGAACATTCTTCCATGGTTTGGAAGTTATTTGCATTACCACCGCATCCTGAATATATAAACTGAAGACATGCACCTCTACTATCATCATAGAAATATCTTTTGCCGACATACCAATTGCTGCCGTTACCACAGTCACCAATAATCGGTGGCAATATACATGGATCTTCAGCTGATTAGTGTCAAAATCACATTTAACTAACAAATTCTGGAAATTCATAGCATTAAGAAAAAAAAAGACGAATCTCTTACCTTTCGACACACATTGTTGCTCACAAGCGTCTTGTGTTGGGAACCGATTTTGATTACCGCCACAACCACCGTAATAGAAATGTTCGCAGGATTGTCGTTCCTTATTGTAGTAGTACATTGGTTGAAGTGCCTCACACAAACCAGGTTCCATAGGTTGTTCGCAAACTGGGAGCTGAATACAACATATCAAATTTCAAATAAAAGTTTCGTCTTCAATAAAATTAATTTTACCTCTGGCTCTGGTTCCCTATCATCTTCACGGGCACAAGCATCATAACACTCCCGTTGGTTATAGAAATTATTACCATTACCGCGACATCCACTAAATGTGAATTCTTCACATCGACCTGTTCGACTGTCATAATGCCATCTGGTCTCATTCTCATGACATTGACCATAGACTGGTGGCAAAGAGCACTGATCTTGAACATTATTGCACTTGTTTTCACATTCTTGGATCGATGAGAATCTGTTGGGATTGCCACCACATCCTCCGTACAAGAACATTTCACAAACACCAAGACGAGTATTGTAATAATAGCTTTCTACCATAGCACGACAGGGTCCAGCATCTGGAGCAACAAGACAATGAGCACGTTGGAATTCAGGTTCAGGTTCAGGTTCCTTTGGTGGTTCTTCCTGTCGAGCTTCACATCGTGCCATACATGATTGTTCATCCATGAAATTATTTCCGTTACCGCCACAGCTTCCATAATAGAATTGTCTGCAACGTCTCTCCTTGGTATCGAAATACCAGCGTGTAATATAGTTTTGACAGTCACCAACCTCAGCGGGTAGTGAACATAAATCGCGTTCTATTTAAATATTTCATTCATCATTAATCGAACATTATGAGGTTTAAATAAAAATTATTTTCTATTAAAATCATGCAGCTTCAATTAAATTCCTTACCGATTTTAGGTGGACAAGAAGTCTCACAATCAGGTTTAGAGCCATAATTATTTTCATTACCCTCGCAACCAGAGTAATAGAATGGCATGCATTTATTATCACTACTAGAGAAATACCATTTAGCATGACGCTCACCACAATTACCAGTCTCTTTGGGCAAATCACAACTCTCTAAAGGAAGTGTTAATATTTACGTAAAGTTATTAAATGAATTAGTATCAAATTACTAGTTGGATTCCAAAAATCAAATCAAATTATTAAACTAGTTCTGCTAAAAAATTATTTCTAAAAGTATTTTTTAGTTGAAAAATTCCAAAAACTATCCAAAACTCTTTGATCAAAAATAAATTTTTACTCATGCGATCAGTTAAAATTAGTATTTTTAAAATACCTTTATGGACACCTGGTTTCTTGCAATGATAATTGCAAGAAGCTTCAGTGACATAGTTATTTTTGTTGCCTTTGCAACCACCATATGAGAATTGTTCACATTGGCTAGTCTCTTTGTTGAATGCCCATCGTGGATAGTTGCCGTTGCATGGACCGCGTTCGACAGGTTGATCACAAGGTGCTGTAATTATCTCAATTTTAATAACTATTTTCATGCAAAAATGGTTTATAACTCACGCAATGATTCATCGCGAACACATTCCTTTTGGCATTCTTCAACTGTTTCAAATCGATTATTGTTGCCAAGACATCCTCCATATATGAATTGAGAACATGAATTACGATCAGAATCATAGTAATAGCTGGTATAATATCCGTTACATGGACCCTTTACCTTTGGTAATAAGCATTTATCTAAAATAAATGTATGTATCAGTACTGATTTAAATAAATAAAATAAGTGCATGACCTACCTTTGCCTTGTGGTTCAACACAAACTGCATTACATTCAGCTTCATTATTGAATCGATTGTCATTTCCTCCACAGCTACCGTACCAGAATCGTGAGCATGATCCGTATTCGTTGTCAAAGAAGAATTTAACTGAGAAGTTAGTGCAATTTCCAGCATCGGATGGTTGTCCACAAGCCTTTTGTGGTACCTTTGGAATATCTTCACATCCCTCAAAGTTAGTTCCATTGGCCTCAGTAATACCGTCATGACAACAACCATATTTACTTGTGGCACAAGTACATCCTTCCATATTTGGTCCCAATGCTGGTGTGACACCATCTGAACAACATTTGTGTTCTGTTTGAGAACAATGGCATCCGTAATTGTGAGGTCCTGATGGCACAGTGATTCCATCTGGACAACATCCAAATTGGAATGAATGACATGGACATCCTTCGAAACCTCGACCCTTAGCTGGTGTAATATTGTCTGGACAACAGCCGAATTCCAGTTGATCACAACTGCAACCAGCAAATTCGTGTCCTGTTGAAGCTGTTTTATTATCAGGACAACATCCATAGAGTGCATATTCACATCCACATCCTTCCAATTGTGGACCACGAGCTGGTGTAAGATTGTCTGGGCAGCAACCGAATTGACTCTCCAAACAACATCCTTCACCGCTCCATCCATGAGCTGGCGTAGTTCCATCAGGACAGCAACCGAATGGTTCATTGGCACATGGTGAACAACCTTGTCTATTTGGACCAGTAGCAGGTGTTCTTCCATCATTACAGCAGCCAAATTCACTATCCCGACAATTTGTAGGTTTAGCAGGACTTTGTTCGGGACCAAATCTAGAATCAAGAGATTCAGTGGACGCTGCTGCCGTTGTCGGTGCCGCAGTTGTTGTAATAACTGGACAACCTTCTTTCTCTTCATTTTCAGCGATTGTAACACCATCAGAACAGCAACCGAATAATGTGTCTTTGCATAATGGCTCTGGACATCCCTTATTCTTTTTGCCTTGCGCTGGAGTGATTTCATCTGGACAACATCCGTATTTCGTATCCTTACAAGTTTCTGGTACTTTGCATCCTTCTTCAAATGGTCCTGTTGCAGCGGTTGAATTATCTGGACAGCATCCATATGTAGACTTAGCGCAAGCTGGAACCTTTGGTCTTGGTTTACACTTTTTAGGTTTCTCAGTCTCTTTCGAAATTGCTGCTTCGAGAGTGTTTGGTGTGCTCGATGAATCTTCATCTTCATCGGTTGAAGTTGGGCTTCCATCTTGAGTTGATGACCAAATATCAACAGTTGTTTCATCAGTCATACCACTTTCAGTGGTGGCATCAGATGAATCTGTACTTTGAGAATTATCAGTTGAAGACTCAATGGTAGAAGAGTCTTCAGTCGATGCATCAGTTGATCCTGTAACATCGGTAGATGAATCTGTGGATCCCGATGAATCGGTCGTAGCATCCGTTGAACTAGCAGCATCTGTTGAACTTGAAGCATCAGTCGATGTATCTGAAGTCGTTACACTTTCTGTTGAAGATGCATCTGTAGTTGAAATTGAATCACTTGTACTCGAAGCAATCCCAGAATCGGTTGTAGTCTCTACAGAATCAGTTGTAGTCTCTACAGAATCAGTTGTAGTGGACAATTCAGTAGCAGAGTCAGTTGTGGATGTAATATCTAGAATAATATTCACATTAAGCAAAGATATAAAAAGTTTTATTTTATGAGTTCAAATGTTTTACCATCAGTTGTAGAAGTGATGTCAGTACTAGAATCAGTTGTTGAAGAATCAATTGTGGTTGACTCTGAAGTGAAATCAGTTGTTGATTCTGTTGATGCATCTGATGAAGATTCGGTAGAACCATCTGTTGTGGAATCTGTTATTGTGGATCCCGCATCTGTTGTTGTTGAAATAGCATCGGTTGTAGAATCACTGCTAGCCACTGTAGATGAATCTGACTCTGAGGATCCAGAGGATTCTGTGCTACTGCTTGAATCAGACGAATCTGATGTGCTATCAGTTGAAGATTCAGATGATAGTTTCTCTGATGTTGATTCTTCAGTTGCCGAATCGGATGAAGATGTAGTAGTTTCGTCTTCGTCTTCGTCTTCATCATCGCCACTTCCTTCAGTAGTCATAGATGGACTTACTGAACCGTCAGCAGAACCTTCGTCATCGTCACTCACCGTTGTTTCTGTTTCGAAGCCTGTTGAATCGCTCATCATCACTTCATCAGTGATTAATGTACTTTCAGTTTGATCATCAGTTGAACTAAGGTCAATGCCATCTGAGATAGCAAAGCTAGTTGTTAATTCTGATTGGACAGATAAAATACCGTCTTCATCTTCTTCACTATCTCCTTCTTCTTCATCATCACACCATTCTTCATCATCATAATCTGAGATGGTTGTACTGGTGGCATCTAATGGTACTGTTTCATCTTCACTGCATGGATCTTTGTTACAGTCTTCGCTAGTTAATTCAATCTTTTCAACGTCACATTTATCTGCCTTTGCCTGTTGACCATTTTCTAAGCACAACACTTTCCTTGTTTTTGTACCGCCTCCGCATTTTTTAGAACACTCCGACCATGGACCAGAGAACCATTCTCCCTTACAATCGTTCTTATTCTCGCAATCTCGTTTGTCCTCAGGTTTCTCATCTTTGTCACATTTCGATTCGTCATCTGATTTTACCACCTTATCCTTTTGGAATGATCCACATAGAACTGTTCGTGTTTGAATTCCCTTTCCACATTTCGATGAACATTTGCTCCATTGTGACGAAAACCATTGGAAATCACATACAGTCTCTTCACATTCACGAGTTAATTCAGGTTTCGCTTTACTTGAACAAAATGTTTCATTATAGATCTTTCCGTTCTTATTCGCACATTGGATAGTTCGAGTTTCTTCTTTCAATCCACAAGAATCACACTGTTAGAACATATTAGATTATTAATAATAATTCTATAAATTTAAATAACAAATGGATACTTACTCCACTCCAGGAAGAAGTAATCCATTCAACACCTTCGCAAGGTCTCAATATACAACTTCTCGTTTCTTCTGGTTTCTCTGCACCGCATTCCTTTTCACTCAGTACTTTCGTTTTACCGTTTTCCTTTTGATAGCAAGTAAGTCGTCGCTTTTGAGTTCCTTCTCCGCAGAGTTTATCACACTAAAATTTTTTTATTATAATTAAAATTGCCAAACACAAATTATCAATGAATCGCTTACGGATTGCCATTTACCAATATACCATTGGGGACAAGGTCCCTTGATGAGACATGATTTAAATGTGGCTGGTTTATTACCAGCTAAATCTAAACACGTACTTTCATCAATTTTCTCAGTGGATCTATTTTAAGATAAAGATCATTTAATTTAAAAACCATTTGATTTTAACCTTATATATTACCCATCAGGATTAACACGTTCACAATGGATTTCCCTTGTTTGATTGCCTTCTTCACCACATGGCGATGAACATTTTGACCATTCACTATCTGACCATCTAGCCGGACATTCGCCTTGACCACATTTTTGTCTATTTGCTGGTTTTATATTTGGATCACATAAACTATCATCCACTTGGGCCAACGTTAAACGACTGTTACACATTACATCCCGTGATTGATAACCACCTCCGCATGACGATGAACAGGGCCCAAAATCAGTATGTGTCCACGAATAAGAATCTGGTTCAGCTATTTTAGCTTGTGCTTCCGGTATACTATACTGATATTTAATACCAACATTACGATCTTGTAGCAACAGTTGAATGAAAACCGATTCAGAAGTGGGTCCAACACACGAAATGTGATCGGGTGCTGCAAAACCTTGTGGCTTACGTTCATAAATCCACAATGAATTTGCAAATTGTAATGGACGCGGGAAATCAATTCTCCAATTTCCGTTTAAATAATAGTGACCAGTTAAATTTCTAATCGCTGGAAGTTAAGAAAAATGTTAGTCTTATCACATATACAAATAGAAACAGAACAATTACCCAAGTAATTGTTGGATGGTGAAATTTCCTTAACGACAATATTTGTAGCACCAGCGGGAATCAACAATAGATCATTGTAGCCTGATATTATATGAATGAAAAAAAAAACAGTTCTATTAATAAAGATTGTTTATATTTAAGTGTGATTTAATGCTCACTTACCAGCTTGTAAGTTATCCATATCGATGATTCCTTCATTTGTTTTGCACGAAGATCCATCACCACCACATTTTCGACATAAATCTTCTTTAGCTGATGAACCAAGCATCATGTCACAACCAACCGGCTAAATTTAACATTAATCATGAGTTAACAATGTAAATATTTAAATTTGCGATCATCATATACCTGACATTTGCCATCAACACAAACATCTAAAGATTCATCATTACAACGGGTACCATCGATCACCTTCAATTTATGTCGGTAATAGAAACGTTCACCTCTTGGCATACAATTTAATTCGCATGGATTTGGTGCTTTTTTATAAGGCACCCATTCATATCTTACTCCTTCGAATGGTTTGTTATCGAAGTGAGCACATTGTTGTGCTCGAAAATCTGGTTCTCCTTCCGGACAATCCTGAATAGTAACATTTAAATATGAAATACATTTGAAATGTTTTAAACATTTATCAACAACTTACTTGAGTGTTACAAGAAAGGAACTTCTTATTACCACCAGTGCAAAGAGGTTGTCCGTTACGATCTAAATCATGGCACTCTCTAGTTTGAACGGAAACACCACCACCACAAGACCGTGAACATTCAGATGGTGAACCCCATTCTCCCCAACCGGCTGGATTTCCATCACCGCCTGGTAATATGAAACTTTCTGGCAAATACAAATGGGCTCCATTCTGTCTTCTATGGCGTCGATAATTTCCTAACTATATACAGTCACAAATGTTAACAATATCATTTCTATTTTAAATTAATAAACTGATTGACTTACATGTATCGAATTTGTTGTTGGTAGAATAAATAATATTAATAGGGAACAAGAGACTGCAATCCTATGAAAAATAAATACAGATGACTTTAAATGGTTTAAATCAAGAATAGTTGAATACGAAATATCTGTTTAATATCAGGTGGGAATCAAATTTCAATTTTTTTTTTCATTACAATACATTTATTAAGGTTATTATCCTCAAATTCAATGGAAATCTTTTATAATATCGTGTCCGATTAAAATGTGTGTATTAAATTACAAAGTCATTTGTTTGCAACCAACAGTACTTGAGATTTTCTAGACGCATTCCTTATACTCTCAATCAATGTTAAGAATATTCTCATTTCTTCTTTCTATTTTTGCAACAGTTTAAAATAGGTAAACGATAGTAAATCATTATTACTTATTGTTTAGTTGATATTAAATACAACAATTTTTCTACACAATAAATATCAGTTGATATAAAACGGTAGAGTTAAACTTATAAAATAAGATTTTTTCGTATTGTGTTTATAAAACTAGACGGCATATTCATCTTCTTACGTTTATTAATATTATAATGGGATATTATTTACATAAACCGTTTCCTTTACTTAAGTTAAAGCGAGAAAACAAGATAGAAGAAAAGTGAATCTTATACCGTATAACACTTTCTGACGATTTGTATTGATTGTATTCAATACAGTATTTAACATAGTAAGGTAGATTATATTCACTCGTTCAGTTGTACAGACTGTTTTATCGGTTAATACACATATTTCATGGTGATTCGGTATACAATACAATTTAAAGAAATATTCAAGCATTTTCTTCTCATTCGAGCCTATAACATTGTAAATCGATTTGGTGAATTATTTTCATTTGTATTTTTCTTTTAAAATTCAATGAGTACAATAAGATCATTAAACATAACTCATTCGTTGATCCATTGATCTTGTTCATGTAACACTTTCCATATCATTGGATTTAAATCGGTAGCAATAATTCTCTGTCGCTGATCTCAGCTAGACTCCACTATTTACAGTGATCATATAGGACTGGTCGTCATTGGTGTCCTGATCATTTTCGTTTTATTATACAATAATAAGGGAAAGGAGATTAATTTTATAAATACCTTTCTAAAGATACCTAATACCTTCTCTAATCATATAACATTTATTTAAAACATACAGATAGAATCAGTTGCCCATCCCATCTACAATTCCATTCCCATATATAAGTCAAATAGATTTGATGAAATTTTAATGGTTCCATTACTTCCCGGTGAAATGTTTCAAATCATTTAATTCTAACAGAAATATGCACTTGCGTTTTTCCACTCAATCAATGTTTATAAATAAAATTATTTAAATATTTCTTATGTTACACAAGTTTGAAGACTATCGTCTAGAGAACTGTTAATGTCAGTACACTGGACTCAGTGTAATTCATTGAAATATTAAGAAAACACCAAGATCAAAGAACAAGGTAACAGACAAAAAATATTTTCAAATTACATTTGATCTGAATCGTATGTTATGTGTGTATAGCATTAAGTAATTTATTACAACGATACAAATCGTAATGCAGAAAATCACATTATTTAAATATGTTTTAAATTTCTTTTATTTAAGTAAACCGTATGACCCAAGATGGTTCACTACCTTCATTTTCTCCCGAGTCAAGAGTTAAACGCAGCCATACCCGAGAGTGACGAAATCATACTTTTATACAAAATTATTTTAATAGAATTTACATGCTGTAAATCTTTCTCATAGACCAAGTCCGATAAAAATAATATGTTCACCGTGCACTTAACAATTTTTTAGTAACACATCGTATTATTTCTTCTATATGTTGTAATGTTATTTTAGCCATTTTAAACTGAGTGTTATTCGGTTAATTCTAAACCATAATAATTATAATGTGTAATAGAGAAATTGTGATGTTTAGAGAACACATAAAAATTGTAAGAAGCGAAATGAAATTAAAGAAAAAAAAAAAAACTGCAATTTAAATATAGTGAAATGAATATTTAAGTTATGGGTTAAATTGTTTTTGTGAAGCACTGGAATTACATAAAAAAAAAAACTGCTTATTTTAACATTACACATAAACATTTATCTGCTCCATAGAGATAAACAAATAATTATTTAGTAGTTTTAAGTAGTTGCACTCAATTGAATCGTCAGATGTGTTATAAATCCATATGTGTATATTATAAAATTGAAATAAACGCAACGAAAAAATAAAAAAAAACAGAAGAAAATGTTAGTGAGGAAGCGCGATATGAGAAAGATGTTGTATGTGCATTTTCACAATCTTCATTGCATATAAATTGTTGTTTTATTTCTACTTTAAATAAAATAAGCTTAACTGTACTCATTGAATTTGGTCATTGTATAGCAATTGTAAAAGACAAGGAGTGAAAGAAACGATGTGACGGGGCAAGATGTTGGTCACAATATCGCCAATTGATTAATGGACTAAACAGTTCGTATTATATTCTTCTCTCTTTTTAAAATACAAAATCATGTTCATGTAAATTATCTGCTTAATAATTAGCATTTTGATTGTTTGTTGCACTCAAACAAGAGCGACGATAAAAACACTTGAATCCATCAACATTAAACTCTTCTGGCTAATAATTCAAATTCAATGTAACATCATTGAAAGTTTCATGACTGCTGTTATACTCTTCATTACCAAAGGTGAAACGGATTGAAGTCATCACTTCCAAAAGGAAAATGATCCAAAACAATTTTGATCTTTTAAAGTTCTTTTAGTTTTTTTTTCTTATTTTGTGTCCAATAATTTGTTGTGTTAAATTTGCAAGCACGCAAAGTTTATATTGCAAAAGGTAACAACAACTCATTGTGAATACATCCTAATGTTTTACACTGTTCATGTATCAAATAATCTGATCCGTTTTCTTGGTTTTTATTCGCATATAAAAATGATTTAACGAACCACAAAACATAAAGAAGTTTAATTACCATCCGAAGAGAAGTCACTTAAATTTACTGATTCACCGCAAATAAGCATTATGGTTTATAATTTAAACATTAATTTTCAACGATACTTGCTTGAACTTTAGAATTTAAGAATTTAGATTTTACCTTTTCATACTAATAAAGACATGATCTATTTCTTAACGAATGTACGATAAAAACAAAATTAAAAATCTAAAAGGATAGTAAATTGAATTAATGGAAGATTGGCTTAGAATTAAAATCAATTACTCATTGAATTTTATATTTTATACTATCCAATAGGCAAAGAAGGGATACATTTATCTACTTCAATTCGTCTAATTTAACTTGTACTATAAATTTTTATGTATTTCTTAAGTGTAATAAAATTTCATTTAATGACACCGTCAATTTTCTTTTCGGTTTGATTTTTTTTTTTCTCATTTTTTTTTCGCGTTAATACCTTAATACCACTGACAAATAGAGAATGTGTAATTATTAAAAGGTAAAGTAAATTGTATAGTTTCTTTTTTATAAACATATATCGAAATCAAATGAAATATAATACATTGGTAGACACTATTCTCACAAGAATTCCAAAGACAACGATTTTCATTCATTTATGCTGAAATGATGAAACAGAACTCTATTGAAACCGCAACCTGCAATACAGAATTCCATTATAGATTCAATGCAAGAGAGTTCAGTCAAAAACATTCAGGGTTTCAATGCATGAATGTCAAGAGGATCTATAGTGAAAACGTATAAATCCATAGAAAAAAATATGCACGAAACATATAATTAAAAGTACCTAAATGCATAAACGGCTATCTTTTTGATTGTAAATTTATATGCATACATAAATCCGGTATAGAGAAAAATTAAAGAGATTTCATTCTTTCGTTCTTTCTGCGTTACTGTATAGATCATCATAAATATTCTTCATTGGCCCTTTTAATTTCGGTGAAGCACTGAAGAGTTACGAGTTACTAAACCGTAATTCAGCCAGATTGCATTAGAATTCTGCACTCGTAGAATTGAAATTATTTTAAGTGAATCTTGTTAACAGTTTAAGAAAATACGATCAACCGGTGATGATGTTAAACAAAACGATTAGACCAGTGAAAACGTAAAAACAAATTATGCAATCATTCTTAAAAATAAAATTCATTACCTTTTCGGTATATTTTATTTAATATGTGTATTCTCCATTCAAATATTTTATTTCTCGGTTCAAATACGATTTTCCGCTTATTGTAATTACCTATTTTCTATATTCGGTTTTCTTCAATAGCACCACATATACAGATAATTCTGCATTCTGCACAAAATGAATTATGCGTTCAGCAACACAATTATTCACTTTAATTTTTAAATATCATATAATGTGATTTTTTTTGGTTCTCTTGCTCTCATGTAAATGTTGATTTCATTTATGCGCACACATAATTTTTTAATATTTGCTTTTATGAATTTTTTTTTGTTGTCTATTATTTCTTATTAAAACTCGTCATTTTTATTTTACATATTTAGACAAAAATTACGTGTAGAAAATAGCTATAGTGATTTATGTAAATTAATTTTTAACAGCATAGAAATAACCAATTGGTACATATAATAAAACAAACTAATTTTGGAAGGTGTTTGGATTATCATCATCGATATAATGATGATATTTCATCGTATTTATGTGGTATTTCATTGGTTTATGACTTATGTTTTATGTACGCATTGTTTTTGGTTTCATGTAATGTTTTAATGAGCTCTATGTACCTATATTCTGTATAAATTGTGCAAAAAGAAGTGAAAATTAAATATTTATTCAATTCTTGTTAATACACAAATCTAATGTACCGATGAGGCCAAATCTGTTTTTCAACGATAGTTAAATCATATTAGGATTTTCCACAGAAAACGAAACTGAAAACTTCTCTAGTATCAGTACATGAATAATAAAAATGTTCGTTTTTTACTAAATGAACTCCATCAACTTTTGTCTCTTTGATGTTAAAGTCATTGATACAGATTAAATGAGAAAATTTCACACTACATATACCGATATTTATCGTTTAAGAACAATAACTATGAAGTGGATATGAAGAGCCAATTGTAAATTGATCCTTAATTGGTATTGAATTTCACCAAAAACACATTCAATCTGTATATATGTCTTTTTCAAATAATACTCATGATTCGTTTATAAATATCATAAAACCCATGAATATTAACAGTTAACGTTGTTGGATTAAAAAAAAAATTAAAATAAACAAAAATCACTCACTGCAGTCTCCTCAAATGGTGCATCTTTAAATCCCAAGAACCTTCCAAGAAAACAGTTTACTATAATTCCTTTTCGATTTCAGTTTTAATAATTCGTTATTTTATTTGTTTTAAATAAAATCCACTATCGATTTGGTGAACATTAAACAGATTTTATTAATTAAATCCGTTAATGAAAGAAAATTCACTAAAACAACAAATCAATTCCAAATTGTTTCTGATAATTAAACAGAGGTGATTATTAATCCTTAATCCTGTCTGTTCCAGTATATTTTTTTTCTTAAATAAATCACTAAAATCCTTAATTTTGTGATATTTTTTATTTCACCATAATTTTCACTTTAAATTAAAAGAAAAAAGATATTGTCACAAAATTATTTAAAATATAAAATAAAAATGTATGTAGAATGGACTAAAATAAAACTGTGTCCTATCCCGTGGACCATTGATCAGCAACTGATGAATGAAACTAAAATCAGTATAAAATAATTTGAGAAAACAACAGAAACTAAAAAAAAAAAAAATTGAAAATCAGTGAGTTTCTTAACCACGCGATATAGTTATTTTATTTTTCAAAATATTTTATGGAATGGACCAACAAACTCGGTTTAGTTGGAACGATGTTTAATTTTCAACTGATGAAATGCAGACGAAGATCGCGAAGACCTAGCGCGAGATCCAATACACAATCACATAACTGGAGAGATTTTTCGTATGGAATTTATTTCTTATTTAGATAAAATAAAAAAAAAAAAACCGATACTTGAAGGAACCGAAAAAAGCATCAAGTGTTTTTCTTTTCATTTTAATAATTATTTCAATCTGTGTTTCAGTATCTTCTGTATGTAGTTCTATATAAATTATATTTGATTTAAATCTTTTGTATCGTTGTATCCGCGCCTGACTCAATTGATATAGTTAGAGCACAACAACATCCCTATGTTATTAAAGGATGTTACAATACAGAAAATAATAAATTCGTATGAACAAGTAAAATGCAAGCGAATGCATCATATTAATATTCCAAATGGAATTCATAAATATTTATAACATCAAAATACCAAATAAATATAATCTAACAACATGTATTGTCTTATGTTTTATATCAAGAACTCAAAAATATTCTAAGTAATCGAGTTTCATCTGAATCTAATGAAATTGTTTCTGTGGTTGATCACGATAAAAATCTCAGTACATTTAAAAACAAATTTAATTAAAATTAATTACCATACAATCCATTTGACCGCACAATGTTACCCAAACTGAGCAAATAACACCACATTCATCAGACAGCAATGGACTATCTGATGATACCATTTCATGATGAATCAAAATAAGAAAATTACCATGTTTATCCACTAACTGTGCTTTTTCGACCAACAATCAACAGGCAGTCAAATTTTACGAGGACAACTGACGTGAATGCCTCAATTTATATTACACCATATTTATATCGTTAAACTGTATCCATCAGTTCAACGAACATACAATACACCTGAATAGCTGTGGATCCGACACAAGACAATGCCACCGATCATACGATTTTCGAACTTTTTACAGAACGGACAGAACGGATAAACCATGGAAAATAGTGAAATAAAACCAAAACACATAAAATATTACCATAAGTATAACATACGTACACAGTAAAAAAGGGTACATTGCTTAACAGTTCAACTTTTTGGTTGATTTTAAAAAAAAACTATAAACCGAACATGGTTATATCTAAATGAAACACTGTGGAATATTATGTGTCCAGAAAATTAAATGCCTTTCCAGAAAAAAAAAATGATCAGTATGATAATCGTCATCTTCATAACATTTCTTTTAACTACAAAACCGATTCATCGAGTCCAAGAAATTGAATTAGATGAATCTGTATCAGCAAGAAAGAGACAGAATAGAGACACAAAAAGAAAAAAATATAAAGGGCATTCAAACGAAATATATAAAAGAGCCTCCGACAGTCATATAAATGAAGAAATTCCCTAAACTCTTCAACTGCATATCATTATGTTACCAATGCTGACATCCACATGGTATACATTGAATGGTAATATCAAATTTAAATATATATATAGAACCGATTCTTTAACATTGACCACACAATTGTTTGTGTAACCGAATATCCTAAATAAGAAATCACAGCACAACAAGAAGTACTCATTCTAAACAGACGGGATTATGAGATAGATCTCTTGTCTCTAACTGGCCTATTAGCATTATTAAATATGTGTACACATAATGAATAAACCATCATCGTAACATAAAAATACAAGCTATTTGATAGCCGCACATGCTAAACATAAGGATGATCTTAACGCCGTCTCTCTCTCATGGTATGGGATTATTTTATTCTTGTGATTCTAAATAAAAGGATTTAGTAGACAACAGTAGATGCCATTCAATCTATCATGAATAGCAAAGTATCGTCTCTTGAGAAATAACAAACCATTTTCAATCAATCGCTTTATCTTTCATTTGCATATGTAATTGCTGGCCAACTGGAAAAACAGATTCGCATTATTTATCTTCAAACAGTTCAAGTGTAAAATCTAATCATTGAATTGGTTCCATTGTAAGATCAATTAATTAACTTTTATTTTTCCGATTTTTCATCTACATAGTATTTATGCTTCTCATTATAACCAGCTACTATTTTTTTCTTCATTATAATCGAAACGCAAACAATTAAACATAATAATTGAGAATTTACACCTTGTGTGGCTTAAATAAATACACCACCGTGAGAAGTCAAGAATTCTGTAAAAGTAAACGAACAGTTATCCGTCTTTGATTATATGGGATAATATGTATGTAAAATGTATAGTAATAAACATAAAAGAAGATGCAAAAGATTAACTTTAGTTTTAAATATAAAAAGAGAAAAAAAAAAATAAGAAATTAAAAGTGGAACAAAATATATAAATCGATATGTGGTTTGATTACGATAAACAATTCAATTGTGTTTAAAACCAATGTAATATTTCATAAGTTTTTATGCTCAACATATATCAATTGGAATAAAGGTGAAAACAGATTCTGTCTGTTACTTAACGAATTTGTAATTTTCCAAAATTATCAGAAATGTGAGTTTCTGCGAATTTAAAACCATCGTATGTGTGTTCAACATCAAACGAATGAACAGAAAATTCATTAATTCGTAATTATTAGAATTAATTATTCTCGAACATTTAAAATTCTGTTTTTTTTTTTTGTAGAAAGGCCTTCAACATACATTGTACATACAATTTATTTTGGGTATCGTTAACGTGATATACACAGAGTATTCACACATAGAATTAATATTCTAAAACGGAACTATAAAATGATAAGGCTATAAAATATGGATCTTGGCCACCACATCACTATGGAATAGTTATGTTACTTTTTTTTATTTTTAAATAGAAGAAACATCTCGATAGCCAGTGGATAGTTGAACAATATTAATTGTACGGACAATCGCCTTCATTCAAGAATTATTGTAATGGTCACATCCTACACCATCTCGGTTTTATTTTTTCCTCTTATTTAAATAATTCAAACGCGATCTCTCAACGATCGCTTTCATTATAATTACAAACAATCAGAATCAATAAATTTGTATGTTTTTCCAAACAATATTATTTCAATCGTTAAAAATAGCAAATACATTTAGTGTATACGAATCATAACAATGTGTGCTATGCAATGAAATCTGCAATACAAATTATTAAAGGAAAAATTATTGATCGAAGGTATAGCAGTTCACGATTTATAATATTTCAGCATAAAATAACACATAATAATATGTTTTATGATTTTTGATCATAAATGCGTTAGAATAAATATTAGATGAATATGAATCAATATAATATTATGTCTTTATGTTCTAACATTATTTAAATAAGAATTTAATTACTTCATACATTCGGCATCTTTCATACTTTGTATATTTGGATAGTATGGGCCTTATAATAATACAGAAGCGAGTAACGAAACATAAAAAGAATAACTGCCGTTTTAAAAAAAAATTCATTATAAAGTACCGAAATGGCAAACGAAAAGAATGATATTCAGAAAAATCTTCATTGAGTAGAAATAAAAAAAATTAGGCCAATTCTAGCAACCAACTAATATCCCGGTGGTATTTTGATAAGAATTTCCGTTCTAACAATGATTAAGTGTCGATTGTTTTTCATTCATAATAATTTTGTATTCACTGAACACTGTTTTACGATATTTAGTAATTATGTGAAAATGAAATAAATTTCATTTATTCATTTATAAATAAGTAATAGACACGCGAAAAGGAAACCTTCGTTAAAAGAACTTACTTAATTATCATTTATCAGTGATTTCAAAGGTTTTCTTTTTTCGGCAAAAATTACTATACCAATTTAATGAACAAAGGAAATCATATACATTTAGTAACTTGGAAGGTCTTACCTAATATCTTACATCCTAAATGAATTCTATACAGTTCAATTGTATGTAAGCTAACTAACTAATTAATTAGAATCCAGGATCCCAATCGGTTTTCTGTGGTTCCTGTTTTATGGTGTAACAAATGATGGTGTCACCAGGACGTACTTCTGCCTCAAAGTCTTGAAATCTGAGGCCACATTCGACACCATTCTTTATTGAATCCACTTCATTTTTCAAGTGTCTCATTGACTCCAGTTTCCCTACAATTAATAAAATATAATCATCTGGTTTTAATAATACTGATTATCATTATTACCATCGTATATAATTTCATCATTTCGCTTAATTTTATAATGCATTGCTTTCTTCAAAGTGCCTTTAACACATCGGCATCCCAAAACGGTAACTTCTTTTCTGCCCTCCGTTATATCGAAAAGTTGTAGTACGTTAGCCTCACCAATAACCTCTTCGACATCAATGGTTGGTAATTTTCTGTTAATTTCTTCCTTTAAATCATCAATTAATCGATAGATGATGTTAAACTCCTTTATTTTTACACCACCAGGCACCTTTTTTGGTAATTTAACATCGAAAGCATAAATCATTGCATTAAAAGTTGAGGCCAATTCAAGATCACTCTCGATTATATCACCGACACCATAATGCACAATATCTAAACGACATTTACTATCGTCATTATAAGTGTCAAGAACATCTAGAATTGCCTCTACGCTTCCATGAACGTCGCCTAATTGTAGTAAAAGAAAACAATAATATTTTAATGTTAGTCATACTCATCATATGAGTCAGATGAATATGAGACAATAACCTTTTAGAATTAAATTTATTCTAGGCGTTGGGTCATCGGGCAGTGACTCCTTCGGTCGGAATGTTGTTCTAGTTTTATATCGACCTAATTGACGTCTCGCTGTACGCTCAGCTCTATACTTTTCTAAGTGCTCCTCTTCCTTCTTCTTTATCACCTCTAAATCTTGGATTGCTTTTTCCATTAATTTCTGGGAGTTTCTATATCGTAGCACAGATTGGGCTTTTTTCTATTAGTAAACATATTATTCAGTTATTACGTTTCAATAAATAATCTATATTGATGTAATCTTTACTTCCGATTCAACTTCCAGAATTATATCACCAGCCGATGGTAATTCCCGCCAACCTAATATTTCCACCGGCATGCCTGGACACGCACTTTCCACCACTTGTCCATTGTGATCAAATAGGCCTCGGACTTTGGCCCATGCTACACCGCTCACAAGGATACTACCCTTTCGTAGTGTACCTCGTTTTACGATCGCCGTTGCTAATTTTCCTCGACGTGAATCTGTTTTACATTCAACCACAACACCTTCTACTAAACCACCAAAATCTGATTTCAAACCCATCAATACGGCCTGTGTGCTGATGGCATCTACTAGTTCTGCCAAATTGGTTCCGGCCAAAGCGGATATGTTAACTGATTGGATCTCGCCACCGAATTCTTCTAATGCTACTCCCATTTGCATGAGACTCTTTTTTGTTCGTGCCTAAAAGTATTTAAATGTGCCATATTAATAGACCTAATTATAAATAACAATTTATTCTACTTACAATATCAGCCTCCGGTTTATCAATCTTATTAATAGCAACAATAACCGGCACTAAAAATAGAATAGAATTATGACAAAATATTTCACTCAAGAAATTAAAATAATTACAATACCTTTACAATCTTTGGCCAGATGAATTACTTCCTTAGTTTGTTCCATTACTCCGTCGTCAGCGGCCACAACTAAGACTACAATATCTGTTAATTGAGCTCCACGAGCTCTCATTGCACTAAACGCCGCATGACCAGGAGTATCCAAAAATGTTACCTGTTCATCGTTACTCAGAGTTACTGAAAGAATTGAAAATCAACAGTTGTCACTTTGATTAATGAACTGAATAATTTATACCTGTAAAGGCACCAATATGTTGCGTTATTCCTCCGGCTTCGCCAGCTGCTACAGAAGCACCTCGGAGAGTATCTAATAATGTGGTCTTTCCATGATCTACATGCCCCATTACCGTTACTACTGGAGCTCTAGGTTTGCATCTATCTAAAGGAGCAGGTTCTTGAGGAACGACATCCTTATCCTGGTAATTACCAATTTTAAATGATTTCATTTCAATTCTAACAACTCGTTCATACCTTGGTTTCAACTTGTTCCTCACCTTCAGTAGGTGCTGATATTATTTTTGATTTTAACCCACACTTTTTAACAATCTCTTGAATCGTTTTTATTGATGTTAACATAGCACTGGGTCGAAGATCATCAGCTTCTTTTACATACAACATAACTTCCTGAATGTGTTCTAAAGGAGAGTAATATTATTAAACAGTTGATGAACTCTTCAGATGACAGAAACTATTACCAATATCCTTTCCTACTGCAACTGCCAAGTCTTTTACAGTCATATTGCGCCAAACATCGATGACTCCAAAGGTTTTTATTTTATTTTTCGGCGACTTGGATTTAGTGTTATCCTCTTCTTTTCTCTTCTTCCACTTTGAGGCGCCTGTAGAAACTGTATTAATCTGAATACATCGAGAGTCACACTGCACCAGCAGTCTTTTCAAGTAACAATGTGATGATAACGAGGAAGATTTGCACCTGCATTTAAAAATACTCAAATTAATGTTATGCGACCAGTTAAATTCCATATTAATAAAGTATTTACCCATTAGTGATAACAACTGGTAGTTTTACAAAGTATCTGAACATGATTTTATCTCTTAGGTTCACATACCATTTCTGTGATAATATTTAAATTATTTCTATTTATTTACAAATTTATTTGAATTTCCAAAAACAGACATCAGGATTGGTACAAATGTGGATAAACCTCAGAATTCGACCGATTATGTGGTCAGAATCAGAAAACTACATCTCACGCCAACATTATGTAAACAAATTGTAACCGGTTGAAATTGTGAGGTTATGTTACTACATCTGGTCCATCCAAAAATATCACGGACACATATTATTATGACATAATGTATTACTTTCAATAGGTGGCGGTAAGCGCCAGTGAGATTCATTTTCCAAGACACATTACCAAATATAAAATCAGCGTTAAAGTAAAAGTTAGTGTTAAAATCAATCAATAAGTTAAAGAAAATCAAATAATAAAATGGAAGAAAAAAGGTAATTCAATTTCCTCACAAGAAAGATGTAGTTTTCTGATTCTGATGACAAATTCTGAGATCTGTCCGCATTTTGCGCTAATGCCATGCAAATTAACTCTGCCTTAGTGGCATTCTTACTCTCCTGGACACTAAATAGAAACTATTATCATAATTTTATAATTAATAACCGTAAGGCATAAGCTTCTGCTTTTAGTGTACTATCCCTCAGCTGTTATCATTTATAGTAAAGAAAATTAGATTACTTGAATCGCTTATTTATAATTGGAAGGAAAAAGCGATGGACTGGAGATTCTGAAAATGGGATTTTATTTTAGTTCCAAACAGAAGAAGAATCGAAGTAGGTTCACAGAGCTGTAAAAAAATATTGTCATTATTAAACATATTCATTATAAATTCTCAAGATGAATAGAACAATTAAAATTAATCTCAGTCCAATTGAATTCATGTACAATTCTGAATGACAAAACATATTCCAAGCATTGCGTGTCAATCGACTATTACAAGGTAAGTGGCAGTTGTTACAATTGAACAATATCTCAACCAACCACCAATATAACATTGCCAGTAAAACCGTTTAATGAACTTTGGCAACAATTTCACAATCAACTAAATCATTGTTTGTTTCCATTTTGATATCAAACAGAAGAACCACTCAAAATCGTTTGACCCTTCTCTGCCTTCCTTGGTTCACCCACATCTATAGACAATAGACTTGATTTTATTGAGGATATTCCATATGTTACATTACAAAGACTTTTAATTAATAAACATTTGGTGTTATAGACACTAGATACTAGATACTAAATACATTACATCAAATCGAGCCATATATACTTTTGGCTAATGTAAGTCTATATTGTAAATCTGGAACAAGAAATTAAAAATACAAACAGGTGAAAAATTTTCTTGACCCGCAGCACAAATAATTTGTAGCAAATGGTGTTTATTTAATATCGGGTATAGAATAAACCAAACGACATGAAAATTATACTTCAAACAGACCATATGCAACTATGGTACTGTATAAGTAAGTTTAATGATCGCATTATGAACTAATAAAATTTAATTAAATGGCCCCGATTTTCTATACAATAAAGTATGAACTAAATATGTGATATCAACCGTATTAAACCATATTAATATTATCATCATCTTTATACCTTTAAAGCCTACATATGCTTATAAAGTGTAAAGTGTTTTATAAAACCGCGAGGATATTTGTTTAAATGAAAATGAATTACAGCATCCCAACCCAATATAATAATAATAATCTAAATTAAAACCTTTATCTTTGTACCGAATATCTCTTATATGTTGGTTACTGTTTCTTTTTTTTATTATTATCTACATCTCTCGCTCTCTCTCTCTATTTCTGTTGCCACATTGCGAATATTCGCTAACAACAATTTACAGTAATATTAATATATTTAAAGCCTTAAGGTATTTCATAAGAATTTGTTAATATTTTAATATTCGTTAACAGAGAATCTAAAAGAGTGAACAAAACGATAAAATTTTAACTTTTATTTTAGCCAAATAATAATTCTTTAGTGTACATATCTTGTCGTTGAAGAAATTTTCTAAGTAACATAAAAAGTTTTCAGTTTCTTTCTGCTTTTGTTCAATGATGAAAAACTCCTCGTTATATCAGAAATTGTTAGTCGCACCAAGAGTGTTGGTTGGAATAATGACTGAAATATATTGTCTCAAGTGGAAGAAAATTTCGTAAAATCATCTTTTATTATAAATGTTAAAACCGTTGATGGATAGGAAAATTTCTCTCTTAGTAAAATACATCATGCAATTTACGAAAGAAAAAAAAAATCAAACTTTTTCACTTCCGTTTATTCTTTGCTCGCATCCAAACGGTTTATTATTACCACCAAGAAATGGAAAATTATGGAAAAGTTTTCAAAATTAAAAAAAAGGAAAAGAAAAAGAATTTTACGAAATACAATTTTATTATAATTTTGGACTGCACACCATCATCGGAAGTCATTATACCATTTAACTGAGTTTTAGATATTCTTTCTCCGTTCTGATGCTGAACAGAAATTTAATTAATTATGTTCCATAAAATCAAGGCACACATGTTAATCGTTTTGTCCCGGATATAATTTAATAATGGTAAATATCCTAAGCTAGTTACTCGATGGTTATTTATTATCCTCGAAACAAAATGGATATTATTTGTTACACTTCTTCTTTATTGGCTGCAGGCGATTCATCGGAAAGTTTTTACAGCTCCAAAAATATCGACAATAATAAACGAGTATACGAATTGACGATGATTAATTAGAAAACGAAATAAACTGATAAATTGCAATAATTATCGTTGGGTCTTAAATCATCTAATGGTGCTGATGTATGAATTCAGACATTGATAAAAGATACACAATTGAGAAAATTGAAAAAACAATTCTACTCAACATTCAATAAATTTTCTTAATATTTTTCTTTCATCGACACTGTAAAAACATACCGTCAATATCATAATATCAAAGAAAATTTGTTATCAACTCATCCTCTTGTTTTTACTGAACCCGATAACCATACAACACAGAAGTCCCCATTTGTTATGTTCTCGGGTAAGATTTCAAGTGTTTTGAAAATAAATTGCAACAATTCATTTAATAGATGGTATGTGGTTATTCAAAACATTAGATATTGGTGTAACATAATCATGAATATGTCGCTGTTTTAGTCGGAGCTGTTGAGTGGTATATTTTTTTTTTGTTACCATCAGTTTAACTAAATGGAATCACTTATTTCTTGTTGTTGTTCGATAAAGGAAGAAAAAAAATAAAAAAACACAAACTTGTTAACAATAACAATGGAAATGTCAGGAAAATATAACGGAACTTCTGTGGTGTATGTAGCATGTGCGTCAATTGTAACCAGAATTGCAATTCGTTCATCCTATTCCCTGGGCTAGGGAATAGTCTTACTGGTTTTTAGTTCATCCACAGATAGAGATTCGTCCTTTAAAATTTCAACTCTTGATTTCTGGCACATAAGCAATTTCCTAATTGCTGTATATATTTTAATTAACCCGATACAGACTTATGAGTCTGTAAGAAGTACACTCCGGAATTAAGGATTGAGGTATACCTATTGCGTTCAGCCCAGCGGGAATACAACATCATCTAACATTGGTTTTGTGATGGCAAAACAATTGAAACTTACAGTCGCAGATGTCCACAAGTGCTCTATCATCATTTTGTCCTGGAGGCCCCCACCGTTGAAAGCCCATAGTATAACGATTGTTGATGGTTGAATGACTGTTCAGTACAAGAACTGAATAAGCACTTGTGAATTTAAGTAATATAAATATGATAAATAATGAAATTCATATCTCTCTTATTCGACCCATTTTATGCCAATGACATGACAGACCATTCAGATCAAATACTTTACAATGATAAGTTGAATGCAACAATAGAGATGATTTTTTAAATGGAATAATACTGAATATCTGAGAAGCTGCATTAGTTCCGAAGTTCATTTTATAATTGAACTAACGATATTTTTTTATTTGGTTTGTTGTTCGCTGAAATTCAATGGATCAGTTATGTTACGGTGAAGACGTTGAAGGTGGCTGACTTTAATTTCCGTCTATTTTTTTCTCTTATTCGAAAAAAACAACGCGATGATCCAAAAGACTCAGTGACAATTGAAGATAAATGGCTGGAACGTATTCCTCTACAATGGATCTCATTATTTGTTGAATTCAATGGTACATTTTAATGGAACGAACCATCTTCGAGGTAGCACAATATAATAGAATCCGCTGTAAAAGTTTTCTTTATTTTGTATCAATTTTTATAGATTGTTCACTATTTTACAATAAAAACATCTAAGCAGATATCGAAAACAAGAGAGAAAAATGAAAAGAAAAAAAAGTTTTTCACAATAGATAACAATACGTAACACGCGTTCAATGTTTACCTTATGGCCGACAACTTCCTTCCTGTTTTATTTGTTTAGATGCTTTTCACTTTATTTTTTACAATCATCTTAAATGTCTGTCTCATTCACCAATTCATACTAGTTATTCTATGCTGATGATAAATTTCCATTATTATATTCAACGGTTTAAAGAATATTGAAGAGATACATTTTTAGAATTGTATTAATAATTTATAGAATTCACTTCACAGACACAAATAATAATGTGTCATCTAAATGTTTGATGGCACACTATATAATCAAGGCGGGAAAGTCAAAAAGAAAACATTACGATAAATTCAGTGATGTAACATTAACGAATGAATGAAAAATTGATGAGGACTATTCAGTCTAAGGTAGATGTACTTCAAGATGGATATATTTTTGAAATTTCCATTCAACAATAGGTAAGAAGTTTACATAAGCCGTAAACAGTAGATCAAGATGTGAATAGTATTCATATTCACAATGGTGATTTGGCAAATGTTTTTCAACAATGTTATGGGTATGATGGAAAACTTTTTTTTCGCAAACTGAAAATCCAGTTCAGTGTTCTTTGACTGAAAACATTCAAATGATTAAAAACAGTAAGTTGTCCTATATTATCTTCCACAAGTTATCACAAACTGATTAAACAGATCCATTAAATTTTTAAGAAACCAACATATTTGAACAATTGGATATGATCAGAGCAAAAACTAACTAACATACAATTGTTAAGAATAATGACTTTTATAATCAACTGTTTATACAAGTTAATTTTTTCCTATAATCCAGTTTTATTCATATCATCCACCTATTGTTTATTAAAACATTAATTTTTTATTTTACTAAAATCGTATTGAATTCAAATTTGTTTTTAATCAATCGCCCAAATTGTCTTGTCTGGGTCTACCAAACAAACATTCATTCAATTAGGACATATCAATACAGTGATCGGTAACAAATAATGATACATATTGTATAGTGTGTGATCACAGCAGGAGGTAAACGCCAACCGATCAGTACCTTTTATTGATTTCTATTACACATTTTACAGGAGGGATAACAGGAGGCATTTACGTGTTGTAAAAACGTAATCTCGTATACAATAACTAACAGAAAATAGTTGAATTGTTCTGATGTCATGAATGACCAAAAAGAACATCAAACATACCAGTCATTGTTAAAGTGGCGTGAAATGTCCTCGGATTTACCATACAATTTTAAAGAATGGCCATAAACGGTTCCCTTTTTAAAATACCATAAATAACCTGCTAAATTATGACAAATTGAGAATTACAGTCACAGCATGAAACTGGGGTACCATTTTAATAGAGAATGATTTTACAAATGATTCTTTTTCTTTCATTAATTGAATCGATTTTCCTGTTGTTAATATCGATTATTGTTGTGTTAAGACGTTTTGCTGATTTTATTTATTTTTTGTTGTTGTTATTGTCAATGTAGCACACATTTACTGTCTCCTGTCTGCTCATCTGCAATTACATTATACATTGTTGTCTCAGTAAATATTATTATTATTCATCGTACGCAATCAAAGTAAATTAAAATATAAAAAAAGAAAGAATCTTCCACCCCCTTTATTTTATTTCTGGATCAGTAACATTAAATGTGCCACTATTAAACAACGGATTCAAATGAATTTTTGGTACGTAACATTACACACATTGAAAAATCAAAGTCGCGAGATATTCAATGGTAATACAAGGTGAATTATAATGCGACCCAGAAAGGACCATTCAGTCACGTGGCAAGTGTTAATCTATGCTCAAACGAAAACATAATTTTATTTAAAATAAACATTAAACCGTTGGCTAGTCTTTTGTATTCGAAACCTTTAGAAAATACAATTTCAATTTGTTGAGCGCAACAATTAATCGAAAAACATGAATTCTATTATGAATCCAACGGAATATAATAACATGAAATTCATCTAACTAATTTTCGAGAATTTGTTGCAGCGAATGCATTAAACAAACACCCCTTGAGGAATAGAGCTGATTATTCGTTCAATTGATATGAATGCGTTTATTACATTGACTCTGTTTGGATTGGTACAACCAATATTACTGAGAAAATTTAATCTAAACATTAAGTAAACCAAGTCCGTATCCTTGGTGGATGGGAATACGATAATAAAATACAGATAATGTGAGAAGGTAAATGATACATGGAGTCCAATGTACGAAGTACATGGCGACAACAAATCGTTTCAAGTCCACCAAGAAGTTTACATCAAGTTTCTACCACTACTCAGAGCAAAAATCGTCATAATGTTTACCATCTAACAGCCATCTTCTTTTTTTATTCTTTCTCAATTCATTCTATGAAATGTAAGTGATTGGGAAATGGGACTTTGTGTAAACAACAAAAATAAGAAATTCTTAATAGAACGACTTTAGGATTATCCGCTGAATTTCACTTTAACTACTTCTTATTTCAATTTCTTCTATTTCATCTGAAAAACTGATTTCTTTTTCTGGTTCAATTTTCCTTTTACCAAAATACTTGATGTGTTAGTGTGCATTGATGTGTATTCAATTTTTGTTATCACATAAAAGAGTACGTTTAACATTTCAGTTTCGCTTATTATTTTTATTTTGTATTTTTACTTTTCCATTTTATTATGATAATATATAAAATATAACTAAAAGGATATTGGTAAACATTATGAATTACGATATAAAACGTATGCATTAATGTGGAAAAATTTTCGTTATAAAATGATTGCTATAAAATCAGGAGTGGCACAAGGATGATATGATGGCGTCCATGAATGAGTGATGTATCATTTTGGGGGTAAGCGCACACATTCTATATTCAAAGTTCCAATAAAATGATGGGATCCTTAAAAAATTCCCTCATCCTATTCCGCTATTATTCGCTGTTGTATTCTTGATTCTTTATGTGTATAACGAGAAATCATTCACATGAGATGAACATGAGGCAACTCGAACCCTTTTTACTGATGTTCCACTGAAAATTTTATTATAAATTCGTTGTTTTTTTTTTCATTTTGCGTTCTCTTCCACAGAGTCGGGAGTTTCATTTTTCATAAAGAAGGAACCCAAAATGGGGAGAACCGGAACGATAAAACGAAGTTTCTATAGCAACATTTACATCAGTTAGAAAATGGTTTGATGTTTTCTGCTTTACTTTTTTTTTTGGTCTTCATGGATGATTTCAACATCGTCAAGAGAACTGGAGTGAATATACATGATATGAAAATATCATGGTTCCTTTGCAATCAATTTTACTGTCATAAGATCCTGGTTATAATGGCGTGTGATGGATTACTGTTAAATTAAATTGAATGTAACCAGTAAATCCGGTGACAGAAATGACTGCTTTTTTCCATTTCATTATTGATGAGAAAAATTTTCAAGTGTCCAATCGTTGAAGGCGGATGGTATGTATCACAAGATCCTTCACATATACGTTTAAGCAAATATTTGTTGTTAACAAATTAAGACTACAGATGAACATCTAAATTTTAATCCATCAATTCCGACAATGAATTTCGTTGAAAAACCAAAAATAAAAATCAAGTGATATTTATCATTGTTTCAGTTACCAACTGACCCATACGAATATGACACGTTAATCATCTATCAATAGAAGAATAAAATCTCTCCACAATATACTTGAACCATTGCTCCAATTTAACATCATTGGCCAATTGAATGTATGACTTGTTAATCAAAATTACAATAAGATTCACTTTTTTTTCCATTCTACTACAAATTCTGTTTATATCTGCCCTACCACTCTATATTTACCTGAATGTAACAAACTATCAATAAATAAATGTTTATCAGATAAATATTATTTTAGCTTTTGTGAGCCTTACAGTTTCCCTCCAGGTCTCTTTATAATTCAATAAACATTGATGCGTGTTTAGATTTTAATTATCTATTTGATTCATTCCAAAAAAAAAAAAAGAAATACGATTGAATCAATGAATAAGAATTCCCCATTTAATTAACTTATGATTTATTTTCTAATAATTCAACTACATAAACAGTTCAACTACAAAAAAAAAAGATGTTGTTTTAAATTCGAAATAAATAATATAAAGATAAATGGCAAACAAAAATCTGTTGTCCTATATTAAGTGAACGTGAAAGAAAGTCTACAGACAATCAATTGGTAATTTAAACTTGTCAATCATTTGAATCGAGTTTACATATAATATCTTTACCGGTAGTACACATCATTCTGACTTTTTTTCTTTATTATTAAAATACAATCCACATTTTTTTTTTCTACCTTTAAAGTTTGCCAAATAAATATAGAACAATATTTACAATAAAAAACAAAATATACACAATTTTTTCGTCTAAATGTTTAAACATTTATTAATAGAGATATGCTGTTCATTTCATAGTCAACATAGAATACAAAATATTTAATAATATGAGTATTTATAATAATAAAAGAGTGATTTTTTTCTTTATTATAAACTTAATAATAAATAAGATGATAATATTAAACTTTTACTCGTTGAAATTGGATTATAATTTTCGTATAATGTTTTTAAATAGAATGACTGAACAATATCAGTTCTATGGATATGAGGCGCTACCACTCAACTACTCAAGTATTTAATATAATATTGATTTAGAATTTATGTAAACTAATTATTTTAAACTTTATATAAATTGTCTATGCATGCAACATGCAGTAGAGTATGTTCTTTTATGTTGAACATAAATATTTCAATATAATGATAATTCTGCAGTAAAGATGAACAACTGCAATGCATACGAGAATACATTTTATTTGACCGTCGGAAAATTTCCTCATGTTGAAATTAAAATTGGAATATCCTTATTGAAAATTTCCATGGAAAAATATTTCTTATCAAGCAGTGTGGTGTATCATACTAAGATGCATTCGTTGATTTTCTTTGTTTTCCATTTCAGTTACTTTGTATTAAAATATATATGATGTGATAATAAATGTCTGCTACTGATAAACACTTATCATATTAAACTATAAACAATTCAGATCATTGTCCAAAAGTAAGAGAGTGAGACTCATCGTCCAAGCAAATAATGAGTGTATTATAATGATTTTCTTAACTGGAAATGATATCATTTACATCGTTGACTGCTTTCACTCTGAGTCAAAAATGGACAAAAATGAACAATAATTCAATGGAAGCAATCCAGGATGTGTTTATTATACGTGCCATGCATTTTGACTTTATCATTATTGGATCACAATGGGAACTGATACTCGGTTGGTTTCTCACTCATTATCTGGTTACTGATCACATGGTACGAAGATCATAAATTTATTGTCTCTGACTGGTTTAAACCAATGAACACTCGGCTAATCTCTCAATGTGTGTCGTTTAGTACATTTCATTTTGGAATTTCATTTTGCTGTTTTGTAGTTAAATTTTTCTTATTTTTTATTTTTTGCTTTTGGTCGACCAAATGCCATGTTTTACAATTCACTTAAGTGGTAATAATTTAATTGTTGCCTTTTGGGCGGCTCCCCAAATAAAAAATAAACGATATAGTGAGGAATATTAAAAGAAACAGCATAATACAAATCAACCGATATTATAATGGATATTCAAATGGTAGTGGGATGGAATCATATAATCTTTTATGTTGTAGGTAATTCCCTCTATCAACGTCTTTGTTTCATAGTAAAGTTTCACACTTAAAATTTTCAATATTTACCATTCAATCTGTATGTACTCATAAGTTCTATATATCGATAACTGAAAACCTCTGATTATGTTTACATATGATTATGGTAATGCATAAGCGATGTCCATTGACGTCGTTATTCAATAATCATCTCAAATATCGTATTTTTTTTCACTTGGAACTCTCGTCCATTTTATTGAAATTTAAATGGAGAAGTGAAAAATTTCATTGGAAATTGGAGAGACACTAAAACATCTCTGAGAATTTACCTTTTATTTTTTTTATTTTTTTTTGAATTTGTTATTCTCCATTCCATGATTTACCTCGTATGAAATATTTTTTGCATATTCACATAATAATGATTATCTCACATTGAATTTACGAGAATTTCTGTATTTTTATTTTTCGTTCAAAAAGATTACGGATATTTGTTTTGGTTGCCACGTCCATCATTCTTATAATCTGAATTGATAGAATAGTGAACGTATAGATAAAGTCACCTGGGACGAAAGGAAATCGCATGTATTAAACAAACGCAAAAGGAAATAATTCCATTTGACCGAAACGCAATCGGAAATCTTAAAATCATGGGTGGATGTTATGTAACACATTTGAATATTAAAATGTTGTGGTAATCGTTACCTAAGGGTCATCAAATGTTCATAATTTCTCTGTCATTGTAATCAATCAAACAGGAAATCAAGACTTTCTTCCTTGTCGAGGATTTGCTCAATCGAGCAAATAAATAACTCTAATGGGACCATTCATCATTCAATGTTGAAAACGAAGAAATTTAGTGAATTTTAATCCATGATCTCGTCAATTGAACGAAGATTAAAAATGAACAGAATGTTTTCACTTTAGGCATTCTGTACAGTTGTAAGCCAATTGATTCTCCGACAATTGTAATATTGTGGTCTCCTGACATACTAAATTCGGCTACGTAGCATCAAGTTAATAATTCAATTAATGTCTTAATGAAACTGTTTTCCTCGGTCACTGAATAAAAATGTGTTATCTAAGGATGCACCGAATATTTAAACGATCAGTGTTATGAGGGTGATAGTTTCACTTCTTGCATTTATGTTTTAGGGATTCAATTGCTTTTGTTATCGTTCACATAATGCAATTTTATTTGTAAAAACACCAGAATAAATGCCAGTGTTTTTATAATTGAAGGGATGTGTATGTTACCCTTCTCTTTTAATTCTACTGCCGTTGAATACCAATTCTATCGGATTGTCTGCTCATCATCATTGCCAATGGCTAAAAATCTGGTCCAACTATAATAAAACGGATTCATACAACCAGAAACATTTTAATCCTTACGCTTACTCGATTGAATGAAGCAGCAACAAAAAAAAAAATAGAATCTCTGAATTTTCCATCAAATCAGATGGTAAAAAATAAAAGTGAATAGAATTTAAATACAAAACTTCAGTTGAAGGTAAATCATTGATTCAATTATTTAATTTTCAGATTATCACCATATGGAGTAATATATCAATCATTCTCAAGTATTTTATTCATTTGGTTATCCATTGTAGGAGTAGTGAGAGTTAGATAACGACCAGCAGTAGCTAATAAATACCATAAGTGTATTCATCCCATTTAAAATTAGTCCAAATCATGATGTGAACCAAAATAGGAATATCTTTTTGGCAATTTGGATTTTTTTGAAGAACAAAAACAATTTCTCTGGCCAAACATAAATGAGATAAGACACGTTGATCATCCAAAGTAGAGAAAATTCTTGCATAAATGGAACATAATGTGTTGTAGTTCATATTTCATATACACATAGAAAAACACTTTTGTGGTAAAAGAAAAATAAAAGCTACCCCGAGATGAAAAAAAAAAAAACGAAGAGGAATTTTTATTTGATAGAAATTCGTTACATAGTACTTATAACTGGCTGAAATACGGATTATCTTAAGTCGAAGTTGATAAGTTTTCGCACGTATTTTGGCCATAAGTGTTTTAACTGTTTAAATTGAATGCATTTTAAATACCATTTTCACTCAATTCTTTGTGTTTTAAATGATTCGGGGTCGTATTACTTGAATCAAAAATTTCAGTGTTAGAAGGAGATTTCGGGCTATGATCTTTGATGACACGCGCCAACCCAACAATATTCTAAATGAGCAATTCTCAATGTTTAATTTTTGTTCGAAATTTTCAAAAGGGATTTAGTGTGTAATGTAGGTATGTGGCCATTGTTGAATTAAAATTTTCAATTATATTTTTCCTAATAATTGTCTCTTTGTTTAAATGGGCTGGGTGCTACACAGCAACCCCATTACACATTAAACTTAGAAACCCGTTGAATATTTCTTAAGTGATTAAAATGATGAATTCTAAACAAATTCCATGTAACATATTGGAGATTACGGCATTCATAAGAAGATTCGATCTCCAACCTATTGGAGCATATTGAGAGATCTCATTTTCTATGTTTGATTATTATTTTATTAAATATTATTATTCTTATTATTATTATTATTTTTTTTTTTGTTTTGTTTTACGTTCATCTTTTGTTTTCATTGCAAATCTTCATTCCAATATTGATATTATAATTATTATTATTATGCGATTTAACGATATTAAATCCATATACGTTTTTATGATGAAGAGATGCCAAATGGTTGCCTCCGCCTCATAATGTTTACCAAAGACCAACAATGGGAAAGTCAGTGTGTCTCATGTACAGCCCGATATTCATAGCATTCCGTTCACTTTATTTGTGCGCATACTGTATGGCTGAATTATATTCCAAAGAGCACACTATACAACATGTTTTCCTTACCCTCTCTCTTTCAGTATATCACCGTCACTCTCCCAATATATGCAATGCTGTCTGATACGGGTGATCATGTTACCCAGTCAAATGTTATTTTTAATGTTTCTTACAGCCTCCTCTTACCCCAATGATATCGAACAAAAAGAAACAAACGGAATTTTTCTCTCTTTCTCTCGCTCTTTCTCATTTTCATTTTGGTATGAAAACAATCAGTATTTAAAATCATCTAAATAAAAACATTTTTATTCCATTAGAATGGAACATGGTAACACAAAACACAAAAAAAAAAATATGAAATAATAAAAGACAACAGTCGGAAAACAGTGTATGAGGTACCAAAAGAATATAAAATACCAATGGAAAATGCGTGTGTACACTTCTAATACCTTAAAATAATGTTGGAATACACTTTGCGATATGTACCAAATAATAATCTTGAGAGTATCATCCTTGCACAAATATGTACATTTTACTTGAAATGATCTCTGTTTGATTAATAACCTGGTACACTCTTTTATAATATTTTACTCGTCGCTTTATACATTGATCTACTGTAGGTATTTGTTTCATTTTTTTTTTCTGTTTTCATTTGTCTTTTAGCTATATGACTCTGTTATTTCGGTGGTCTATCGTATTAGCAAACGATTAATGAAAAAAAAATAAAAGAAAATTTTCATTCAAGAAATCAAAATTTTAAAATCCGCTTCATATTTACAGAGTCGCATAAAACATCATTAAAGATTATTTGAACTAAATCATCGTTTGAAGTGCTTTCAATTTATCACCATTAACACCTCTTTTCGATCTTAATTAATGAGATGTTTGATTTAATTTCCGTCCCATCAAGAAAGTAAACTGTAAATGATCATTCAGTTTAATTTATTCTTTCTTACTTCTTACTTCTTATCAGTTCCAAAGTGTTTTTTTCTATCATAACATGGCAGTTGTTAAGACGATCACGTATCCCACTAAAATGAATATTCTGTAATGAAAATTTTTATTTTAAAAAACTAAATTGTCACCTTTATACAGTTGCTTATCAAATCGTCCATATTTGTTTCTTATGTTGTCATTAAACGTGCTTATAAATGGAGTATCTTATCATTGTTATTAATGTATAACTAATATTATGTTGACTCTATGTACGGCTACCTAAAATTTCATTATAAATGAATTAAGAGCAATTGAAGCATCTAATATCTAAATGGTTATCAAAATTATATGAGTATATACAACAAAAAGATGTTTAACTTTTTTATTTCAAGCATTAACAGAAGATCAAATCTTTAACTGGCAAATGATTATGATGCTTTATCTGAATTAAATGTTGTGTGGTGATTTTAATGTTATAACCACTTTTTTTTTTATTAGAGATTTCAAATAAAATATTATTTTATTGTAAACAATGTCAGGCACAATATGAACGAGAAAGAATAAAAATCAGAAAGCAAGAGGGAAAAAAAAAACCTACCTCAATGTTAGTCAAATAACGAATAATTTCAAAATTATCATCAAATATTTGGAAAAGGATGTTTATTCGCGCATATACAAACATATAACACTTTATATAGCCCGGGTATTCCTTGTCTCTGTCACACTTTTATTCATTTATCTCCAATAGAATTTTCTTAAGCATTTCACTGTTTATGTTCATTTGTTTTTCCTTATTTCTGTGCTTTTCCTTTCTTTTCTATTTTTTTTTTCTATTTAGCGATAGAATCGAAATAACTAAACCTCTTCATTGATTTTTTTTTTATTTTTTTTTAACTTTAGATTTCTTTTACTTTATCGTTATCGTTTTGTTTTGGTGTTAAATTTTCATAGCATTCAGGTGAGTTTGAAGTTGTAGTTCTAAGTGATAATAAAGTTAATCCGATTTTTAACAGAATAACACATCCTTAATATGACACGATGAATAACAAATGATCCGTAACACTTGACTATTATTTTGTTTCTTCAGGTGTTATGCCCAAATAATCTTACCAATTAATATTCAGATGAAATGCAATTAATCATTGATTTGTTTTTGGTCGAGTCGAAATTATGAGTGTTTTTCTAAATAATGGCCAATAACCAGATAATCCTTTTTGGTTCTATAGTCAGCATGAATCAATTTAGAATTATAATCTCCTATGAACGATGCCTTGTTATTCATCAATTGGCATTAAACCATACATAACAATTGAATATTGTCATGCACTTGTCATATCAATATTAGCGTAGAATTATGAATATAAAATGCCCTATTTATTAGTTCGCCCAGTGATTAATCAAACAATAAAATTTATGGGAATTTCTCGTATAATTTCCACAATAAAACGTTGAAGGAAATTTCTGACATATTTTGGCTTAATTCGCACCTAGTAATAATAGGCATAGCACATGCGGGGTTTGTTATAGATTTATCTGGCCCATTCAATTTGTTTAGTTGTTCGTTTTATTCACCCTCACCCACTCGTATTGTATTATACAGTGTATTTTATAAAATGAAATCGAAACATGGCAGTTGAAAGGCCTTCAAAATAAGGACCGGATCACCAAGAACAATCCGTTACAAACAAAGGGGACACGTTAACATAACAAAGACTCATTGTAACATATTTAACAGCCCACATTTGATAGCCAAAATAATTTTGGTATGTTTTATGTTAAATGCATTCATGTTTTTATAAAAATAATGAAACACTTATTGTCGCAATTAGATTCAATTTTGTTACTAGTTAAATCCCTTATGGGTTTTCTGGTATTCTTATAATATGCAATAGGCAAAGTGGTGAGATTGAAATCAAATGTAACCTACTCGTTTATATGTGAGGGGTGCCGTGAACACAATACAATAAAGAATGTAAATTTTATTGCTGAAAAATTGGTCGGATATAAATGATGATTATCATCCATATGATTTCAATCAAATTTCCTTTATCGTTTAGCTTAATACGGAATGAATTTAAACGGCTAATATACTCCTACACGAATATTGTACCCCTAGCTGACATGTTAATATAATTGTATTAAGTAAATCATCCAGTGATTGTAATTATGAAGACCTAAATAATAACGCTAAATGATGATAATTGAACAGAAAAAAAAAATTAAATCGATCGATTGACATCGATTTTTCATTTTATTCACTAAATTCAATGGATCTTAAACGACAATAATACTAAAAGAGAAATAAAATGGTTTTTTATTGGGTTCAACCTATTGAATATCAATTAACTTTTAGTCAATTGTTGAATCGTTGTAATTTGATTAACAACCATAAAGTTTTACACTTTTTTTTTATCGTTGGTTCATTGCTCAGACATTGGCAATAATAATTCTTTATTTTTTATTTTCTACTTTACCTTAACTGTTGTAAATTAAATTAGGGTCAATGATTCATTCAATTTTAATTTAAATTTGAAACGTAACGCGTAATTTATCTGAAACTTTTTCCTTATCATTAGTGCATATTTTGCACGATACCAGTTTAATTACTCAGAGATAATTGAAAACTAAAAAAAAAAAAAACCCAAAAACAATGCGACACCTCATTATAATACGGATGAAAACCGTTTAATTAAATCATCAATTGCGGCAATTCTATTACATGACTGAATGACTGTAATGTTTATTTATAGGACAGTGATGAGACATTCAAGGGAAATATTTCTTAAATGATATTCATAGGCCTCGAAATTTCAATCAAATTTAGATGGGCTTACAATATCTTGATGTCTCTTTAAGTTTTTCCCTTGAATATCGAACCCATCGTCCGAACAATACCATTACTTTTTAGATATACAACAAGAAATAAGTACAATAATATCATCATGGACTTGGCTCACAGCATCTCGCTAAAAATATTATTTAACATATTCATGTGAAACGATAATTAGCATAGCAATGTTGTCGTCGGCTGAATGAAGATCCACATAATATTAATGTTACGTGCCTTTGAATGTCTGTGTTATTCTCATCACAGTGATGTATCTTCAATTCAATTTCATTCAAGAAATACTTAGTACAACAAAAATGTAAAAACGAAAAAAATAAAAAAAAATTAAAAGACAAAACCGAGTAAAATTCATCATTCCATATCTTTCTGTCTCTTGTATTTTGGACAATCCATCATTTGCATTTAACTAACCAAACGTTACCATAAGATACTCTTCATCTATCACACTGAGGTGTTATTTCAGGTTGAAAATTTATAAATTTTTTATTTTCCCTCTGATTTGAATAACATCGTCATAGTTGTTGTCGAGAACAAAATTTGTCTTATTATTATTATTATTTTAACGAAAAACTCATTGTGATTCAAATACATTATGCTCATGAATGAAGGTGACATCGTTTTGATCATAATTAATCACTTCTATCCCCAAAATAGAGCATAAATCACGCTTAAATGTAATTAGAATACAAAAAGAATTATTAATTCTTCTAAAAATATTCGCAAAGTCTGTAAAAAATTATGAATAAAATCTTGTTGATTGGATCACCCATCTTGTTCAGATGATTTATTTCTGTTATTTTTACCTTCTATGGTGTGACGTATGATGTGACAAGAATCACTTCACTGTTATTCTATTGCTCAGGTAAATCACACCGTTCTATCATTTTATTTTTTTTTTATTTTGAACAGATATCAATATTTTCATTTTCAGTTTCATGTGGTATGTTCAATGATTATTATTCTTTGGTCAGCATCATAACAAGACATTCTTTTATTTTTTATCTCGACGTGTTTTTCTCTCTAAATAATGTCAAAGAGAGTGACCGTTCTTTGTATATGATAAACACACCTCAAGTCCATTCAGGTGACGTTTATTATAGGTCATGCACTATAAGAGTTGTGAACGGATGTGATATTTCTTTCATATAGAAAAAAAAATAACATTACTACTTTTAAAGGTAAGAAAAATAACAGAATACCATATGTTGATAATTAACATAAAAATTAATGGATAATTTGAATACTTCACCTGATCTTCGAAGTCATTCTATAGTATTTTCATTCAATACAATGTCTAATGTTATTCTTTTTCGTCAATTGCATTTGATGCTCTTTTCATTCGCTTTTAACTTCTTGCTCATGTGAACAGAAAATAGTGTGAGTTGGTAACAAGAGAAGACCTACTTCTTGATTCGTTTCACAAATAGTAATCACTGAAAAACATTTCCGCTTCTTAATTCAACTCATAGACATCAGGTGTGCATCCAAATAAAGAAAATTGCAAACGATGATAATTGAATCAGAATCAGTTATAACAGTTGATTCCCTGTAAATTTAAATTGGTGGAAGGCAAACTAACACATTTGTAAACATTAAAACAAAAAAAGGATTGAAGATTTAGTGTTCAATGACCTGGATTAAACATCGTGTCATTGATTTGAATTTATAACATAAGATTCAGTTGGATTTCAATCCATTCGACGACAAATCTCCAGTCCCCACATAATATTTTCATCAAAATGTGACCTTAGAAATTCCAAAACTAATGCCATTTCATATCTCATACAGTAGTGTTGTCCCCTCATTTAAATATTCATATGATCGTTTCTTCTCAATGAATACATCAGAGATCGTTCCGTTTTTTTACTTCTATCTCAATTAATAATTGCAAGGTAAATACAATTTTTTTTTTCATCATTTTTGGATTTTATGGATGCTCAAGTTGTTCAATGAATCTGTTTAATAACACGTTCATCGTCACGGTTACTGGATTCAATTACGGTTACTATTAATCATAAAACAAAAATCAATTCCATTTATTTATTAAATGTAATGATTGCAATGAATATTTCTCATATGCAAATGCTTTCAGTTAATGAAGAACATTGAATAAAACGCTGTTAAGATTCAACTTGTTGTGAATCAGTCAAGGTTTTTGCAAGGTGTGCCAATATGGAAACTACTTAAATTTAACAAAAGTTGATTGAATAAAATTTTACATTGTCGATAATTAAATCGATTTAAAACAAAATAAAAACTATAGAGAACCGCTTGTTGCATTTCCCATAGTATCGATGTGATTTAAAGTGCCAACCCAAATGTACATTGAAGAAATTTAATCCACTCAACAGAATTTCAATACAAATAAACAACGTGAAATAGTTTTCTTTCTTCAGTCAGGTGAAACCGATTTGATCATTAATAAAATTCATTGAACTGACGAATAGCAAAAATAACGAAAAATTGTGATTTTCATCCCTTTCGTTGACTGGATTATCGACCAATTGAAATGCGCATGCCAAATAATTTTCCTTCAAACAGAGAATTTTCTAACATAATTATGGATTCCTTCATTTTGTTTATATGAAATGAAATGAAATGAGTTTTTCTTTAACTTTATAGGTGATTGCCATTCAGACTTTCTGTTATCGTTTTGTTTTTTTATTCTTTTATCATGTCGCAATTGTTGTCAATTTCTTCGACGAGGGGTCATCACTTGATCAATTAATTCCATCATACGAAAAAAGAACCACAATATCGATTCAACTTAAAACGATAATTGAATAACTGGAATGAAATCAATTTTCAAACAGAAAGCTCTCCTCATTTACTTGACGCAATTGTAATTTATTGTCAGTCACTTTAAGATTAAAATAGCATTTATGCGTGCCAGGTATTTTCATGGAAATAAAAATAATGAAATCCATCACTGAACGAAAATATCATTTCTATTTTTTATTTAAAAAAAAGAGACTAAAATCGTGGAGTACCTTAACTGTAGGACAAGGAAACATAGTAGTTTGTAATGGATTTTCATATTCAGCGGTTATAATTTCATTTAAATTCTTTTACCTTTAAAATTGTCACACCCTTTTTTAATACAAATACCATCTAACTGATTGTGATATGAGCACTTTGTTACATTATTCATAATAATGTTTTTATTTTTATGCTATTACCACTTTACTTATATTTTTTTATTTTCAATTTGAAAGCATATTTCGATAAAATTTACCCAGGGATTATGTTTCAATGCATAATACGACGATGCGCATCATCATAACATATCGAAAATGTACTGGTGAGAGTGACAGAAAATAGGAAACAGTACTAAAAGTTAGTTCAACTAAAATGCAAATAATACGGAATATCAAAATTGTTACCAGACAGTTATCAAACTGATGATCATCGTTAAATGGCATTACATCACCTTAATAAGGGATTGATTTCATAATGATAAAATTAAAAAATATAAAAATTCTAACCCGCTAATGTAATCTGAATTGGATTTCAAAACTTGATTTCCCAAAAAAACAAAAATTACTTACACACAAAAGCCGCAATGTTGCAATCATATTGAAACTTTATGATCCATTTCAGGCCATGAATTAATGAATATTAAATTCTAAATGGAATTAAAAACTTTCAACATCACAATTGTATTTCATGTATAAAATGGAAATGGCGACACATAAATGGGTGTCGATAATGTTGGGCTGGTTTAGGGATGGAATGGGTCACCCATTTCAACAGAAATAAGGACACATGTAAAATCATCCGACTATTTTCGGTTGTGAACTACATGGCAGTTGTATATCTAATGTTTGGACACATGAAATTGGATACGCATTCAACTAAATTCAGTTCTATGTATCCCTCTCTCTCTCCTGACTAATGGTAACAATTGTCAGACAGACAACAAGAACATGTTAATGTTCCACACGCATTATGTAAATAATTTAACCATTGTTTTTACTGATATTGTATTCCATGTTTTATATTTAATTCGTATCGGTTGATGACGATATATCAAAATTATCATAGAATTCATAAAATATCTTTTGTTCAGTTTATTTTTGGTCTTAATGAGAACTTAATTTAACCATATGTCTGTACTACTTGAAACTATCTAGGTGAGTTCACGATTGTTTTACGTTTTATTTCATTTTTATTCCATTTAATGGGGTTTAATGAATTTATTTCTAGTTTTTCTTTTTGGCACGTGCAATCACCGAGGTAGCACACGCATTTAGATAGTTTCGTACTTACGCATGTATAATTAATGATAATTGATAAATTACACTCTACGACCTCTCCTCAATCAAATCGGTATTGGAACACCAAATTGGAATTTTTAAAGTACTCAAATGAGAAAAACCGTTTCTAGTCGATATTCAACTGATGGAAATGAACTGATTGTGAATCATCAAATGATAAAATAGTTCAATCATCATGATGATTCTTTATATGCACATAACATCATTGAATTGAAGTAAATCATGAGAATGCCAATGCTCTTCAATCGATTGATTTATTTGTATAATGTTGTTGCTGCTATGCTGTAAGTATCGTCACCGTCACATTCGTTCAAGTATTCAATGATGATAAGCCAACGACACGAATGGAAAATTCGGTTTCGCTTATGGAAAAACTCTAATATTGATTTTCCATACGATTATGTGTGACTGAAAACTCTGGAACAGAAAATAAAAAACAGAATACATCATAAGGGAAGTTTATTATAATTTTTTTTTTGTTTCCAAATGTAAACCGTCGCTGGCTAAATGACGACCCAGACGCCAGCTCCAAGTAAATAGACATGGAATATCATAGGGAACAGTGAAAATAAAATAAAAATACTCACACAGAATGTTGATTCAATGGTTGGTACAATTGTAAAAGTAAATGTATGACGAAACGTGATGTTCTGGTTACGGGTGATAAAAATGTTAAAAAAGATTTAATGCCACTTATTCAGTGTTTCGTTGTATATATTTTTTTTTCGGTTCTTGTTGTTCGTCAGGTAGTCAACAATATGTTCAATAATATGGGATATCAATTTATTAACCAATAAACTGATAGAGGAGATAAGTGAATTGGAAAATTCATTAATTATTCGCGTTCAGGTGCTTCACTATTCACTATCATTGTTTAGCGGATAATTTTAACGGAACAGATAAATTGGATTCTATCAAATGAAATTGCAGACAATTAAAAGTATCCTGATTAGGTCAATCGACACATAGAATTTACATAATTCTAAATTGAAATAATGTAAAAGATTCATTATTTTATTTTTATCACCATCATTTAATGAATGAATATAGACAATAATATTTACTTATTTATTATAGAGTTATGTACATACTAGAAAACTGAGCAAGTATGTTTATTGATACTTCTTATAATATTTATATTTATTTGTTATGTATGTAATTATTTATAATGTTTACTTATTAGCATAAAAAAAAAAACTCTTTTTTTATAACTTGACTTCATCTTAATTGAATTCTACTTGAAATTGTAGCTGAGTATACAGCTAATAATCAAAATATAACTATTTTAAATATGATTACATGATAGAGAATAATTTTGATGGTTTTTGAATTTTAACTTAAACTCTCCCTCATTCTGTTGAATATGTGTTTAACTAATTATGTTCATTGTGTCAGTATTGTGATCAGTTTGAGAAGATGCTGACTAATTAAGTGATTTTTTTTAAACCACAACAACAACAACAAAATAATAAAAACACAAAATACCTACCACAAACTAGAAAGAGATGGAAAAAAAAAAACATCAACAATGATTATAGTTAATGGAAATAATCATAAGCGATTGGAATAAATTAAATGAAAAGGATTGTTTATCCAACGAATTATGAAATCTTATTGAGTATCTTCTTTTAATAATGAAAAATCCATTGATTAACCATCCGATTTTACATTCATAATTGATTTGGTGATTTTCATTTCGTTGAGAGTTTTATTTGATGTAATTCAATTGTTCTCTTCTGTGGACACAACAGATTTTCATTGTCGTTTGTGTTGTTAGTCAATTTCCTTTTGAACAGTACCGTTTTCGCTGAAATTTAAAATCAATATGATCTATTTAACTACAAGAAATTCAAGAACATTTGAGATTTTGTTTTTTTTAATATTTTTTTTCTTTTTCAGTTATTATTGTTTCATTGCAATTATTAATTATAATAGAATTATCATGAAAACATTAAAATCTAATTATCTATATAATATATTTCTTTTCTTTAATATCATAATTATTATTTTCATTTTAATTTGCATGTAATCTAAACCATACGGTATTTCAATTATAGAATTATTTTTCATTGAATTTTTATGTTATTATATTTATTTATTTTTAATTTTTTTTAATTTTTATTAAACATTTTCAATGTAAGTCCTAATAATTAGCTATTAGTTTCAGTTATCTTATTACTTAATGAGAATAAAATTTTCTTATTATTCTTTTATAGTGTGTTTTGTGTTCTTTTGTCGTTTTTGTTTTTTCCTCAACGATTCACTCTTATGCATTTAGTTTAATAATAAAGAATATAGAAAATTTTTAATAGTGGGGGAGGAATGTGAGAGTTATGGAGAATGTTAATTACAAGAATAGATTTTGTTTTTTTTTTTTTTTTAATTTGTTTTTATTAAAATTAATTAATGAGCCGCAATAAAAATGAGAAAGTAACAAATAAATTTTTATTCGCGAGGAGATCCTAAGAATTGATTCTTCTTTTATTTTAATTCTTATTTTTGTATTTTGCATTAAATATAAAGAACAAAATTTAATAAAAAAAAAATAAGAGAAATAATAATTCATTAAATTACATACAATAGAAATCACCAAATATAATCGGTTAGTTATAAAATTGATTTCAATTACATTTACATTTAATTAATATAGAATTATCATTTCAATTGTACAAGATAAAATTCATTAAGAATTTTAGATTTGTGTGTGTGTGTTTCTTCTTTTTTAATTATTCATTAGTGAATACATTCTATTTGCATTTTCTTTTCTTTTTTTTTTTTTTTTTTAANCAATTACATTTACATTTAATTAATATAGAATTATCATTTCAATTGTACAAGATAAAATTCATTAAGAATTTTAGATTTGTGTGTGTGTGTTTCTTCTTTTTTAATTATTCATTAGTGAATACATTCTATTTGCATTTTCTTTTCTTTTTTTTTTTTTTTGTTAAATTTCTTAGTTTATTATACACGTAATTTGAATAATGCAAAATTCGGTTTTTCATGAAATTTAATTCGCATCCATTACGATTATTTCATTGAATCCGTATCTTAATTAATTACATAACTAAATATAATAATTTTTTATTTATATATTTAATATTCTGCTTGGTATTTGCTGTTTAATAGCAAATTGGTATATTTAAATTTTTTTTCATGTCAAATAAATTTCTACCTATACATAATATTATCAACATTCATTATGATACAGACATTGTCGTCATACACATTTTTACTCTTCTGTGATTACTACATTTCTTAATTATTTTATCATCGTTTATAATTCTCATCTGTTTCAATAAAATTGGAAAAGAAAAAAAGGAAATTAATTCCGTATTAGAGTTCAACTGCAATTTAATTTTGTGCTCATTTAATTTAATTATGATTTTAGTTTGTTTTTCTTTATGTAAAACGGTAAATCTTAATCATCACCATAATAATCTTATTATTTAAATGAATAGTCTACTATTTACAAATGCTTAATCATGCATCCAAAATGTAATTATAGTTAATTTAATCCTTAAACCTTTTTGTTTTATTAGTTATCGGAATGCGAAAAAAAAATAATGTTTATTGAGAATGACATTAACCAATATATTATGACCGTCCAATAAACTGATTTCGGATAAGAAATATCCATTGCTAAATATAAGATACACTCATGGGAAACGCAATAAGTCATTATTCATATGCAGTGATAAAAGTACGATTACTTGGTTTTATAATTGTAACGTCTAATTATTTTAAATTTGCAAATTTGGATCTCGTCTTGACATACATGAGTAACAATACTCAAATCAAAGAGACTATTAGTACTTCAGCTATTAACAAATGCGATTAGTTTTGAATGCAATTCAAATAAATGTTAATTATTCTTATCCTTTTGTGAATTTTGATTATTTATAAATTGAATTGAATGTAAAATATATAAAAATTAAATGAATGACATTTAATTGTATTGGAAATGTTTGACTTCTTTCGCTTACCATAAGTGTAGTTTAAGATTCCTTTAAATTGTTTCCGTAATTTCTATTTTTTTGATAAATTTTAATTGGCTGTAGTTTACCTATTAAATTTATTTTATGCTAACTGATATTGATGTCACAAGCTGGTCGTCCCGGCTGGTGATGCATGATAACCGATACTTTGATAATAGGTTTCCTGGCTTAAGGCAGCATGTGAATTAGGCAATGGACTCAGTGCATTATAACCAGCATATTGGCTCATATCATACATTTTAATATCAGCTTTTGATTCTGTTGGTAGTAAACGGGTAATTGAAAATGGATGACTTGACGGCGTATAACCCGTCGGTTCCTGTTTTAAATGATGCATCGAATGATAATCACCGAGTAACGATGGATGACATCGGTTTACCATTGCTGACAATTCCTCTTGCTGTAACTGTTGATGATGTGATCCATGTTGGCCAGGTTGTTGGCCCAAACATAATTCAGCTGCATTTGCATGTAACATTGCTATTGTATCCGCATCTTTACCATGGCCAGCTGATAACATTGCAGTCATATGTGAATCATTGGGTACCTTATGATCTCTATGATGATGATTATGATGATGATGATGGTGATGGTGATCATCTAACGGATCCTTTTTACCCGGACTGGCTGCTTCAATACTGTGCGACGGACTCTTGTGCAATTGTCGAATGGCCTCTTTCTTTTCATCTTTGAAACGTTTTTGTCGCCTTAAATAGCATCCATTCTCAAACATATTACCCGAATCTGGGTGTAATGTCCAAAATGATCCTTTGCCTGGCTTATCCGGTGTCCGAGGAACTTTAACAAAACAATCATTAAAACTTAACGAATGTCGTATCGAATTTTGCCATCGTTGCTGATTTTGACGATAAAATGGGAATAGATCCATTATGAATTGATAAATTTCAGAGAGTGTTAGCATTTTATGTGAATTATTTTGTATTGCCATCGTTATTAACGATATATAGGAATATGGTGGTTTTGCATGAGTATAACTACGACGGTATGTTGTCGGTTTTTCGACACGGGACCGTTGTAATACAGCTGAATTCGGTGAACCGCCATCACCTAATTCACGGGCTGTATTCATAGCACCAACTGATGAATATGATCCCATTGCACCCATTGATGTCATCCCAGAGCCCATACATGATCCCATATTACCTAATGGTGATGGCATTGAACCGTATCCCATTGAACTTGGTGTCATACAATTACCACCCATTGAATTCATTGCACTCATATTTGCTAAACCAGATGTACCTAAAACACTTCCACCAAATGTACCATTTTGTGGTGATGCCGTTGACATTCCGCTCACTGACATACCAATTGAGTTCATACTATATGTTGGAGCCATTGGACTCATATTACCACTACCCGCGGACATACTAGCTGCCGTCGATGTTTCAGTTTGATATAATTTTTGCATTTTATTTTTGTCTAATTTCACTACTTAAGTGTTTGATACGATTTCGTTATATTTTAATCAAAGATTAAACTGTTCACACAATAATTCACTTTGTTTTGATTTCTTTTTTTCCTTTGTTGATCGATTATTATAATTTATAATTATATGATCACATTAATAACTGATAAAAAATATTAAAATAAAAATTGAAAAAATCCACTTTGAACATATTGCAAATAAACAGAAGAAAGAAAGTTTTCTTTCTTTAATTGAATAATTTTTTCACTTCTTTATTTTTTTTTTTTGGGGGCAACAGGTTAGTTATCCAAGGATATCCACACAAAATATCCACAAAACACCAAGGCCTTGTTAAAAGGCGAGTCCTCAGTACACGTCCGACAACAACCGAGATAAAAAAAAACTGTATAATCACACGGAAAAAACTGTTTAGAAAATTTGATTTTATGTTGATAAACTCAAAACGTTTGAATTCGATACCAAAACCAATTTTGTACTTTTTGTTTTTTTTTTGTTTAGTTCCATCTATAAGTCCGGAGAACGAGAGTATGATCACACGACTGTTTACAGAAGGAATATGAATTCTTCACTATTTAGCTTACTAACATAACGTATTCCTGAATACCCAGCTGCACACCCCAAACCGATGATTGAAAGAACAACATACAACACACATAATGTTATGTGTATTCCGTTTTATAATATCCATTGTCCCACTCATATTCAATGGTACACACAATCATATCTTCCATTTCACATACATTCATAATCAACTATCGATGGGCTACTGCTATCTTGTTCCAGCATTCAGTGAATATGATCTCTGCCAGTACAGAGTAAAGTAGGTAACAAGATTTTTCAATTACCATTGTGTTTGTAGTCGTATGCCATTTGCATGAGAACTGGTTTCCAGCGAATCAAACAGTTGGATTTAGTATCATCATTATGAGACAATTCACTGTTCCCATCGTATAGAGAATTATGAATTTCTCCAATCCAAATCCACCGTATATAAAATAACAGGAGAGTTCAGGATATGGGGTGGAGCAATCTTATCATTCCGTACAATATACTGATATCACTGATAAACGTACATTTCATGTCAGTGTATTAGTGTTCGGTACTCAATGCAATGGAATACGACTTATGACCTGAACTCTTCCTAAAAGGGATTGGTTTACTGACTAATGTTTGACGGTTGCGCAATTGTAACCGAATCGCATTGATTTTATATGAACTTATCGTTGTGTGTCGGTCTTACACAAAATACTCAATGTAATCATGCTTCAACAATCCATACGGGAAAAAAAAAAACTGAAAATAATTGAACTAAATTTTCCAGTGAAAACCATCAATAATGATTGACAATGTATTTTATATCTAACGAATATTCTTTTTAGTTGAATGTTTTTTTTTTATACAATATTTCGTATTTCAATTTCATAGTCATACAGCCATTGGATCAAAATACAGTAAAATGAGAGTAGAGTGAAATTTATAAATCGTGTGCACTTTCATATAGTGAGATTTTCCTATAAACGTTGGCTAAAATCATTTTTGTATTTAAAGGTGTCGCATTGAATTAAGGTCTTTACGTTACAAATATAATTTTTTTTTCTTGTATTTCCATAACGAAGGATATAAAAACATTGAAGAGAATAAAAAAAAAAACATTTTTAATGAAAAATTATCTCACAAATTTTCAATTTTTTTTTTATTTTAATTTTCAATGAAAGTTGATAACAGAATAAATTGATAGTTGAATTGACTAGTCGAATTGATTACAATAAAAGGAGATTACAGTTTGTTTTTAATCGAATAATATTGTGATGAAGTAAAAAGGATTTGTGCTAATTTTTCAATATATTTTTTTTTTTGTATTGAAAGTTACTTTTATTGAGGTAATCAACGATGATTTGGAATATCATTGAAAATTGTTGGTGTGATCTGTTTAGTTTAACAACGTTTTATTGAATGTTCTAGTATCATGAGAGTAGTATTTATGTGCTCAATGATTCATAGAAAATATAGAAGAATTTTAAATTAAAAATTTACATTACACATACGACGTTGATGATAACTACCACTGATTTATTAAGAATGTTTGATATTAAATTATTACGGTTAGACCATAGATGAATTCTTTTCAATTTTTTTTTTTTTTTATATTTTTATTTCGTTTGAAGATTATCCACGTAAATTTTCATATTAAAATGTGATTGAAAAGTGTTAATCGAATCATATAATGTAAGACCGTTTCGATGACGCTGTGTTCAGTGGTTTTTTTTATTTTGAGTTGAATATGTTATTACCCAGCCACTAAAATATTAAAATTATATTATATTTTATATCAGAGGTGGCTACCACGTAAACCATCAACATACCAAGGTGATAATTATTTAATTTCATGTTGGATGTGAACCACAAACTCATCTCTCTAGCTCATTTGATTTTCAACTGGTTTTTTTTTTTATTTTTTGTTCAGATTTCGAAAAGGAAAACTCTGAATTTACGTATAACAAAATATTTTATAAATAAAAATAAAAATATCATTTATGCTGTTAATTGAAATCATTTACCATCGACGGTATTATTATTTGATAATTTATTAAATGTTGATCTCGTCTTGATAGAAAAACATTGAAATTTTACAGTGACTCATCAAACTATTCCATTGAATTTAAATAACAAATTGTTAAATTCTTATTGAATACAAATAATTATTATTTATGGAATTTATATGTAAATGCAAAAAATGAATTATGATTGCAAAAATGTCTCAATAATGAAATATTAAGAAACTCAATTCAATTCTCATTAAGTATTCCGTTTCAAATTGTACACATGGAATCAATTTAATGGCTAAATATCAGTTGAAAATTGATACTTAATGAGTTTCAATTTTCTTCACATATTTGTGTCGTAGATATTTTAATTTTCATCGTTCCATATGAATTCGCCTGTAGTTGTATCCCACTAATTTACCTCAAATAACGAAAGAGAGACAAAAAATTATTATTAACTTCACAGTAAAATCAACGAATGAAAAAAAAAAATTACTAAAGATAATGCATATTGTTTGTTAATTATAATGAATTAAGAAGAAACTATTCTCGCATCATGTTTAAATCTTTAACGATTTTATAGCCAATGATACACCCAACAAACGCGATATTAATATATTCGAAAATAGTGTACAGCATCTTATGTACATATTTAATTTAGTTAAAGATATTGACTAAAATATCAAACAAATATTTGGAAAAAATATCTATAGTATCTCGTTGGCCTTTTTACTGTTAATTATTGCCCAACAATCTTCTCTTATACTTATATTGGATAGATTAGCCAGTATCGTTTAACATAAACGTGGTAACCCCCCCGAAATTTTAAACTAAGAAAGAGAGAAGAGTCTCACTTTAAATAATAAAATGTGAGGATCAACGTAATAAACGTATAGGTAATGTACACAAATACACGTTCTGTTTTACCAAATAATAACTAAAATAGCCCATAATAATATACTGGAGTCACCCTCTTCTTCTCTGTTTCACATTTAAGAAAATTTTATTTTTTTTACTAAATTATTATCATTTTTTATTTGTTTTCTTAATAAATTGTGATTGTTTTTTTTTTTTTTTCATTTTAATTATCTATTCGTTTTGTATTAGTTTTTTTTTTATTTGGTGGTTGACGGCAGCCATTAATTAATGGAAGCTGAAACTGAGAACAAGAAGAGTCCAGCCATTGTGGAGCTCTGATCATCTCAATACATTCACACCGTGGGCCACATGAAAATTATAGTGAACATTCAAGTTGCACGTACTCTTCGTCATCACGATACGTGATGGCACAACATTACTGAATACCCAATTCAATGTGTACAATTTTTAATTTCCCTCCGAATAATTTGGTGGGAAAGAGTTTCACATTCTGAATCGATTCAGTCGTATTGAATTAAAATAAAAAATTGATCATAATTTATGTGTGGTGCCAATGAATTCAGCACCCAACTAAATGTTATGTAAGACCCTTCACGTTTTACCATAACATGTACCAGTTAAACCTCTTCTAATCGACTAAATATCTAGCTGATGGTTGTTAATCAGAGGTGTTAAGAACACGGTCGGAGACTCTTTTCCATTTTGGAGGTCTCACCATTCATAAGAAACGTAGTTTTCTCTCCCCGAAAACATTTCTGTTGGATTTTCTAAACGGATTTAGTTTCATCGTCAATCGCCACAGAAATCATAAAGAAAAAACCCAAAAGCATCAAGTAATTCATTATATTGGATTTGTAATAATTGATTTTTCTACACATTACAATGTTGTTTGTTTTATTTTATTTTGGTTGTTGATTACCATCCATAGTATTCCATACCACAATGTGTAGAGAATTAAAAATAAAGAAACACTACCTTGAATTATGTAGACAAAATTAATTATTACTCATGATTATATGCTAAATTATTGGATAATCTGGTAGACAAATGATTTAGTAAAATATTTATTGTTTCAATTAATGCTATAACACACTAAAATATATTGAAACAAAAATTAATAGTTTCATATGAAACAACCGAATCATTTGGATATCAATAACATTCCAAAACTGGTAAAAAGAATTTATTTGTTTGTTTGTTTCCCAATTTTCCTTTTAGTTAGTAATTAATTTAATCATAAGCGCAAAAATTTTATAAACTAAAATTAAACTTAAGAAATTTAATTTATTTTAAATATTTTAATTGAATGCGTAAACATTCAAACGTATGACCATTGTCCCAATATCAAAACAATTTAATTTGGTACAAAACACGTTTGTCCAGGTGTGTATTCAATTAAATAGTGGGTGACGTGAATTTTATTGAGCTGGTACGTTATGCCGACGGTTTAAGTAGTTGATTTATGTGAGTCCCTTTATGAATGATTACGCTTATTGATTATTATTGTTGGATTGCAGTCGTTGAGTTCAGATACTTTACATAATAATTTTGTTATTTTAACCATGAAACTGTTTGAAATAACATTTAAATGAAAGCAGAAGTCATAAAAAAAAACTGTCCATCATTCTTGATCTGAATGATGCATAATTTTTTGTCTGTTTTTTTGGTCAATAACGGTGATCTTTTAAGGATGAATTGCATTTTTTTTCCATATTTTCCATACCAAATGCATTCCACACGTCGAAAACACACTTTACCTATAATAATTTTTAGTCCATAGTCATAATTTGTAAAGCGTGTGCCTTCCATAGTGACAATGAAATCTAAAAAGAAAAAAAAATTGTTAAAAATACTACAGTTTGCATTATTCTGATGGTCAAATACTTTGTGTATCACCTATAATCATATAACACGGTGTATACACTATTTCGAGTTGTATATATACTTACTTACTTATGAACCAAATATTTAATGAAAGCAATAGTAATAATAACATTATAGTTATTACAATGATTGTTGATTTCAATAATCTCTTTTACATACAAATAAACTTCATAGAATCATAAATGGTAAACATTTACCGTATGTTTATATGAATGATAGAGCGAGAAAAAATATGAATCAAATAAAATAGCATTTCATTATAAAAGAAATAAATAGTGGAAGGATACTAACGAGCTTTATGAATGAATCAATCGATTAATTTGATTTTTGTTTTTTTTTTCTTTCTATTTTGGGTGGTAATGAAGTCAATTTGAACACCCCCACAGGAGGTAAAGTATTCAACCAAGTTATAGTTCCCGTTGTATTTCATTCTGTTTATTATATTGTTTTGTTAATTCTTCTATCAATTCAATAATTATATTCATATATTTACCTGGTTAACAATTATGCCATTCAAATGAATGATTACTATATTAACTTACAGTTAATTCCTGTACATAATAATAATAACAAAACATATGAACATATAGATGAAAATCATACAATCTAACAGATACACATTATAAACTTGAACACGAGACTTTAACTTAAATATTGCCATTTCATTTCGATATGAGTTTTCCTATTTATTGTTTCTTTTTTTCGTTTCTCCTATTCACCAACTAAAGAGTGAAAGAGAAATAAGAAAAAAAGTAAATCAAAATTATTATTGAACCAAATTACCCAACATAATATTTAATTATTCATAATTTAAATAGCATTAAGTGTAATGTGCCAAACATACTTGAATTAATGTCAATATTTAATTGAATCAAATAAATGAAAATAAAAATATAAAATTCTACTCTTTTATTTCTGCTGTTATTAACAATCAAATACCAAAAAATTTCTATTGCTGTTTTATTTCCATAACTTATCAAATATTCATTGAATCATAATTATTTATTGATTGTTTCCTATCCTCTGTAATAATTCATTCAGTTCACCATTGGTATTTCAGAGTTTTTATTACCAATTGGAATGAAAGACAATTAATTTTTATTTCAGATTTTCTTTTTTTACTTTTTGCTTTTAGATCAATTGGAAGTGATAAGAGAAAAACAGGGCTACTGAATTTGTGTCAAAAGTTTTTTTTTTTCATTTAATTCTTTGATTTAATTAACATTGTCCATTTGAGTGATTACAGATATTCGTCTATCGTTGAATGTCATCGTGATAATTAAATTTATGTGCCCTATTCAACGTGATTCAATACGATCGGTTGAACAAATGAAATCAATGTAGATATTTCAGGTTTTTTTTTTAATCAGATATAGAGGCGCTATCAATTTTTTTTTATAACCACAACTTCAATCATCAATTGTTTTTGAATCAAGAAACTCATGACACGCGTTTTTATCAAAAGAATCCAAAACAAACTCTAATTAATCTTTAGAAGTTGAATTTTTTATTTTTTATTTTCGTTACTGATTATCAGATGATTTTATTTTAAGTACTTGTTTCAGTTTATTCTTCTAATTTTTGAAAATGATCAATTAATCGGTGATTAATTACATTTGATTAGTGAATTGGTTTGTAAATCACATAATTTGATAAACGAATAATGAAAATCTAGTTGAAACTGGATTGAATGGAATTTTGTACATTGAGACCGATGGTGTCTGTACTTTTGAACGCATGTTACATCCCTTATCTTTTGGCTCATAAACAACAAAGAAAATAAAAACCTTTGGGTGAAACAACGATTCCAATGGCAATGTACCAAGTTGTCTACGTCGTTCATCGATCTTCATCTCCTCACTCTGTCGTTTTATCATATTTTCAGTATAATCTGTAATGTTTGCTAAAACATTATTACGTTTTACAGCGACTATGGTTGGAACTATTGTTAGGCAAAAATGCCTAATGGTCCATAGTAACCAAATTCATGTAATTGCATTGAATCTAATCGGTTTTCTTATCGATGAATGCATATCCGGGGTATAATAAAATACAATAAAATCAGTGTACGATGTCTTCCTTTTCTCCAGGTAAATGTATTCTGCCATTTGTATAATAACCAAACTGTACCGAATAAGAAGTATAAATAAAAAAGAACGAAACCAAAATAAATATCATATTATTTATGTTTTCTTTATCATTCAGGACCTCAATATAAACAATCCTGAAAATCCTTGGTGAATAAAGATAAAATTTATTGCATCGTAATCATCCGTTTATGACACTGTATAATGCAACATACGTGAAAAGGATACCCATTACATTCGTGTAAAATTATTCATTAAAATATTATGAATGAAAATCTCAATAAAGCATATTTGTGTGCCGACGGCGTCGGTTATGTCCATATTCACCTTTACAACATGAAACATAAAAACATATACAGAGAACATCAAACTATCCACTTTACATAATGAATTAAAAGAAATCGCCTCAACTCAAAGTGGTACCGTCCTGTTTAATTCAAATAAAAAAAAAAGTTTATTATGGCATCATCCTGTATTACCTGAAGTTTGTTTTCCTTTTTCGCTATGCTATTACTATACTATTTGATAAAAGAAAAAAGTGACCAGCGTTTAGTTTGTTTTCTTTTTTATGGATTTATGAAATATGAAAATGTTGGTGAATAATATAATGATTGTTGACTAGGCAATATATCGGTCAAATATGGAGCGTGATGATGGATACAGCAATGGTGTTGATTGCAACAGAGAGTTAATGATAAAAAAAAGGATCTCTATCGAATGATGAACATCCCATTAGCATCACTTTAGCTGATCGCATTCTATTTATGGTACAAGAGAACAAAACAAAATAATATGCATAAACATCTTACACCTTCGGTGGTCGTTAAATAAATATGATATTTTTATTTCTCTTACTTTTCCACTCTATAATGTTATCATTATAGGTAGATGGTAACATCAAAAAGAAAAATCTATAATATGCACGTTTCGTTTGGTTTCCTGAATTATGGAACCATTGAATATGAATTTAATATGAAGAGCCAAATAAACCTGATACGCCATCCGTTCAAGATGAAATGGAAATTAAAAGTGGTCTCTTACCTGACGGCTATTTTCCATTTCACAATTAGAATAGAATAATTTCTATAGATTCTATCGCCATGTTTTTCTTAGACATTTTTTTTTTGTTAATATTATAATGTCTCTCCTATTTTGTCAAGAAAACTTGTGACTTTTTCCCAAAATATTCAAGAGATATGGATAAAATAAAAAACCTTTCGGAAAAGAACCCAAAAAATATAAAAAAATTAAAAACACCCAAAAATAATAAAGAAGAACATTTCATATTTATGAAGTATTTAAAATAAAAAAAAAAATAAAAAAACTAAGCTAAGAAGAGAAAACCGATGATCATATTCTACGCACCCATTATTTTCAACCATTCGGCGCATTGGGCCAGAGATAAAGAGAACGATTATTACTATGCGGCTCATCCATGGGCACAATATTTACATTATTTATTTGATAAGTGCCTCAACTTTATTTGCCATGCCCCGATAGGAAAAGATGAATACAACTGTACAGTTTTTTTTTCCTATTTAAAACATTTCATGTAAAATATCGTTGTCTTTCTATATGAAACATAATCATTTTTAATGTGCCATCGTCTCTTATTCATACCTAAATATTATAAATGTGTGTCCATAATGAAATGCATTCATGATCACCATTATGAAAATAGAGTTTCCATAGAATTATGGAGTACTCCAAAGGTTATCCCCGATAAAATAAAAAAAATAGAAGAAGAAACAAACCTGATTGGAGTTTAAGGACATCGGACCAACATAAACCGACATTTATGTTTATTTAAACAATTTTAATGTATTCTTTTCTCTCCCCCCGGTACTAGAGACAGTAAAATTGATAACAAGTTGGAATGATTCAAAATAATATTTTGTATAGAGAAAATTCATGTGAACACATTATCATATTACGTTATAAGGTCCAATGAAAATATAGTAACAGCAAGAAACATAATTTTATTTTATTGCATATCATGTACGCCATAAATGCACATTTAAGCTTTCCATATTTATCAGTAAGTAATATGATTATTTCATTTTTAAATGGGAAATTATTATAATCATTTCCATGTTTTATCAACTGAGTGATAAATTTACGATAAATATCAAATGCGATAATTTAGTAGTAAAAAAATAACAACGAATCCACATAAAAATAAATAAAAGTAAAGATGATTCCATAATGTGGATTTACTGAATCCAATTTTGAAGCAGTCACGATTTGAAAGTCTTTCGTTTCCATGTAAGAATTTTAACTTAAACATCTCATCGAAATTGTCTGTTGTCGTAGCTCAGGAGAGTGAAATTCTTCAACCGATTCTCACTTGATTGATATGTTATACAATACAGAACCTAAGGTAATAATTTTACTTGGAGCTGATAACAAGAACAAGAATTCACTGATAAAAAACACACGACACTGATCATAAAACAATATTTTAGGTTGCATCTTTATAACAATTCAATTGTGCAGTCAGATAAGAATGTAACTATATGATAGCATGATGTTTTATTGCACTTTGAATAATTAAGACGGAATGCAAAATGGAAAAACAAACAGGAATACAGACACAATTGACGCCAAAAAAGAAATATTCTAGAATTGCATAAAATTGCATAACTGTTGTAATAAACTAATCATGATTCGGTGTACTTATAACCCTTTGTCTCTTCTATTCAATATTGCAATAATAATATTTGTCTACTGTATTTGTCGGTGCGGTATTGTTTCTTTTCTTTTCATTTAGTCTTTTTTTTTATTTCGGGTGTCATTATTGTACAGGTAAAGAAACCAACAAAACTCTACACACAAAAATACAAACCATTTTCATAAAAAAAAAATACCATAGAACACCGAAAAATAACACAGTGGGTGGCCACTTGTCGTGTGCACATCATTTCCATATTGTATATGCATCAATGTCCACTCTAGAGAAAACACCTGAATGCATTTCGGCTTTACAGCTGACATTAAAGGATTCTTCCTTGTTCAAGTGCTTGACCTCCATCGTATTGGCATTTCAGTTCGATATTAAATTGGAATAAAAACAAAAATCAATTCAATAATAAGAAAGTCATCGATTGAAACTGAATAAAATAAATAAAATCAACTAGTCAAATGCAACTGAATGGTAACACAGTGATGAAGAATGTTATAAAACAAAAAATAAGGAAGGATTACAACTAACAAGCTGTTGTTACCAGCAATCAAATAAATTGAATATCATCCTGTAAGTGTGACCTCCAACATGTTACGGTTCAACTACTGATGGCGCCAGTTTGGCTTCCCAACACTCATGGACTTAAAAAATCTTCGGTGGGCCTCTAAATCCAAACGAATTGGATTAAGTTTAATACCTCTCGCATTCTGTTCAAAATCAAAAATTTGATGAAGTGATGAATATTAAAAAAAAAAAGCGAAGCTTTTAAAAGGTTGTTTTGTTCAGTTCATTGTTAAATGACATCAATTGTACTATCTGTCTACTGAGAGATTAGTTCAGAAGTAATGAAAGGCGCCAACTATTTTGTGGATCTGAATCTTTGTACTTAGATCTATGGGAACTGTTTTAAATTCTGCAGAATTCTCTAAACAAATGAGTGTAAATGATGTAGATGCTAATAATGAATCCATGGAGACAAAAATTCATCCGTAACAAAGAGACAATGTTATTGCATACAGATGAGTTTAACTAAATTGGTCTCACAATTAAATTGAAGATAATAGAATACTCCATGGGAGGAGAGTACCAAACTGTGTACTTCTAATTGCGATCAACCAGTTAATAAGACATGAAGTTAAAAATTTAAAATCAAAAACGGATAGAATTCAATGTGAAGACACTCCAGAAAAATGGCGGCAGATGTTAAGACTGAATCAAGTGGTTCTTGATTGCATTTTTTTTTTGTTTTTTTGTATAGCTTTCATCTCACACAGAACAATGGTGTGGTTATACACCAGCAACGTACCTATTCCCAATCATTCAATAAAAGTGAAATAATTTTCATTTTTTGAGTCTCAACTATCCAGGGTCTTTAGGTTTATTAATATTTTCTTTCATTTTTTTTTTTTTAGTTTAAAGTGTTTACATTATTTTGTCGGTGTCCTTTACAATTGAAAATAAACTGTTCTCTTACTCTTTATTTCATAAAAATAATGTAAATCAAAGCACTTGAAAATCGAAAAAAAAAAATAAAACATTTAACCTCAACCAAATAAAAATACCAATCCGTTCATCAAAATAGCTCAATGGATGGATAAGTGTCGGATGAACGGAATCAAACAATACAAACTATAAATGATGCTCACGTGTAAATCACCCAGAGTTGTGGACAAATGAAATTTTTATGACATTTCGTATATTTTGGAGCATCCGATATGGTTCGATTCATATTTTGTTGTCCTCTCATCATCTTCCATTTAATTTCATTTTTAAATTAATTTATGATTTCATAATTCTGTTAAACATAAATGTAAAAATGTCATTTAATAACTGTGATTCAATATAACTGTGGCGTCGTCTCATACATATAAATAGAATTAAATAATAAAAAAAAAAAATTCATATAAAATTTATAGGTGGGCCTCTCTATCTCTCTCACATTACCGCAACACCTTCTTACATACAATACGGTAAATGAGAGGCACCCATAAAATATTGATATGGCGTAATCAAACTAAAGTGCAGTGGCCTTCACAATAAATGCAATAAATCCATATCCACTTCAAATAAAAATGTCACCACTCATATCGTAATCTAATAGTTGAAGTTTCAGTCTAACATCAGCAACAACAATAACATACAAAGATAAAAAAAAAAACAAAACTTTATCACATCAGAATGTCGAATGAATAATTCAACGGTTATTAAACAACAGTTTTCACAGAAAGATAAAAATGAAATAATTTAATATTATCTGGTGGTATAAGTCGTTAACAATTATAATTTTAACACCTTTGAATTATACTTCTTTCTTATTTTTGGGTGTTGAAGTTTTTTTTTTTGGTTTATTTCCACCACATATGAAAAGGAAATGCATTAAAAACAATGAAAATATTCTAAGGCGTATAATTGTATTGAGGCATTAGTATATAATTGAACAGACGATTACTATTTAATATTTGTTTGATATATTCCGCACGTTAATGATTTTATATCCTATAAAGATTACAAGTACAATATAAACGTTAAAAATTAAATTGTAAAAATGATTATTGGAAATAAAAAATAACAAGAAACCAAAAACGATTTGAATCATTCAGTTAAAAGCTTCATTCTGAATGAAACTAAATTTTTTTTTGTTTAACAACTACCATGAATGGACTTTAATGAAAGCAACTTTGTCTTAAGATTGATATTTTTTTTCTTTCTTAAATTTTTGCGGTGAATTAAAAAATATGAACATAAGAGAATATCACATCTTATGAATAAAAATCTCCAACAATGCATTTACACATCACAGTGGTGTTTTATAATATTTCAATATCCATATTTTGACTTACTACATTACGCCTTTGCAACCAATTTAAGTAGTATTAAGTGGTTCTTTTATTCCCCCTTGGCTGTTATTGTTTTGTTCCATCACATTAGATCGAATGTATTGTAAAGTTTTCATTCTTTATTGCATGGTTTTTTGTTTTATTTATTGAATAACTATGTCTCGATGGTACATTTAAAGGTCTGTTGTTTCTCTATAGATCTCTGTTGAAACAGAACAATCAATTGATACTATCTTATCCAAGATGAGACATGTAAATGACCAAATGATGAATAACAGAAGCACTTAGTTTATAAGCTACTGGAATTTTATTTCATTCAATTTTTAGCATCTCAAAGGCAAGGAGAATCGTCACCTATCCCATCTCACTAATATGTAGAATTAGCGAATGTGTAAATTGCTATAATTGAATATAAGCAGGGAATTATATTACCTTTAAGTTAATTGAAATACAATTGTGTATTAAAATTCTAGAGAATAATATTAATGTTGAAGAGTTTGTTTAGATTAATTTAATCAATAATAAAAGTCGCCGTGCGTATGGTTCATTGTGTCCGTCTCTTTTTTTTATTTTTAAATAAGATAAAAGGGATGATATCATTTCACACAAACTACCTGGTGAATTAAAAACTAGATGTGAATAAATTCATCAAAAATGAAAAAAGAAAGAAACCAAAACAATTTGACACACGTTTATGTCCCTCGCTGATACATCACAATTGCACCCCTTCTTATTTGATATTAATGAGACGCACACGATCCACAATATACATTCACTGCCACGTCTATTACAATGTGGTTCACCATATAAAATTCTGATAACGTTAAAATTGAATATAAATGCACTTATGCGTTATTGATGAATCGTAATTTTGTAATCAAACTCTAGACGAATACTTAGAATAAGCTAAAGGATTCTTAACTGGTAAGTTCGTGTTAACATATCTATAGTTATCGTGATTGTGGGAAGTGATAGTGAAACTCTTTAGCCGGGTGACCTGATGCATCGTATAGATCGCGACCACATCAATTTAATGTAAATTACATGCACTCAATACGGAAATATTATCATGCAAAGGACACTCTTGAATTCATCACTTGAAATTCAAAATAAAATTATAATTTTGGTACACGCAAAAGACAATTTCATACAACGTTGGCCACTTGAAAATGACACGCGCAATAATACGCAATCGTCAATTAAATTTCAACCGAATAATAATAAATTCCAAATCGTTAATGTTTTATTAATGAACTCCAATATGAAAATGTATTGAAACATTCAACTTTATCACGACAATATTTTATCAATCTTCTTCTGTATGATTGTAATGCAAAAAATAAAATAAAAACTGTGACATTGAACGACTGCATTCAACATTAAGTATTATTCAATTGATGGGAAACATTGTATTTAAATATTAATTTCAAAAGAGAAATTCAGATTCGAAAACATTGTGTGTTTGTATTAAGAAGAGGGTGGTACAATGGTAAAACTATCAAAATACAATGTGAATATGGTAATTTGAGTGTTAAAGTGCATTGTCGCTAATCCATTCGAATAAAGAGTGATTTGTAACAATTGAAACAGCTTAGCTGAGGATCAGCCTAAAGCTTCTGTATTATATAAACGATAGGCAAGGATTCTGAATCCCTTCGTTATGATCAAACTCAACACAATAACGAAATCCTCAAAATGAAACTCCGATATACAAAAATTCCTTTAAGTTTTCACCCTCTCCTTGTGTTTTACACAATGCGGGTTGCGTGGAATGGTAAACAATCAATTTTACATCTTTATAAAAGGCGCAAAAGTGCATTTAATCCAAAAACGTTTAATATTATATGAAATACGTCGGAACGGATATTATAATGAAAACAATCAAAATTGGCATATCGTTTTGGTTTAATGTAAATGAACGTACGCACTGACTCATAAGAGGCAACCAAAGAGAGCAAGTTCAATTGTACACGTGAAATATCCAAATAGAAATTTTCCTAAATACCAGCGGTGGTGTGTTAGATATTTACCCCCTCGGCACTGATTTTTCTCTTCAAATCATTTTTTTTTTTTTTGGTTTGATTCAATTCTCATTGTAAACAAGTTGAATAAAAATCACAACTAATAATGATGAATATAAAAACTCAATGTGTTATGGGTGTATAAGGCAAGAACATTTCAATTTGTCCAAAATAATAAACAAAATAAAATGTGGGAAATCAAAAAAAAAAAAAACTGCAAAGGGAAATAACAGTTTAAGGGTGTAATAGTAGGTACAGTGATTTTTCATCAACAAAGAAATTGAATGGGAGGAAAACTCATCGCCTCAATCTATCCCCTGTATGAGATGATGGTGTGTGAATTTCGGATTTATTTTTTTTTTAAAAGGCATCCCTATTTTCCTTTTGGTTTTTCCACATCATCCATTATGATTGGGTAGCAGTGTATTATTGCCGTTTTATTTCATTTCATTTTTATATTGCATCCTAAAATAAAAAGTTTACGGTACATCTCCTCAATTGACTCGAGGGTGTAATATAAAATCTAAACCGTTTTTGATATTATTCTATTGTTTGTAATATCTCTAACGTGTATATTACATTGTTGCAGTAAATTAATAAATATTTAAGATTACCCGCAGATAATAAGTCGTTATACAATACACGATGGTAAGTAGTATGATTACAATCAATTGAAGGTGCCTACACCTTAATTCTGCTTTTGGTTGACCGCAGATAAGAAGATTTTTATTATTACTGGGACCGTGTGTACCTACTCAACTATCTAGAAGTTCATTTAGTCTAAAAGGTTTCTTTTGTTTTTGAATTGGAAAATATTAATTTATTAATTAAATTGCAACGAGTAAAGTGTACAAGAGATTTTGTGGTACCTCAAACCAATTTAATTCAATCCGTAGCTCTTAACTATTGTTTACCAATAGATTCACATGCGTTTACGTCCAAATTGAATGTCCCAATGGTAATTGTTGAATCATACACCACTTAAAATAGGTACGTGATGCATAACCACCCGTTTCATTAACTGAACAAGAGATAAGGGATAAGTTTTTTTCTTATATTATTTAGTATACAAGTGAATTTATACCTCATAGAATATAATTAATATAAATTTAAAAAAAATTTTTATTGCCAGAGTTTAAAATTGTGGGTAAACAAATATAGGAAAACGGTAGGGAGTGTGACTAACGTGAATTTCAAAAGAATTCTATTTTCCATATCTTTTATAAATTTCAATCTGAAGACACTCAATATTAAATCCCCGAGAGAATATTCACTGTAAAAATGAATTTCATTTTCATTGAGTTTATTCCGTTTTTTTTATCTAAAATGCTTGCGGTCGCTTCAATGGAAAATCTGAGTGAAGAGAAGATGTTAAACCGTTTTTCATATTCCAAAATGAAAATGTGAGAATTATCTGCTCTTTGCTGTCAACGATTTTTCATGGTTGGTTTGCGGATTCTTATGAAGTTCAGCCATCATAAGTTTAGTTAGTGCACTAAATCGACGCCATCGCTATTATGGGGTAGACACAATTTATTTATTGTTTTTTTTTTTCTGATTTTATATGATCCTTAATATGCGTTAGATGATAATATGAAAGACTTATTGAAGGAAACACCACACAACGTAAATGTAAAACTGCGTTGTAAATCTCAACAAGCTGAAACTATCGCTCACCCCAAATGTAAAGTATCCAATTACCAATCTAACCATCATTCATATTGTGTGACTTTATGATCGATTCACTGGAGTCAAAACGGATAGCCTACAGTTATGAATTTTCGGGATATATGGAATTAAATATGGCAGGATGGCGCTGAATTGACTGCAATCGGCTGGTTTTAAACGATAAGAAATTTGATACTAAAGGATGGGCCTCGATGTCACCGTAATTGGCTAATGTGAAATGGTATATGGTACCCTAAAAACCGGGGTGGTTAAACGGATGATGATTGCCTACCGCTTAATGGATAACTGCATTAATTGATATGAATTAATGTGTCGCTCATATATTGATTCATTTTCTGGTTTTTTATCGTTTCAAATGGCTATTATTAGTACTTGCTTTAAATCACCTCACGAACTTGTATATACAACAACTGGTTTCATTTAAATCAGATTGTAGTTTGTATATTCACATTCCACTTAGAATCAACATGAGAACAATTAAAGCATACAAACAGATTTGTTACAAAATAATTATATGTAAAATAAACATTAATTTAGGATGATAATTAAATCATTATATTAATCAGCAGACGCATTCAATTCCATTTTTTGTGTATGTACCAGGCGAAATTGATTACGAACGGATTGTGTAAGGAATAAGTGGTTAAATGAATCATCCTTATTTCCACAGTAGTTAATGTAATATAACCGTTTAAATGCATATTCCTAAGCAATTAAAATAATTATTCCTTCTATGAGGTGATAATAAAATTCAAGTAATTTATCCGATTTCAATGTTTAATAATTATGAAGAATGTAATTATTCAGTTAATGTATTACTAATTATTATTGTATTACTATTTAACACTTTCCACTACTTCAATTTAATTAAAACACTCATTTTTATTATTTAAATTAAATTTAAAAATATCGGTGACACTCATATTAAAATTTAAAGGCTGCTCTAGCGGCCACTAGTAGAAACAATAGTTCGTCGAATTTCTATTCAAAGTATTTCAAACGATCACCAGTCGAACAATTTTAAACATTACATCCAAGACACATAAAAGTAAGTCCGAAAAGTAAGTAAATTTCAAATTCTCTTAATACACTCCCAAAACGTAATTTTTAAGTAGTAAGCCGATAAGGTGATTTGGTCAGTAAAATTTGGAATCAAAATAGATGCTGAGTTACATTTAATCCAAAGACAGGATGAGGCTTAAGAAAAAACTCATGAAAATAAGCCATTAAACAAGATTTATTAAGTTACACATAATTCTATATTAATTAGAATAAGCGCCCTCAAGGTCGGAATGCTGGACGTTTTCCGCGTTTATTTTTAATCGGTGTATTGTGTATGTTATTTAAAATTGTCTTCAGGCTATTCGTTTTCCGTTTTGATCGTCTCCTATTTTTACTATACGGACTCTGTCGTAGTACGGCGCTAGAACCATAAGCACTAATTAGATGATGATTCTGTATATGAGCTCTCAATGTATCACTATTAGCGAAATTTCTATAACAATAATTACAGCAATGGGTGGGTTCAATAACTGCTGCTATTTTCTTTGGTTTCTTTTCAGGCTGATGAGTCTTTAGCAGTTCAGTAAGGGATTCAATTTTCTCCTCACCACATGAAGTCTCCGATGATAGCGAGAGACTACCAACTGGCTGCTTGAGGCATCGGACACCTCGTCTCATGCATTCTTTCTGTTCACTTTGACCTCGTCTATTAGTTCCCATCATAGCTACTGATCTAACTTTTCGACACTTCTTAAGTTCTTCATAATGTGGCCGAGATCTCTTATTGATATCATCATTCATGATCTCATAATTGTAAATTGCCTGTGTTTTATCACCATACTCACGAGGTATTTTAGCTGATGGTTTCCAATTTGGAAAATTCCGTTCGATTAAAAACTTTAGGAAAGTACTACACGTTAAACAGTATTGGCAACCACCATTCGGATGTTTCATTTGATTCTTATTTAAAAAATTCTGTAAATGGTACAGATTACGAATCACATCTTCACAATTGTCACACTTTAAAATATCCTTTTCTCTGTACAGTGGTGGATTGGTAACATAATCACCTTGTCGATCATATCGGTCACACCGTTCACATCGATGATGTTTTATTGGTGGCATACAAATCTCATTGGCATGAATCTCTTCATCGGACGCTTCTGAACTGGCATACTGATCTGAATTAAATTTAGCTGAATCTTCATTTGGTTCAAATGATATTGGTGATTGTAAATCAGCCATTTGCTTATTAAGTTTATGGGCACGATGCTTATGATGAAATTTCAATTTATTAAAACTTGAGTTCTTGTACACTAAACGATACAATCGTTTCTTTTCTGAATTTATCATTTTTAGATTATTGGTGAACTGTTCACGTAAACGATCAAAATTTCTTCGATGTTCTTCCACATCAATGTGTGGCATTGATAATTTATCCGACATTATTGATTAGTTATTTATTGGCTACCTAAAATGTTATTCAATTAATTGGTCCTTAACAATTCCTTATTTATTAAATTGCACTTTTTTAAACGAAATTTTATTGTTATAGTTATTTTCCAGGTGGATGGCTGATTTGTTTTTTGATATTTTTAGTTTGATTGGGAAAATTATTAAATCGTTTTTATACTAGCTAAATTTTACTTGGCAAATTGATTTTATATTAAAACCAATCAGAAGAAATCACATCATCATAACAAATAAAGGCGAAAAAATTAAAATACCAGTGCATTCTATGTAAGCGAATACATTCTGATTGCAACGTGTGTATCAGGAGTTATCAAAATTCGGAAAACTATTTGAATGATTTCGTTTTAAAAAGCAATGCGTTCAGGTGCTGTTTAGCGTGAAAATCTTTTGGAGGACAATTCGTTACTGGCAGGATTCTTAAGGAAAATCATTTAAACGTAAATAATAAGTACGATTTTCCATATAAAATATAAACAAATAGGAAAACGCGAAGCAATTTTATGTGAAATCTGCGATGTGTAAGATTCCTATAATTAAAATGTCGTATCCGTCCGAATTCTGCGACTGAATTGTGCACCTATTTCGAATGCATAAACGACAACTATTTGAAAGAGAATGTCAATTGTGACCTGATTGCATTCTTTCGATTACTCCCAATTTCCAAATGAATTTAATTCTGACGAAAATCGTAAACGACGTCTCTGTCATATGGTTATGTTCCCAGTCTTGTGAATTACGTATTCAATTAAATTATTTAATCCTTTTAAACATTTAATGATTATAGCGAAACATTATACAAGTAAAACGATCTGAATCAATTGTAATCGCTCACCTGCGACATCTCGTCCGTGCATCAATAGATTATCAAAAATTTTATATATAAAACCAATCAGAAGAAATCACATGATAACAACAAATCAGGTGTATCGGGTAAGGATACTGCTAGAAAATAAAAAATCAAAAAATTTATGACAATTTTCAAAAGTTTCAGAATTCGGGACTTTTGATGGGTCATAACTTCAAAGCGTCAGCTGAACGATGAAACAGGATAAAGAAAAAGTCAAAGTTTCTGTTTTGCTTAAAATTGCACGATATCCGGGTTTTAACATTTATGTAGAGTGAAACCGACTTTGGCAAAAGTGCACACTTGAAAATATCTTGACACCTATCTGAACATTTTTATGGAAGTGGAGTACATGCTTTGTACAGAATATCCTTCAATCCAACCAACATTCAAATCAGAAAATTTCATTTTGATTATGACCAAAAAATAAAACTATTCGTTACACAGCAATCATCAATTAACCCCGAAATGAAAACTATAAATAAAAAATAAAATGCTAAAAACTACAAGTCGTTTAATCATGATAACAAGAAACAGAAGAAAAGGTGATTTCGTTTCTTAATAGTTATTAACTGTAAAGAAATATAAGCCAAAATTTGCATGAAATCTAGTAATATGATTCATAAAATATTGTAATAATTGAGGAAAAATTATATATTTTAAATGCATAGTTCTCCTATGTAACATTTAATGAAAGGACAAAAGGCTTTCTTTCTGTGGCCGTTTATACGCATAGACGTCTCATAAAAATTCTACATACAGAAATCGAAAAATTCTTATATTTATAGCGCATACTCATAGTTATTCTCATTTAATTAGAAGTCATAACAGAAGTAAAATATTAAATGTAAATGAGCCTAACACAACCGTAAGAATGCATTAACAGTTCTCTCTTTGTAATGCGAACAGGTGAGTGAAGAGCCTCAAGATTCGATATATAACTCAATTCATTGAGGAGTTATGCATTCACTTCGTAAGTAATAACACATTTTCCCCAATCAAAATTGATTGAGTGAAACGATATATCGGTCCAAGAGAAAATTCAAAGCATACGTTCTGTGGCAATAGTTTACTCCTCACCAATAAATAAAACTAAATTTCGATGCATATTAAATTCACATTACGAGTAATATTGCGTTGGTGAAGCACTCCTGTATTACTGAATTCAAATACCGTACAAAACATAAATAGTCCTGAGAAGTGAGTGTGTCAAGGTGTTTGATTGTACATAACAATAGGCAATAATGTATACAGTTTATGAACACATTCCTTTACACTAAAACTTTTGCGCTTGCCAGAGCAATGGAAAATAATGTACTATAACTCAATGTTCAGTCAATCTCAGGTTTTCCATCTGGACGGTTCAGTTTTAAGTGGTTTGCTTTTCCATTTCATATAAAGAAAATCTAAAATTCCAAATGGTGCCTTAAAGTGATTGCATTATATTTTAAATTATAATAATATTAATGGTTGCATGATAGATTCATTCTAGTTTGTTTAAATTTAAAAATAAACTAGAAGAATTAAGAGCTATTAAAAGTGATTACGTTGCAGAATATTTAACACCTGATTCACTTCGAGTTATATTATTGCAAATAAAATTTCCATCTCATTTAATTGAATACGAATTAAAATTGTAAGTAGGAAATTGGTATGGAAACTTATAATGTTACAATAAAAAAAGAGAGTACTGTGAAGAAACCGATTGAATCAAAACTACAGAAGGGATGTACAACACTAATGTATGCCTGTCAACAAGGATTAACAAACGATGTGGTAAAAGAGCTCAGGACAAATGTGAGTCACAACGTGATTTTATATCAACTTTTTAAAGTTTAAACGCCGTTTAATATCGCAATCAGAACTCATGACATTTTTCAATTAACCCCACCTCATTAAACTACGTTGAGTGTGATAATAAAATACTATAAGACCTGACCACAACAATTTGACTATAAATTACTAATGAAATTGAATGCATTCCTGCACTGTCAGTTATTCGAAATGTTTGCCCTAATTCGCGGTACTTACTTTTTAATTTTTCTTTTAAGTGACTTCATCGGAGTTCCTATTTTTTTAATTGATAAACTTGATTGCATCTATAAGCAGAAGGGTGATTGTTTTATGGGGTACAATGTTCAAGTGACGTTCAAACAATTCGTAAAACATATAGAATATCACCACTTACCTGAATAGTTATAATAATTAATTTCATTTATGCCGATAAGAATTGGGTATTGAGGTCAAGAAAAGCGAAAACACGAATAGTTTTGATTACGTCCAACATTTATGTATTATGCTAAATTATAATAGCATAAATCTCCAATATTTTGATTGGCCATTTTAACATGTATAATTCATAAAAGGAAATCACATTGGCTAGATGGTACTATGTAAAACTGTTACTCATTTTTTACATCGCCGCTTTTCATCGTTCAGCAGGTGCTATTACACCTGAAGTACCTCTTCAATTATAGTACATAGTCATTTTTTTAACGCAGACTTATGATTTATATTTAGATTGCAAACAGTAAAGTAACCGAAAATCTAGATTCTAATATTATGGTGAAACGATAACATCTAACCTTGGCGAGATTGGAAATCTAATTATTTTTTTGTAGACAATGAGCAGAATTATAGCCAACAAGGAAACTTGTAATGAATATAAAGATGTCCAATCACTTCAATAAAGGCATGCAATATCATAGAAGAATTAAAACGATTGTAGACCAGGTCTATCCACAAATATTGCCCACCATTTCCGCAACAAATTCCGTTCAATAGCCAACTCAGTGACCCATAACGGAATCATTTAATTAGATGATATAATTACAATTCATATTCATCGTATCGACAAATCTTAAGGTCAAATGAAGAAATTCTTAGGTCTTTTCGCTACAATCAAACAAAAAACAGATCATTTTTTATCGTTACTTCTGCTGATATTCAGAGAAAATAATGGACGGGAAAAATAACAAAACGCAATGTGTCCTTACCAAGTTCCGTTTCACAATTAGTTTTTCCATACACCTGCACATACCAGTTCATAGGCCTTAGTAACTGAGCTCCCTACACTGAAAATATTCTGTTGCTATGTTCAACATAAATTGTGAGCCAAACATTAAAAAATCGGATGGCAAGTTTGATTTACACGCCAAATGAGAATTTTGTTTACATACAACAAAATTCAGTTCTTTTATTTTATCGTTAGATATCCTGAACAGGTTGCACACGAAGGAAGCGCTCAAATATTTTCAATGTTTATTAGTTACCATTCAAAGTTTTCGATGATTTGTTTTTTTTGCTATTATTATGAGTTGTAGTCTATTATGTAGTGGTCATGATTAGTTTAATATATTTCAAGTAAAAACCTATAATGAACTTTACAGTCTAGAACAGTTTACTGTCGAGACAAACGGAATAAACACGCGCTCCATTATTGTTCGGGTAAAGAGGATTTAGTGGCTGCAGCAACGGTAGCAATTGCCGCACCGGAACTTATGAAGTCTTCGGATGACAGTGGTTTTACACCATTACATTTGGCGGTGATTCAAGGAAATCTTCCATTGGTTAATTTATTTTTAGCAAATAATGTGAATATCAATGCACTCGATAATGAAGGTCATTCGGTTATTCATTGGGCGACTGGTAATTACATTACATACCTGTATTACTGTTTTTTTAACGGAAAGTGTAACTTACAATTCAAATAGTTTGTAGCGAATTAGAACCTTTGAAAGCGGTTCTGAATGCCGGTGCTGATGTTACTCTATCTGACCAAAATGGAGGCAATCCCCTTCATTATGCAGCCCAGATGTGTGGCACTCAATATGATTCGAAGGGAAAAGCTACTAGTTCAGAATCTTTAGCTCTGGAAGTAAATATCAATTGACATTAATGCTATATCTTGTTTATTCACCGGTTATTTTAGATATTAGAAACTCTCTTGATTCATCCGGGTTCATCGGTTTCAGTGACTGATAAAGATGGTCGTCAACCAATTCTATGGGCTGCCTCTGCAGGTTCCACCAAAGCTGTGCTCATGTTGATTAAGTTTGGTGCCAAGATAGAGAGTTGTGATAAGTGTGTATAGTTGGTTAAGTAAATCGTAATGTGAATTCACCTCGATTGTTTTTATAGGGACGGATTAACTGCTCTTCATTGTGCGGCATCACGAGGACACACCTCAGTGATTGATGCATTGATAAGACTGTGTGGTGCCCCAGTAGACATAATTGACGGCAATGGTTGTACAGCACTGCACTATGCCGTTTGTCTAGGTCATGCGGATGCTACATCAATATTATTACAATTGGGTGCTGAACCAAATAGACAGGATAAGAAAGGTCGTACACCGGCCCATTGTGGGTGTGCTAAAGGTCAATACGAAACAGTACGCTTACTTTATAATCATGGTGCAAATCTGTGGCTTCGTAATGCTAAAGGAGATCTACCTATACATGAAGCTGCTGCATCTGGTCGGTTAGAGTTACTGCAATGGCTTATAGAACAGAAATCAAATTATGTAAATTCAGCTAATAACGATGGAAAGACTATGCTTCATATAGCTGCTGAAAATGATTGTATTGATATATGCAAGGTAAAGATTAACATTTAATTTAATATCCAGCAAATACGAGATTATTTGTTTTAGATGTTACTTGAAATTGGAGCTGATCCAAATGCAATCCAACGATTTGACGATTCTGTTCTTACACCATTGGATTGTGCTATGAGAAAGGGTCATAGATCGACTGCTAAATTCCTGCAACTTAATGGAGGTCTTCCATCTAATAAACTTCGATTATCAGGGAAAAAAGTTCACACTAGTTTAGACGAGCAAATTGTTCAACCACTGCATGCAGAGTGTTCACAACATGAATCACGTAATAAAGAAAAATCAAGTTCCAAAACATATTTATTTTATGTGGAGCAAGCGGGTTCGGAATGTTCGGAGGATTGTAAAGTGAAACATAGAAAACGTTCTTGTAGTTGTCATCATAAGTCTAGTAGAAGGCGTCGCAGAAGTTGTGATTCTTTTTCCTGTTCGAAAAGCGACAGTAGTTCAGTAGAGATGAGTAGATCAAAGAGCAACATAGAAATTCGTCGTAGAAGGAAACATAAATACCGTTCAGAAGAGTCTTATAGTGACGATTCATCTGATTCATGTTCCCATTACGAGCATAGAACAACGCATCATAAAAAGAAAAGTGAAAAGGCCTCTAGCCATTCAAGTCCAAAGAAAAAAAGTGTTGACAAGAAAAAGAAACAAAAAACTAAGAAAGGCTATGTACATTCAGATAAATCAGACAAAGTCACTCCAAAGCGACCTGCTTCAGCTGGGAAAACAAAACTGAAGGAGAATAGAATGACTTCGGGAGGGAAAGAGAAAATAAAATCAATTTCTAAAACCACAAGTGTATCAAATGACGTAAATGAAAAATTAATGGAACAATCTACCAATATGACTGCGGTAATGGAAAATACTGTAGAAAATGAGAAAAATGTCGATGAAGGAAAACTTGAACCAATTGAATCAAAACTAGAACAAAAGTCTCAAGTGTCGCAGTTAGAAACAGAAGTAAGTAATGACAAGGACATTGATAAAGCTAATGAAATGACTATTGAAGAAGGTAGTGGCCCGAACTCTCAAAATGTCTCCATTGATAAGAGTGAAGTAACAAGTGAAGTCAATGGGATATTATCAGATGCAGTAAAGTTGGCGGAAATTGTAAAAGAGAAACCTGAAGAAACAGATATGAATCCACCGCTTGAATCGAGCAATAATGAAGTTGTTGAAGAGAATGAAGCTTTGGCAACAACCATAGACGATCCAACAGTTCCTAAATACATAACTGAAACTCAAGATGAAAATAAACAAAATACTGTATCATCATCAAAACCAACGGTTGTTGAATCTCCAACAAAAACCAATATGTTAACTTTTAATGAAAATGTGTCAGTACGTGAGATACCCCATGAACCAGATGAATGTACAGAGGCCAGTTATGGACAATGTGATAATGACTGTAAGGAACCTGAATGTATTCAAACTATTATTAATAAAGATTGTCCTTGTGAAGCATCAAAAGAATCGCACATTGAACCAAAATCATCCTCGTCAAATTCACTACCATGCACCGATAGTTTTGCTGTTTTGTCATCATCCACAAATCCAAAAAGTTTTCAAGTAATCGCAGATAATGATTTGAACGGCATTCAATCTGATTTAAATGAACGTGAAGTGTTATTACCTCGACGTAATTCTGCATTTAAGATATGTGATTTGGATACCAGCTATACAGACTCGGCACAGTATCAGAATAAAGACCAGGATTCTGGTTTTGAGCCTAGTCCAAGGTTATCTAGAAGTCAGGCTGAAAGGGTATCAAGAAGTAGTGCCACTACTCTACCTCGTTCATATAGTAGCAGAGCACGAAGTTGTGGTTCTAATAAAACAAACATTAATATGTCTACAGTATCTCTATCTATTCAACAAAATATTAAAAGGTAATATCAATTGATTATCATTGATTGTGAGTTTAACTTGAAATTGTTATTTAAATATTTTAGATACTATATGGAAAGGAAAATTTTTCAGCATCTGTTAGAACTAAAAAGCCTTCAAATTCGATCAAGTAAAGTGAATGAAGCAATATTGGTAAAACGAGCTGTTGATGACTATAATAAATCGATAGATGCAATGAGCTCTGAAGCAATAGCGCCACTATTGAAAAGATATCCTCATCGAGAGTATACGTTTAAGAATTTTGAGATATTTCTATATGAAACTCTAAAAAGTCTTCAAATGAGCGGTACTTATAATTTCCAAAACATCTCTGATGTTTACAAAGAGGTAAAAACTTGTGATATTGGACCGAATATGATGATGATTAATTCTGTATATTTTAGGCTGAAAAACGATTGAATACAGTTTATAATCCTGCTGAGCGGGCAATGGAATGTACATCCAGAACCCATCGATGTCTTCATGCGACCCATGCTTATACTGGTATACCATGTGCTGCATACAGTAAGTTAACCATCACTACACAAATACTTTGCAAATAAATATTAATTTCAATTATTTTGTAGTTCCATTTATCAATCATCATACGATTCCGAAAATTGGTTTTGGCCCATATAAAACAACCGGTGTTGGTACCTTTTACTTACCAAAAATCGGAAATGATAAAAGTAAAGTCTCTCTGGAATTGTCTCATGGTAACCACAAGCAACTAATAACACTGCCCTCCAATAAATTACATGGCAATAAACGGTACTATGTCACATTTACGGTGAAAGATAAATTAACAGATAAATTACATAAGTAATTATGACAATTAAAAGTGTAATTAATTTTAATTTTAACACATAAATGTACTTCTGGTTTGATTAATTTTCTTCTTTTGAATTATATGGCTTCCTATAAGAAAATGTTCAATATGGTATTTATTGCCGTTAATAAACAATATTTAAAGCACAATTTAACGAAAACATAATTATTGAGTAAATGAAAGTTTAAACTGGTTATCCTTCTGTTTTCAGAGACGATGAAATTCTGACTAACAGAAAATTCATTAAAACAATATAACATTTAATAATTCCATAATAAATTAAACCATTTTATTGCTTGTTAATTGTTACAAAAGGTGATTTTAAACATAAAGTAATTGTAGACAATTATATTATCAAAAACTAATAGATATTACACTAGACAAGTCTAATAAAAAAGGTCAACTTTTGGCAATTATTGATAACACCATAACACGCTTTTACATTAAATTTTAATTTTTGCTAATAATTTTATAAAAATGTTATTAGCATTAGGTTCAAATTGATGTGTTACATTGACGTAATTTCCTTATCTTCATTTAACATGGAATTTATTTGCTATCCTAGACTGAATTAGGAGGTAATTAATAAAAAACTTTTGGGTATATTAAAGAGTTTTATTCGAATTTCAATTCATTGTGTATTCACTATTCAGTGATTGTTTTTTCATTACCCATAGACGTTAGCACTTTCACGGAAATTTAAAATGATATTTAAAGTGATTTTAATATTTAGTTTGGTTTATCTTTCATTAACTGTTAATGGGGATGATTATTCATATGACCATAGCAGTCCAATTGGTAATAATTATTTACCGTAAGTGGTATAAACTGCACCAGTCAATTAACATTAAAATTTATTTGTTATTAGGACCTCCATTTTGGGGGATACATTTCCCGAATTGTTATGGATCTTCACAGTCACCAATAAACATTGATACTTCTAGATTAGTGCGTCGAAATATCAGACGTGCACCGCTTCATTATATTAATGCCAATAATAGGCCAGTGAACATTACACTCAAGAATAAAGTGCATGCATGTAACAAATTACTTTAGTTAACTACTTGGAATCTTGATTTGAATACTTCAAAATTAATTTTAGTGGACGTTGCATTTCACTATAGGAGTCTGAATGATAGACCCAGAATTGTAGGTGGTGACCTTAATGGCGAATATATTTTGAATACTGTCCATTTTCATTTTGGTGATGTTGACGGGTGATATTACCACCTTAAATGAATAGAATTCATTGTAATGTCTATTCTATATACCACTTTAGCTATGGCTCAGAACATACGGTCAATGGACATGCCTACCCTCTTGAAATTCACATAACTTTCTTTAGCTCCCGATACACAAATTTCGATGAGGCAATAGGACAACCAAACGGAGTGACTGTCATTGGATTATTACCAGAGATCGATTATAATCGTTTCAAGGTAAAATTAATCACTATAAAATTATAGGTTGAAGCAACTAATTTTCATTTCATATTCATGTAGAAAGAAGTCTTTCCATTTAACAATAAAATGCATAATGTGATCAACCCCAACGATGAGTACCATTTTACAGGTCCCACTGTATTTAGATTCTCTGATTTAATACCGCAGTATGTTTACAAGAATTACGTGTCTTATATGGGCAGTCTTACTACACCTCCATGTTCTGAAGGAGTACATTGGATCCTACCAATGATAAAATTATCAGTTTCCTGGGTCGATGTAAGTGAGATTAAATAACTTTTGAGTAATATTCCCTGACTTTGGTAATTGCAGATGTACCATTTAAGAAAGTTATTAAATGAAGACAATGAAGGAATGACGGGTAACTATCGACCCATTCAACGATTAAACGGTCGTACGTTATATCAAATTTCTTGTCGATTAAATGATAAAATGAATGACGAAACTATGGATTCTACTACTACTTCTGAAACGGATTAAATTTAGATATTCATTTCAATTCAATGTTCATAAATTAATGGAATGTAAATACAAGTATGATTAAATTAATTGTATTTTCGTGAAGAAATACTTCAAAGATGAATATAATAATTACAGTGTATTTCATGATTATTTCGCTATTACATTTGTTATTAAACATTCTAAGAAATAATTACAAACAATCTTATAAGTAAAAACAAAACCCCTTTGTTAACAATTAGCGAATAATTTTTGAATTGAATATCAGTATAATAGATAATTCAAATATCATTAACATATTGTTAACACTTGTTAAAACAAATCGTTGACTTACATTGATTTCAATTTAAATTAAATACAACGAGTTTATACTTTTAGTTAATTTCAAATTAATATTTCATATAATATCACTTTCGGCCTAAAATATACTATTTTAATTTTATTACTAGCAACAAATAAAGTTAATATTACTCATTCGTAAATATCTAAAAGATGATTAAAATTAAATAATTCATTTAAGTTTGTAAAAAACTGAACGTCTCAAACAGAGACGTTTCTATTCCGGAAAAATCATCTTCTTTTAAAATGATATCAATTAAATCATTAATTGAATCTGTGAACGGAAAATCCGTATTGTCCTGAATACTAATCATTTCAAAGGATCTGGCTAAATTTGATCGCATATCAAAGAGATGACTCTTCATAAATACAAAATTATCACTTACCTCATCTGGATCATAAGAATTTTCACTGTCTCGATTAAAATAAACCACTTGATTTACATCATCATTATCTGGAATAATAAATTGATCAGAATCTCTTCCATTACAAATAATATTAATTTCAGTTGCAGTATCACTCAATTGATTACATTCGAGATATTCCTCATGGAAAAATTCAAACGATAATGATTCATCTGATTCAGTTCGAGGCACACAACTTTTAATGACCACTCGAGGTGATAGATTTATATTTCTGATCAATTCTCCGTTACTTTTAAATGATTGTAGATAAGTTTTTCCAATAGATTTAACAGCTTTTATTTCCTCCTGTAATAATTGTATGGCTTTCTTAAGGCTTAACTTCATCTTGCAATTAAGCACATGAGACTTCAAATCTTTCCTCTTTACAACATAGTTACATTTGGGACACTTGTCTTTGAACTTTATAAAGCAATCGTGAGAAATATAAAGATGACGTGTGGGATATATAACCAGACATCTCGGACATTTAAAATCTGGTTCCGTTACACTCAATGTATTCACCGCACAAGTTGAAATGTGTCTAAAAAGAAATTTAACAATTAACATTATGTAGTTTACTATTTGTAGGCAATACCTCTTATACTGGCTTAGTTGAGAAAATTCATTATGACAATTTCGGCATATTAATGGTATTCCAGAATCTATGTGCCATTTCAAGTGGTTTTCATATTGGAGTACTGAATTAAAATTTTCACCGCACTGTAAACAAACGTTTGTTAACGGACTCACTGAATGAGTAGTCATATGTCTTCCCAGATTGTAAAATTTCTTGTGGCATACAGTACATTTGGAAGCAATTCTTTTCTTGCCATTACTTTCGATAACTTCAATTTTTGGATTTCTAAATAACTCACACTGCCAGTTATTTAATGGTGATGGGGTGGTGACTATGGACGTCTTCCTCGCTTCTCTCAGTCCAAACAATTTCCGCAACCCTTGGTTCTTGTCAGCCGCTAGCTTCCGAAATGCACTAAATTCTTTTATTTTACTTATGCAACTGTTGCACATAACTTGCGGCATTCGGTCATTGTTCCTAACCTGCAAATATGACGGATTAGTTTATCAATATAAATTCCTTGCAATTCCAACATTAAATACCATCAATCCCAGACAATCAAATAATTGCGATGGCATTGCTTCCACACTTGTGATGAGGTGCATTGCTTTCTTTGAGATCCCACAAACACGACATACTGTATAAATCCGGTCGTCCGAGTCAAACATTTTCTAATTCAGAATTATTTTGCCAATCTAAAGAGAACTGGTACAAAATTAAATTCTAATTACACTTTCACTAGTAGTTGGATCCTACAGTAAGTACGACAATGCATAAGAATTGAAATGATAAAACATTCAAATGTGTTAATTTGAATTGCGTTTGTAATTATTTATTATCACAACTATCTTCAGATACACTTTACACGACTTGATCTGTCCACTGACTGGTCCCCTTACCGTTATCTGCTTTGTCTATTAATTGTTAAAGAACATTGGAATTTTATTTATTACTTCTTCTTTCTTTTAATACTTTGACATAACACATTCACCAATTTAAAATAAATTAGAATCAATTTGGCAACATTCGTAAAGAAATTTTAAAAAATTAACTCCCTTGACACTATCGGACCATTCTTCGGCCAAAAAATACAAATGCGAGAGTTGGTTAAAAATGAAATATTGCGACTCATTTGAATATTATTCGTACTATACATGTTTTCGATTCTCAGTGTCCTTTGTATGATGATCAATCGTAGGACCTTCCAAATATATCAAAATAAAGAGGATTTAAAAAAAAAATTAAGTTTTGTGTGATTCATTTCATTTGCAAAATCGTCCCTACTGTGTCTTTGAATTACTCATTCCATTTTCTATATGGTTAAAATTATGGCCCAACTTCGCAATCAGATAACGTGAAAGAAACTTTGCACACATTTAGGCGTCATTACAAGTGTGCACTATGGCCAATTCCAGCATGTTGAATAGATAAACATGGTTTTGTCTTTTGATTCTAATCATTATACTAATTTTTCCGATAATTAGCACACACTTTTACAATTAAATAGTAAATTACTTACGATTTAGATTTTATTCCAACCATATTGAAGATAGTGTGCTTCTATAATAAAGTGGTATTATATTCAAAATTTAGGTAACCATACAATGTTTCAATACTGATCAGTTTTAACTGCACGCTGCGTTTTTTTTTTGGATATAGTGTATACGATCGGGTATTTTTCCATTTTTTGTTTTGTTAATCAAGTTTATCTTTAGTTTACTTCACTGTAGTTTATCATACTGTCCTATAATACTGTATTTTCATCTACAGCCTCTGATTTTCGTTTGTTTCTTTGGAATTAAAATCATTTAATTAAAAATTGTAATCAAAATTAAATACAGTATTTGTTGCATTTAAATAGTGTGAAGCTAGTTTAGAATTATGGCCTCAAATAATCCATTTTTAACTTCGACACTGCAACAATACGCCGAGGTTCAATCGCCTTGGATGGGAAACAATCCATTTCTGAACAGAACTATCAGGACACCGAAAAAGAGTGATAATAAAACTAATCATGTTGCCTTAGCGCCACTGGTTATGGAGCTGCGAGAGAATGATCTAAAACATTGGCCTGGCCAAAGTCCAACGTCGGCGTCCGTTTTGTTCGGTTCAAATAGACCAGCAGAAATAGCTGCCATGATTCGAAGCAACGGTACCTACAATGGTGAAATTAATGGAGAAACGATTGACACCATTGAGGACGCAGTCCCCGAATATATGAAGAAGAAAGGAAAAATCATTCGCAATGGTTTACCGTTAGTGTTTGAACCAGAATTCTTCAAATTCGAGGATGATGAGGACGAATCATCAACAACAGAAGATCATGAACTTAACGAAACGTATTTAATGGACGAACCAAGTCTAAACAGTCCAACTAAAGTTGCTTTACCTCAGGCATATAAACAATTTATTGATTCTCCTGAACCTAAGTGGAATGTTTTTTTCAAACCTGGTGATTTATATAAGAAAAAGAGATCAAAAACAAAGAATAGAAAGTAAAATTGGCATTCAGTGTCATTCTATATAGTTAGTATAGGATAATGATTTCTCAAAGTAACTATAGTTTATTAAATAAAGCGTTCAGGATATTAGATATAAGAATGTTACCGTTATAATAATCATAGGAGTTTCTTAACTACATTCTTAATCCGTAGTATACGGGAATTAAAATCGGATTAAATAGAATTAAGATACAATTGGGACAATTTATTGAACATTTATTTAGTGAAATATAAAAACAGAGAAAATATTGAACCTAAACCCACATATAATTGTAATTCTTATACTGATTTGTATATAAAAAATGATGCTCATATTTAAGATGCCAAATAATTTACTGGTTTTTAGGTAATGCCAAAACTATTTTGATTAAAAGTCTTATTGTCTATGACAATCATAATTACTTAAGTACTTGATTCTTTATTTCAGTTTATTATTTTGTTTGTTTTACTTTAAGTCTGATACTGATTGCTTATTAAAAAATTTTCATTATGATTTTCAGTTACTTAATAATCACAGTCCCTATAACGTATCTATAAAATTCAAATTTTATATGTTATAATCTTCATTCATGGACTAAAATCCGATGGAATAATTAAAGTGTAATCTAAAATGAGTTATGCATATAATGATTAAATGACCCATTGATGACGCTTGGTGTATTGTATGCTAAACAGAAAAAAAACTTATTCAGAAAAGAAAAACAACCCATTCTTGGATCCATTTAACCATTACAATTAATTTTTACTAAACATTTCTTTTACAATCCTATAATATTCCTTTCCTAATTTGGCACTATATCAACTAGGTAATTCATCCTAAATATTAATTTACTAAAAAAAAAGTTTCTTCTTTCTTTTATTAAAACAAATTAGAGAGTAGAAATACCAATTACACTTTATGATTTTTCCTTCTTTGGAAAAATTTATTTATTTTTTCTTTAAAATTATTTCAATAATTCGTCAATATTTACAACGGAACAAAATGCATTTAATCGTTTTTTTCTTTACCAATTTTTTTTTTTATTTTTTAAATAATAAATTTTTTTTTGTTGGTTTTCAGTTTTGATTATATAGAAAGACAAGACAAAAAAAAAATACACAATGAATTGTTGTTGTCTTACGGTTATTAAAAACATGAATGTAATTTTGGAGAAAATAAATTTTGTTTTATATGTTTCTTATTATTTTTTTGTTTTGTTTAATATTATGTAATATTAATTATTTACATAAAAAGTTTTACACTATAAAAATTAAAACAGAATGTTAATATCAAAATACCAACATTAGGTAACTGAATGTAAGACAGCTTCCTTACTTGTTCACTCTTATTTCCTATCGATGTAAACAGTACACGTTTATTTAATTTATTTCAATCGTCTCTGTTACCATCAACAATATGTTATTTCCTTATTCATATAAAATAATTCCTTTTTGTAATTCGATTGAATACTATAAATTTCATTTAAATGATGATAATATTATTCTATACACTCAACGGTTGAGTGTGTTTCTCCCATATAAACTTTTATTTTGATCGACTACGAAATATTTCACAAGTAAATTAAAAAAAAAAACACTAAATTGTATACGAATAAAATAATTAATTTAAAATAGAAAATGAAAGATTAACATGTGGAGTGTCCATACCACAAAAAAAGAATTCTAATTTTTTTTTTTCGTTTAATAATAATTATATTCTCTCATCCATAATAAAACAATACTTCTATATTGAAATAAAATTTCCATTACATTATTGATTGTAAAATTATGATTCTTATGTTTTCTTATTATTTTTTTTTCACTCTCATTTAACTGGTTAATACTTAAAAACAAAACAGAAAAAAAGAAGATTAATTCTTTTCATATGTTGAAAATAAAATATAAAATATTAATAAAGTTGTTTGAATCAATTATTTGATTTTTTGTTTTTCTATTTAACCCCGCTTAAGTTTAAGTACAACTAGAGTAATCACAAGGAATAATGCGATCCAACTAATTGTTGAAATGAATCCAAGATATACATCAGCCTCAGTAATATTCCACCCCCGGGTTAACATGGAACGCAATGCTGTCGTTGCCTGTGTTAAAGGCAATCCGTATGAAATGTATCTAAAAATTTAAATAAAACATCAATATAACTCACTGTTTTAAAGGCAAATAAATTTTCTATCAAATTCTTACCTAAGAATAAATGGCATTCCTTCAATTGGCCAAATAACACCAGATAATAATAACGTTGGATAAAATGAGCCCAATGCCAATTGGATGGCATTTCTCTCCAATTCACAAATTGCTGAGATTACAAATCCGAAACACATACCACATAAACCTTGGAGTAGAGTTAATAGCACCACACTGAATATGTCACCATTACATGTGACACCGAACACCAAAATCATGAATACTAATACTAATGCTGTTTGACCACACATCACTACAAATTGTGTAACCACATGGGAGAATAGAATTTCACCTGGCGAGACACCGGCTACCCATGATCGATCCAGTAGTCCCTAAAATAATCATAATTACCAACATTATTAGATCTGATCATTGCAATGACTATTGCCACATAAATCTCGAAATATTAACTCACCTCGGTTCGTTCAATAATCAATGCTGACGAAGTCAAAGCCACAGCCAAGAAAAATACAATTCTAAAATAAAACGTTGCATTAATTTTATTTTTGACATCATAGGAAATATGAACATGACTCAATCTTACGTTAATATAACACCCGGTGCCACAAAATCAGTGAATGACGGTGTACTGGTACCGTAAATCGGTTCCTTAAACTGTATCGGTATATCACCCAATTTTGGATTATTGTCACAATCTTTTAATAATTTCTGGGCAAAATCTCTGTACGTCAGCTGTAAATCACGATTCAATAGAATTCCAATTTGCTGATTCGACATATCGAGCCAAACACGAATCTCAGATTGATCTAAAGTTTCTTCATCGGCATCACGGCCCAAAGCCATACGGGCAACCAGAGCATCCGTAAAATTATCAGTAAAATGTATTGCTCCCCACGCATCACCATTTCGTACAGCTGCAATAGCTGATTCCGGATCAGGAAAGTAAATTCGTTCAATTGAGCCATTCAAATGATCCAAATATCGACAACTCAATTGGCTAAAATGGCATCCTTTTTCGTAATAACATTCCTAAAAGTATATGAAATTATTAATGTCTAATTACCAATAAATAAGGATTGCAAATTCTTACAGTTCCATTCATTTCCATATTTGATATAGCTAATTTAAGTCCGGTTGGATCGCGGCCAATGGCCAAACAGAATAGAATTACTTGCATTACAGGTAATGCAAAAATAAATAACATAACACCAACATTACGCCACATACGTAAGAAATTCTTCTGTAATAAAGCCTGCATTTTTCCTTTGGTCGTTAACTACATAGAAATTGATAATTAATAACCTTTAACTTGAACATTTATTCATATATTGTTCTTACCTGACAACAATTATCAGTGAATTCATCAAATTGAATTCCGGAATTAATGTTTTGTCCAGGTGGTGATCCGTTTATCTAAATAATGAAATTCGATTAAATTATTGATTAATTATGTGGGAAAAAAATCAACTTACACCAAATGTAGAGCCATTTGTATCACTGATCAACACCTCTTTGCTTTGATGGAAATTTAAACCTATTACGCCACTTTCTTGGCTTACATAGACTGGCATATCTTTTTTCGTGCCGAATGCCAGGGCAGATAATGAAATATTATTACTGAAAACAGAAAGATTAATATCATCGAACTAACCAAGTGATTGTATTTCTGATCTCTAACCTAATATTCAATTCTGTGGGAGCATTATTTTGTCCTTGTTTCCTAGATAATTTTAAGAATACATCTTCTAGATTATTACACCTATAAATTGATAGCAAAACTTGTGGAGACTCCTCGGCTAGCAATCGTCCGGATCGCATTAATCCAATCTAAGAACAAATGAAAAGAATTAATGAATAAATTAATAATTCAAGATCAACATCAACATCCAAATAATCAATTAATCAATCACTAACTGTGTGTGCTTGCCGGGCCTCTTCAATGTAATGTGTTGTAATAATGACCGTTTTTTGGCCAGCTTTGGTTATGTGAACAAGATGATTCCATATACTTTGTCGCAATAATGGATCAACACCAACAGTCGGTTCATCTAATATCAATAGCTCGGGATCATGCATTAAAGCAACAGCAAATGAGACACGTCTCTGTTGGCCACCGCTTAAATTTTTAACAAGTCGATTTTGTGATGGTAAATCTAAGAAGTTCAATAGAAAATGTAAACGTTCCATAATTTCTGATGTTTTCATTCCAAATATCCATCCAAAGTACATCATTGTTTCTTTTATTGAAAATTCACCGTACAATGCAATTTCTTGTGGCATATAACCAACTCTTTTGCCAGGTACACCAGAACCTATTTATAAAATTGCATAATATACAAATTTAATATCAATCTACTGTATCAAAGTATAACAAATGTTTACCTTTTGTTCCTGGTTTGCCTCCCAACACCCATATTTCGCCAGAATTTAATTTTCTTCGTCCCACAATACAAGACAGAAGTGTTGTTTTACCGCAACCTGATGCACCGAGTAGACCATAACTGCAAACAAAAAATTAAATTAAAAAAAAAAAAAACACTTAACAAACAGCTCATAATATGAAATCATATTGTCAATATCACAGATTAATTGTTCAATGAAAACATAAAAAAAAAATAAACTCTATTGGAACACAGAGTACAAGTAATATCCCCCATAATTTCAAGTTATATTGATAATTACATATTCAACGATTTTTAATTAAATAAGGAACTAATTATTAACATTAACTGAAATTAGTTGTACATATTTTATGAATTCAATAACACTGAAATATTACCACAACGAAATTGAAACAAAAATTAAACTGGAAAATCAAACTGGTAGATTCAATTCAAAGGTAACAATTTGAATTTAATAAAATGAATTTCAAACAACCGATTCGGTCCCAAAGAAGATTATTCACAACATTGACCCACTTAGTGGCATTGGCATGCAATACTATAATCCAAACATTGTGCACCACATAATAAGTGCAAGTATTCATATCGTTCGTGTATCGAATTTATTATGTGAGAATTTGGTCTTTTACAACAGCACAAAACAGCGTCAACAACCAAAAGTTATCAATTCCTACAACAAATTTAATGATGGCTCAATCAAACTTATTACACACTCATCAACATTGAGTTACTGAATCCCACCAAACATTTATTCTCACACGTTTAAATTTTGTCACATTGTTTCGAGGTTTTGACACCAAATTCGTAACAATCAATAAGTTTCAGTTTTATTTGTAAGAAAACCCAAAGAAATATACGAAATCCAAAAACAACCGAAACAATAACAAGCAGCTCAAAGAAACACAGCTTTGTGTTCAGTGAAAGTTCAACACGTAAACGAGCCAATCTTTATATGGTTACTTATTCACGTAATATTCAAACTCATTTTGGTGTTGCATAACACCATCATTGTTGGGTATCCAAAGAGCCAAGAAAACAAAATTTAATTTTGCTTACAGACGATCTCGATTAAATAATCATGGAATTTGCTTAGTGAAAATTTAATGAAGAGATTCCATCTTTGATCAACAGAAATAATATAAATGAATTAATATGATCACATTCACCAAATGAAATTCACTTTTTATCTTGAATACATATCCGGTTAAATGAATTTTAATTTATCAAATATCAACAATTCGAGGACCTTTAAATCACCTCATTACAACTTCATATGAACAAAAAAAAAAACATAAAAAATTTGTAACCTTATAATCCGTTATTTAATGCCCATTGTATGAGATCAACCGAAAACCAAAAATCATAAAAATTTCGATCGATAAATTACATTTAATATTGAGTTATGCAAAAATGCGGAACATGTTGTTTTTTGCTGTTCTTTAATGCCTGGATTACAAACACACAACAACAAAATTGGTTCGTTTCATTGAAATCACATTACAACAAATTTTATCTCAATTCATAATATGAAATGATACAATTTCAGATTAAGTCGTACGTTGTATCAAAATACTTTTTTTTTTTTGTTTCATATTATACATTGGCATTATCTCATCAAATTGGTGCATACAAATCAGTGAAAATTAATGACAAAAAAATAAATACCCAACGGATAAACATGAAATAAAATAAATAAATTAAAGGTGAATCCAAACAGAGATAAAAATGTAAGGTTTATTTAATTAAATGATGTGTTACATCAATCATCCGTTACCTGATGGTATGTTTTACATTTAAATCAAACAATACTCAGAATTAAAACTCTCTCATTGATATTTCATGCTAAATTGATTGTAATCATGATTAACATGAATCTGTGTACATTTTCGATAATAATCCGGTATTGATAACACGTGTACTACCAGTGAATCATCACGATATACCAAAATTCATAGAAATGACAACAACGGTGTTTTATTTTCTTACAAATTGTTTTGTTACAAAGTGAATAAGTAAATAATTAAACAAGGATTTTGTGGTTAACCATTGAAATTATATTATGAACTCTGTTGATTTGATAAAATCAAAAATATCCAACGTGTGATCACTGTTTGATATTGTTAGAGAAAAAAAAGCACTAACAACTTCATCTATTATGCATTAATAAAATCCATTTAATTAGTGTTATTGAATTGATTTCTATGAAATAAATTTACATCATTTATATGTCGGTCACAATTTTAAATTGAGACTAATATCAAATGAATTCGATGAGAATAATAAGTTTCATAAATAAGAGACGCATCAAGTAGAAAACACTAACTATGAATCTCTGACTTACATTAATTAGAATAATTCCGTGTCTGAGATTGTTAGAGACCTTTAAAAGCTCACATTCAATTCAGCACAAAATTTATCAAGACGTGACCTTAAACTTTGTACTAATACGTGTTGTTTCAACAGAAAATTGCGATCATCTTTCATATGTAACAATAATGAAAAAAAAAATTAATACAAAAGTTATACAACATGTAAAATAGTCAACAACAAATTAACTGAAATGCACTTAAGTATGCACCAGAATAATAGCAATATGTAATTGAGTTTTATTTTATTTCTCACTTCAATTGATTTTTTTTTAATCTGATCAACAAATCATAATGTATTTCATACGATACACCTGATTCATAAGGTGAGTTAATTAATATAAAAAAAAAAATAAAATAAAATAAATATGTGTAGAACAAAAATAAAAAAAAAGGATAACCAGATGAAATAAAGATGTTTGATATAATATCGATACGATTTTGTCAAGGTAAGATATGCATAACAGGTGACAGTGTCACTTCACTTAATTAACTCTTTATTTTTTTTTTAATATGTCGCTGATTTTATTTTTAAAAATTTTGTTTCCAATTGAATTCGTTTTATACTCATTGTAACCGAGCGTCAATACCATTATGAATAGGTAACTGATGTTATTTTGAATTTAGTTAAATAAAATTGTGACGTTGTAAGAGTTTTATTACCAGACCTTATGGTTCTTCAATTAGATTGGACTCATCCGAATTCATTTAATTTATAAATTATTTCATTCAAATCTATCAAATCATTTTAATTATTAATTATAGTATCGCAGATATGGTATGTATGACAACATTTCAGGTAATCACTTAATGAAATGGCCATGAACATACGACAGCGACTAATTTTAATCTAACATCGACTGAACTAGAGTGTCTCTCTCGGTACAATTAACCTTAAAAGAGACTGACTCGTTTACATGTCATTTACAGGTAAAAAGTCTCATTATATTAATTGACCTTTCTATTCGCGCATTTGATGGCCATCATTTGAATGTGACGCACATAATAAAATGTTTTAATGGTGTCATTTTGACATGAAGATGTTCAACCATTCACGCATTTCCATTCGTATTATAATCACACGGTATCTCATAAAGTTTTCAATTAAATTAAATTCGTTCCATTCAGGTGACTTACAACAATTAGGATAATCAAAATTTTATACGGTATAACAATTACATACATTGTTCCTTTTGCCACTGTCATATTTAAGTTACTAAGCACTTGGTTCGGTTTTGATTTGCTTCCGTACTGTTTGAATGCATGTCGAACAGATACAGCCTGTTGTTGTCGACTCCAAACTGTTCCACCATCATCAATGGCCGCCACATTGGGCTCACTTCCCCTAAAATATAGAAAATAGAAAATGATACCATGAAATTATCAATAAAAACAATTAATTATAAAGAATTACTTATAAATAAACTGAAAATTTATTATTTATTTCAGTGAAACAACAGAAATATTAAATATTAGTTATTTATTTATTGTAAATTGACAAGAAGTAATACCGGAATTGAATAGACTTCACCATTGCTAATTTATTTATGTTTTTTTGTTATTTATTTCTTCAATTTTTTGTTTTTTTTTTTGGAATATCATCAATAATTTTCCATATATGTTACTTGAAGGTACTTGGCCAGAATAGAAATAAGTAATTTTAGCTTCTATGTTACAGAAGAATTAAATTGTCATGTTTATTATGGTAATTTCGCAAATATTTGCAAATTCAGCATTATATTTCTTCATAATTTTGGATGTAGAAAATCAAGTTTTTGGTAATAATTATAGAATTACATATTCATAATTGATGGTTTCATTGCAATAAATAATATAAAAAACCGAAACCAACATTAATAATATAGTCTCTGGATGGAATAGAGAGATCATATGCCATGGACGATTAAACTTTGTCAAGTGTACGGTCTCAGCATATTTAATTTAATGGCATATACACTGATATAAGAAAGAGAGAGAGAACGATTAAAACAATTGAATATCTCATCAAACCCGCCTTCATGTTAACAATAATAATTTGGAATTTGCAATAACACAATTATTATTGGTTCAATTAATATTTTATTTGGTTGTTTGCCAGCCAGACATTCACTACAGTCAATAGTTATGGTTTATTCTATGGGGACTGATAAAAAATACTAATTAGCTCATTACAGTCTATCAAAGAGCTTTTAAAGACTAGAAGCTTTGGTGACAAAACATGTGACTATTGGAATAAATATCCAACACTTGAATTAATGATACTTTAATTGTATTTGTTGTGACGATTCCTCATCTAAAATTACATTTGCTTCAATAAAATTCCTTGCTATTTTAAAATAATTGTAAGTGTATTCAATGTATTTGAAATTACATTCCATTGATCATTTGTTACATGGACAATAGTAATGATAATATCTATAGTTTTACTAAAGATAGTTTTCTAATAGTAAATAAAGGGAAACAATTTAAAGAAACTATTAATTAATCAGACAGTTAACGTATGTCTAATCGACTAAGTGATAATCATTCATTGACTTTTATGTCATTAGCAAAACCAAATAATTAAGAGAATCATAATTTATGATCTTTTCGTTTAATTCAATTGTTAGTATCAATGATGCCATAAATCATCATCTAATGAGTAGTTACTATATAATCCATATGATTTGTTTAAGTATAAATGAAAGATTTTCGTACATATTCAAACAAATAAAAATTATTATCATAATAAAAATGTTTTGTCTATGGTATCATACACCAATGGTATGACGATTACATGGACTAAGTAAGTAATTATATGAAAAACAATTAAAAATAATTTAAAAAAATAAAATTATTTGTTAAATACTGGCTGGCTACACTGTACAAAAGTGTACAATAAAGAAATGAGTAACAAACATTTACACCTTACATAACAACCGCATGTTATGCATATGATCATGATTATAGAGACATACTGATTGTGTGGACATTGTAACTGAAATAAAGGTATTGGTATGTATGCAGTCAACTTTATGTATTTTTTTTTTTTTTAAATATTACGGTATATGTTTTATTTGGTTTTTTTTTTTCTTTTTGAAAAACATCACTTTATTGAAATATTAAATAATATAAGCAGCCAACATAAAAATGACCTTCGAGAAATTGGGACATAAAAGAGTTGCATACCTATGAAAATTATAAAGAAATATTAAAATAACAATTTTTATTTTTTTATTTTCGTAAGAGATTATATACATTTTGAATATTATTTCACTGTTAAACAGACAAAACTAAAAATTAATAAACTGTACACATGATTACTAATTTGTATTCCATTTGAGGGACTGAATCAAAATATTAAAATTTTTAATCGAAATATTGTCAATGGTAAAACCTAAATGTTCAATCAATGGAATTACCATCAAATTCATTTGATCATTTGATTATTCTTGTAAAAAAAAAACATTTTAAATCATCACAAATGATTATAATTAAAAAAATTTATTTACACACAGTAATCAATAATGATAAAGTGAATCATAACCACCGCATGAATTTCCCCATAAAAACTAATTTATCATCCATTAATAATGATTATGAAATAAAATAACAAGTACACAGAAATAAAAGGAAATAGTGCAGAGTAGATTAATGCACTATTGATGAAATTATAATTATAGTTGCACTTAAGTTGTTGATCTTAATAATTAATGTACTTAAGTTATATGAATTTTATTTTTAAATTTCGTTATGGTGACACTTACGTTATCAGCATTGTGTTTTTTTATATTGGAATTATAATTTTTCTTTACACTAAATTACAATACCAATGATGGACAGTATAAATATTGTTGGAAACGATGATAATCAATTGGATATTATAAATCTTGGATTGTTTTCACTTGAATTTTTTACTAATCATACGGCACTCATATAATCCAGGAATAGATGATTTCAATTTCTGATAAAATGAAAAATAAATTTCAATATTTTTCGTTTATTTTATATTAATTTTCACTCATTAAACATTCGGTGAATTTGATCAACACAAAATTATTAACACTCTGGACACAAACACTCTAAGATATCAATCGAATATGAACCATTTAATATACGTTTTAATCGATATGTTGATTTATTCATAATTGAATTTTATTTTATCATAATTTATCGTTAGATTACAACAAATAATCAATGAAATTCTTCTTATTCTCTTTGCAATTGTTAGAAAAACTATTGACTTATTATTCGATTTTTAATAATTTCTCACAGTCTTGAACTTCAACTGAACAGTTTGGTGTAGAGTTAAAAAAAAAAACCAGTGAATTTATTATTTATAATAATCATATGTGTATGTTAATTAAACAGGAAACGATTCACAACCGCATTTGCTTGTTTTATTTATTGACAATTGTTAATCGTAATTATCGATCGTACTTTGGCTATAATCTAATATGTATGACGTTTTACAACTGTGTGCGGTCACTAAAATCAAAATGATATAAAATTAATAATAATAAAACAAATTATAACACATCAGTGCTCTGCAATGCAAATGACTAACTAATCAACGTATGTGAATTAAAACAAAAAAAAAAAATTATGAAATACTTGCAAGGTAACACACAATATTCATAGATAAAAAATACTTTTGATCCGTATTTGATTGAACATAAAATTTGCACTTGATTTAACTCGTATTATCCTCAATTGTGTAATTGTATTTAGTTGATTTGTTGATATTATACATTAGTATTTTGTATATTCTCAAGTAAAACCACCTGAGATAACTATAATTAAACACTTCGTGTGTTCGTCAACACAATGCAACTCAATATCTAATTGCTATTAATTACTCGATTTCATTGAATGAGGTGAAATAAAAATAAAAAAAAAAATCACCTGAGATTTTTGTTATTTTTTTTTATTTGTATTGTACCGTCAGTAACAGATGGAGAGAGAATTTTTTTTTTTCGTTCATACAACAGCAGTAATAATAACAAAAATAATTTTAAAGTTATTTAAATCGGCAAACGGCATATAAATCGTATAAAATGTCGTGAAGGTGGATAAATAAAGGTATCGTTATTTTTGACCGATTGATGTAATAAAATAGCACACGTAAGGAAGATTTTATTTCATTTCCATTTACAGTTTATTGCAGTTGTCTAATCAGATAAATCGGATATTTTGACCGATTGATTTTATTAAAAACTTATTAACGATCATATTATTCCGAGTGGAATATTCAGTTGGTAAGAAATTAAATAAAATACTGTACACATCTAATCATCTGTTGCACTTTATGGCCAGAATCATTTGAATTATTTGTACATTAAATTGTGAATTGGCGTTATAATATCATTTCAAATAAGAAAAAAATAAAAAATTAATTTAAAATACAAAATGTGCATAATGTAAACTGGTTAACTTCGTCTTATTAAACTATCGAGATTTTTATTATTTTTCTCTCTGTTCAGTTTTCATTAAATATTTATTCAGTTTCAACAGGTGGTTTCTTGCTATGTTGTTGTTGCTATTTCATTTCAGTTAATTCAACGTGAAGAGTTTCGTAATACCGTTTAGTCCGAGTCATAATTTATAATTTTTATTATTTTTTTTTCTTCATTTTAAATAGTTTTATTTCATTGTTGTTTTAATCATAGTAATTGTTTTGGGTATTAAAATGAAGAAAAAAATCTTAAGGGTAATACAAATCAATTCATTTAATAAAAATGATTTGGTATGAATAGAAGTATGGAATTTAAGTTAAGCTGTATTGTTACCAAATATAAATCAAATTTAATCTCATAAACAGAAAGTTCCATAATTTACTTTTTCCTTTTAGCTGTTGTAATTAATAAACATTTGTTTTGATCGAATAACCACAAAAGAATTCTAGGTGACTGTGTCCCATTGGCATTTTATGGTAAATGAATCGGCATTTCGTGTGCCAATTTTACCACAAATAACATAATCGATCTGGTATGATCATTCAAATTCCATAGAGTGAATAGTTGATTTTTCATATTATAAACATTCAATCCCATTATTACTAATAAAAGAGTATGAATACCAAAAAAAAAAAAACAAACACACAGAGTAATAGTCAGCTTTACATTCAACAGGCCTTGTAGAATAATATGTAATGGTTAAATTATAACTTTCGATTTCTTATTTAGCTCTCCGTAATTTTAATGTTATAATAAAATGAAATAAGTAGAAGCAATAGGTATGAATGTATGTTAAGGTACTATCACTTTGAACAGATTTTTTTTTATCCATAAAATCCATAAAAATGGTCAGTGTTTAATGTGTAACGCTTTTTTATTAATTTTACTTTAACCATTTGGTTGGTCTCTTTCTCTCATTTTAGTTACAAATAATTGCAACGCATAACAACCGTTGATTTATTTATAAATGAAATAACTTAAACTTAAATAAAATCCATTTAATAATCATGAAGTCTATTGAGTTTTAAAACTCAGTGAACAATCAACATTTACATCAGTCACCATCACACAAATTACACCAAGAAAGACTATGGATTTTGAATATTACACGACCGATTACACCATCTCATGCTAAATAATTCAATCTGTTGTACTTTATACATTCCAGTTTTACTGGTCTACAACATCACAAAATCTTGAATGCAACAGCGTAAAAAATTAGCGCATTAACATACTTTGATAATTAAAAATCAATAAAAAGTAAATTCAATTGCAACATTTTTTATTTTATTTTTTTTTTCTTATTCATCGTACACGACTGTGACATAAAGGTGTTAATCAATATTTCCCTCAATATGAGAGATACGATATTATCTGTCTCATCATCACCGCCCTTATAATCACTCATCAATATCATATTATATCACCAGATAAATTTCAATGTATCATTGTCCATTCAAACAGATAATAATGATAAAATAAAATCCACTTGTTCAACAATTTTATTTAAAAGAAACACGAAGAAAAAAATTCAATTAAATTCCATTGATAATCAATTTAAAATTAAATATAACAAGAGCAGTTCCCGTGATGTATAAGAATTGCATTTCATTAAAATCACTTTTGTTTTTTTTTTTTTTTGAATTAAATACCATCCGAATATGAGAAATAAATTATATTAACAGAAATCGAGAGTTATTTTTTATCTTGTTTGCTCTCATCCGATTATACAGTAATAATTATGTAAATCGCGAAACATTCACTTTAGGTTTTCCATAATTTTTATGAATTCACCGTATTATAGGATATCTGTTTTCATTGAATTCATTTTTGATCATTTAACCATTTCTTTTCAACAGTCAAATCACCAATGAATTTTTTAACCATTAAATTATTTATATTTCTTTTCATTTTTTTTTTAAATTTGGTTTCTTCTGATTTATATACTTTGAAACAACAGAAAACAAAAAACTAACAAAATGAATTTATTTCTTTAAAGATTATGCGTCGATTCATTAAATTATTATAAAAGAAAACGCGCGGTGTTGTAATCACTCTCACCACTCTTTAGTAATATTTTTTTTTTGCATCTTTATCATAAAACACGTTATTAATAACTTTACAGAAACGAAATGTATCATCAATTTGTTATTCAAAAAAAAAAAAAAAAAAAAAAAAGAAAAATAAAATTGATTTCTCCTTTT
>JXOR01000016.1:166548-208798 GCA_001014335.1 Coboldia fuscipes
AAAAAAAAAAAAAAAAACAAAAAGTAAAATAAAATTGATTTCTCCTTTTCTTAAATTCAATGTATTTTCCGTTGATCTCAAAACAAAGGAAATGTTTATCCTTTTTAATCCATTGGAAATGTTTAAGACAAAAAATTATATTCAAAATTAATTTTCATTCGATTAAAACTTTGTAATTTCGTTTGTCTTAAACTTATGTATGTAAAACCGATAATTACTTGCTAAACACAAACACCAATTGCTCAAATTTAAATGAAGTAAAAATGAAGCAAACACTTTTCGTATTTAATTTGTAATGAAGTTAAAGAAAATTGAACTTTTCCTTTTTGCCACATAAAGGAAATAGAATTAATAGACTCACAGAACACAACAACAAGTAAATTAGAATAAAATCCAATGTCAATCACTCGAAATTATACATTGTGATCGATTGACTGTCTAAACCGAACTGATCGTTACTTGCTATTTGGTTGGGGTAGGAGACTGGGGTTCGTATATTTTTTTGTTTTATTTCTCTCTCTCTGTATGGCTACTGGTTTATAAAAAATTTCGGTTCACCTGAATAACAGAAACACCGTATAACTGAAATCATATGTATAATCCGGTGGGTTACAATTGAATCGCTTGATGTTCGTAAAAAAAAAAAATCTGTATAGCGGGCACAATAATATTCATAAGAAGTGGTATGGGAACTGTGAAGTGTTAGTTTTTTATTTCGTTTGGCCATAAGACATTGGGAATTGTTAGCATTTGGATAAGCATATTGTGTGGCCGATTTTGCAATTGAAATACACATCCAAATTGGTTTTAATAAAACCGAACTGTTGTTGTAGTTGATTTTTCAAGATTTTTTACTCTTCTCATTCAATCGGTCTCAAATGTACTATTTCCCTTTAAAAATAATTCTGTTTTATCGTTTTATGAGTTCGAGTTACGTTACAATATTAACTATTACATTGTGAGCCAACAGTGGAGACGATTATTGTACAATATTCACCTGAGTAGGGATGGTAATAACTAATAAGATACACTTACACCATTGCAGCAAAGTAAAATCACTACTATTTTATGATGGTAGTGCACTGGTATGAATTAAATGATTTACTGATGATATTGTAGTGAACGGGTGTTTAAGTGTTTAAAAACAGGAATGACAGTTTATGTGAATTTTCGGGTCAAAATATTAATTCATTTTTATTTTGGTTGTTTACTTTTAATAGCTTACAATTACAGGTAACATAATCGTCCAATTATGCGTTTAATACGGTGGGGTCAAAATAAATAAGATCAGTCGTCCCTCAAAAGAATATCTTGAATAAAGCATTGACCTTAAGGCAATTTAGAAGTGAAATCTAAGCGACTGAATCATTAAGAATTTATTGACCCAAACCAACAAAGAAATTTAATTAATCCCGGATCAGAATAATTCAACACATGCGATGCAAAAACAATTTGTTTTATAATTTTGCTGTTTTACCAATAACATTTTTCTTATTTTGGTATCAATGGATATTAAACTGCTGGCAATAATCTTCAAACTATAAGTCAATGCACGTGTTTCACTTTCCAACATTGAGGATATACGGAACCCATATGGAAATTTATCTTAGTACTTTAGCACCGGGAAGCAATAATCTGTTTTGCATTCAATTTAATATATTATTCATGCAATTGTATACTTTAATCACTATAACTATTTAAACCATTTATCATTTGAAATTTACCTTAACTTTTTACATATTTTCCTTTTGTTATTCATAATAATTTAAAAATTTCATTCTAATTTGGTATTGTTTTCAACAAGAAATGAAAATTTTTAAACGAATTTAATCGTATTTATTGACTTTAATAATATCGTTATATCGTTTAATATAAAAGACATTGTTATTGTATATTGTTTATGACAATCAGAAAAAAATGTTAAACAGCAATAGGAATTCTATAGGAACAAATAACATTATAAATTTGTTGTTTCACTTGTTTTGTTTCCCTTTAATTTATATATTAAAATGGTATGTAATTGACATTGAAGATTTATGATTTAATTATTTTGATTTTAACTGAAAATGAAATAAGCACATCAGATGGTGAAACACTGGACAGGGACACAAGGACTTAACGTGATACTGTGATGAGACGCATACAATGTCTTAACTACTTTATTAGTTATCATATGAATTTTGTCATGGAAATTAAATTTAATATAATAAATAAATACAAAAACAGAATTATTTAATGATATACAAAACAAACAGAATTAAAATATTAATAACAAAGCATGTGTGTACCTGTGATGATAAAAAACGTATAAATGCATAACATGTGAACATGAATCGCATATAAATTAAGATGTTATCCATTAATTAAATGGATTTAATAGAACAATATAAAATACAAACGCAATAAAAACTAATTGTTTTGAACGCGAAAAATCAGAGCCACCAAAGTTAAAATTCATAGGAAAAAAAATAAAAAATTAATTTATAATCGTTCTTAATTAACACGTTGTGCGTAAGAAATCATCCTAGAATGTTTATGTTATGCCTTAGTCGCTTTGTAAGTAATACACTCTTCTATTAAAGACAAATAATAATAACTCTTTGCATTGAGTTTCAATTACAATTACCATTTTTTATTTCTACCTGACATTTTAATTACTCGCAAATTGATAGGTGTTGAGTCATTTGTGTAAATTGTTATTTTTTTACATTCACGTTGGCTGATGTGTTGTTTTATTTTTTCTGTTTCTCACATTTAAATTATTCCGTAGTAACGTCTAGAAGTTCTACCAATTATGTCCAATATATTGATATTCAACGTATTTCTAGATTATTGAATGCAATTGCAGTTAAATAGCATTCGATAATTACATTTAATTTTTCTTCATCGTATGTTATTATACATTTTGATTGATTCAACGATAAAGAAATACGACTAATTATAAACACTTTCTCTACTGTTATATTTGAAATACGAAATGAAAAAAACATAAATGATTTTTATAATTATCATCTCAATCACCTCAAAATGGAATGAAAAAGATTTAACGAAAATTAGATTGATACCCAACGGGGCCAGCCCATTTTGTTAATGAATTTTTGTTTATTTATTTTCCATCGATTAGAAAATCATTATGTAATTTTCATAATTCAATTTAATGTGTATTGTTATTTTTGGGAACTGAAAATCAAATAAAATTTATAATGACCTATAATTTTATTATTAAAAAATCATAACTAATGATGATTTTAGTTTGATTATTTGAATTGTTTGTGTACAAAAATTGTTGATCAACAAAATGTGTTGCCGACGCACAAATCATTAAACTTCACCTCGTTTTGTTCGGGTGTAACTAAGTAACTTTTGTAGATGAAGTGAGTAGGGAATAGATGACGTAAATGGTGTAACGAAAGTGCACTTTGATCATACGATGTCACAATACTTAATTGGCCTCCCATTGTGGGGGGAAAACCAACTTGAACAAATGAGAGTAGCAACGTCATGGTTACAAGGAAATTTATATTTAATTGGATTACACCTTGCGGGAATAAAATAATTAAAAAAGCGAAAAATATAAATGAATCAGTCTCAATGAAAATCAATAATATTTTCCTTTTGTATGTAAAAGGAGGAACCATATTCGTTTTACGTTAATTACAAGAGTCAATAAACGACCCAAACATCCCACTTTTGCATGTTTTAGTTGTCTCTCTTTAGTTGACTTGTCATTTAAAGGTACTGAGGACATTGATCGCTTATGGCATAGACAGTGCCGTTAAATAAAATAATATTCCATTATTAAATCATCTACACGAGATGCTATGAAAAGAAAAAAAAAACAAAATTACATTCAACATATCGGATTCAGTTGAAATGTGGGGGGGGAATTACATTTGTGTACAAAGCCGCATTTTAATGGCATAAAAAATATCAAGTAGACTTGAATTGAAAAAGCCTTGCAAAGCAGAAATGTTGGAATGAAACTTTCACCTTTTTGATTACTCGATCAGTTAAGTTTATTTTATTTATTTTTTTAACTCTGTCGGTTGGTTCGTGTGTACTCGCCGATAGGTAAATAATATTTCAATATAATATTCTACCTGAAAGCGTTACCAATGACTATCGTATTAAAGGCATTGTCGATTTTTTTTTAACGTTCGTTTACTAGTGCAATCCATAGTTCAGGTATATTCGAATATATACAGATATTTATACAAACAACAACAACAACAATAACTTAAACGACCATTATTTAAATACACTGACCAATTTACATTGAAATAATGAAATTAGTACCATTACGTGGATGAAAAAAAAAATTTATAAGAGTTTTGTAATAATGATTTAAACTATTCAACGAAGTCTATAATTAAACAGCAACTGAATTTAATTGAACATAATAATGCCAAGTTTTGCTTTGTATTGAATATTAAGATTATTGCATTCATACTAATGCTGTAATGTTGTATGCTATAAAGTCTTTGAACGAAATCTTTGAATAATTGGTGACAACATTTCTGTTGGTTTTTATTTCATTCATTCAAACTGTTTTCGACGGTTGTTTTTATATTTCTGATTTTGATGTTTTTAATTGTTGATGCCAAAAAATGAACAGTAATTGAATCATTGCAATGGGAACTATGACAGTGTTTCTTACACCAAATAAAATTCTTTTGTGAACATCACATCATAGCAGCCACAATGTGTTAACATGTATGTTTGATTCATTGTTATTATACTGTATATGTTAATATTTATTGAATGAATAGATATGGATTGCAGAATAATATGATTGCATAATATCTTAATGTTATGTGTGTACCTGTACACTGTTGAGGTGATGTATGATTGAAACAAATTACTGATTAAATTGCGATTTCTAGTCAGTGCTAAAAAATTAATAAAGTACACAACTAATTATAAAGTTGTACGATGATGGCCATTAGGTAATTCACAATCGATTTGTTGTTTTAGTACAAAATGTTAATATACAATGAACGCACCCAATCAAACGGAATATGAATGCATAGTAAATGACGTTCATTTTTCCTTAACTTTTTCAGAGAGAAATGTTAACCAATAGAAAAAAAAACCTTAGTCAGTTTTATGAAATTAGCAAAACATTTCTAATATTTAATACGGGGTGCATCATAATAATGTATAATATTGAAAATGGTTGCATAAAATTATTCAACTTAACATTTTCACTACGTTTTGATTAAAAGTGTGTCACGCTGATCACATAACATGGAATATGTAAGTCAAGTTACAAACGAATATTACTTCCATGTTGCTTTTCTATAGACATTGTAGATAATTATGTAATCCACTCATTATTATGAGTATTCGTAAAACTATGCGAGAGATTTAATTATGCTAACAACCACAAAGTTACAATTTTTATTTTTTATTTATGTTCAACATGTTAATGGGAAATCAGTTAATATAGTTGTATGCCTTCTATACATTTCATTTTTTGAACACTTCTGGTTGATTTGCAACGATTTTGTTATCTGTGTTTAGTTGAATACCTTTTTATTTCACTTTAAAAAACCAAAATCTATCAAATTTTCTTTATAATTCTCATAATATCTATTCGAATACTGGTAATAATTGACTGGTTTCTAACACAGATATTCCAATAGTAACCAAAATCTGTGTTAAACCGAATTTTTTTTTAAATTTAATAGAATCAATGATTTTACTGAATTAAATTACGATTTTATGTGGTTAATTAAACAATAACCGGAATAATATTTCACATTCCAAATGCACTGAACTGTAACAAAACAAAAGATTTGAATGCTTTCCCAAGCATTTTCTAGAGACGAACTTTTAACTTTAACTTACTATTGATCAATGAAATTGAGTTAAGGTGAATATTTTCCAACTGATTGATTTACATCTAATTTAATCTTGAATTCTAAATCAATGAAATTTTATTTTTTTTGTTTCTAATTTCAATAGACAAACTCTCAATTAACACATCATCATAATTAATTATTCATAATTTAGCAATGTTAAAATATTTATTTAAATTAATTAGTTGAAATATTTTAAGGTTATTGAAATATATAATTCTTTTAATTACTTCGAACTGAATTCTCTATTCTCTAATGAAATCGAATGTGATTTATAAAAATTGAAATCAATTGGGTGTATTGAACATGATTATAGCTTTTCTACCGCCCTAAACAGACGTCAGATGACCAAGACACCAAGACACCTCAAACAAATCAAAATACAATTCTTTATAAACAACTGAATAATAAGGAAGCATAATGTTGTAATCTTCCTAAAACTGCCATCATATAACCAGAAAATAAACTTTTAACAGAAATTACTTCTTTACACTTGAAAACAAGTACTTAACGTAGCACAACATTTAATATACGTAAGACACATTTTCATGCTTAAAATTTAGTTTATTGTGAGCACTAATTACTTGACAGTGAAGAAAAATAATAACTTTAAGTAGAATAAATACGTCATCCAATGTAATTCTTTATAAATGCGAACCAGTACTTTTGGCATATTAACGTAAAATTATTATTTTTAGTGGTAAATCAATAAAACAGCTTTTACGTAAATTTGAGAAGAAATTCTCAACTGTTTTTTGCTATTCTGTCAGTGTTGTGTGTGTGTGATGAGGTGTAACTTATGCTTCGTCATGATGCTTATTGGAATTTATGAGTATTTCTGGTGATGCAAAATATTCGTATGGTATGAATTTTATTAAAATTTCTCGGTGTTACAACAGAAAAATGATTTAGCATTGAGATTTGTTGATTTGGTATGGGATTCATTGGCATTACGAACGTGATATTAAGTGAATAAGTTTACTAGCTCTAAAGATAATGAATCATTTAAGCACCGGTCCGTCTATACTTTGCGCAAATAATTCAATGAGTTTGAGCAGTTATTTGCCATTATCGAGATAATAATTATTCGAATCATGTCTATTTACAAAAAAAATTAAAAACAACACCGTCCATTTGAGCACTATAATAGGAACAGGAATAAATCTCTCTTTGTTATGAATATCGGCTAAATGAAAATTTCCATGATAGAATAAGGTCTACCAGATTTATTTAAATAATTAACTTGGAGACAATCACTGTTTGTTATATAGCAAATACAAATTGACATAATTATTTATTTTGTTTTCTTCATTATCATCCTTATGAAGCAATGCAATTGATCATCATTAGCTTGTAGATTTCTATTTTTGTTCAAGAATTTTCTAATGTAACAATTAAATTAAGGTGTGACACACACAGCAAGTGCAATTTAACACAAATGATTTGAGTTCCTTGAACTTTGTATTCATCTTCTGTCAGAATAATTGATTTCAATTCCAGTCACATTAGGTGATTGTGAATTTGAAAATTAAGAAATTAATCTTGAAAAAGGTACAACTGAAATTTAAAATGTTGCGTATGAATTTTATGTGGATGGAAAAGAATTTCATTTGGTTGTTTTCGGTATGCAAAAGGAAAGCTCCCAAAAGTTTTATGTTAACATTACAAAAATGTCAAAACTAATTCAATTCAGTATTGCATAGTTGTAGGCATCAGATAAAGTCCATTTGTGTCTTCACTAAAACTTCATCCACACTCTGATTTGTGGAACGTAAAGTTTAGCTCCAAGTTTTCATAAATTTAAAACGTTGCCAAAAGCTAAATAGTGTGACTTAACGCTTTTAATTTAACGACTACTTAAATTGTCATTAAATACTTTTAGTTTCCATCATTAAAAATACGAATATTCAACGATTACACAGTCAACATAACATTAAAATTCACTTAAGATTCACTCTCGTTACGTGTGTCGACGTTTAATTTTACAGTAAAATGCAATAGAAAATTAGTTGAATGAAATTAATAAAAATATAAGAAACAATTTTCCTAAAATTTAGGTAAAGGTTACCAACATCAAGTGTAACAGCGGCAATGTCGTCTAATGGCTAATAAATGTTAGAAAGCTGTCTGTTAATCAAACAAAATGTTGATAATTGATTTACAACACTCTTCCATTGACTGGTCCATTGTTGTTTTTCACACCATCTCAACTTGTTTGTTCCATTACAATTTTGTTTAACGGACTACATTGTACATCATAAGATTGAAAAAGTTTTCTCTTTCAGGAAAAAGATTTCTTTCAACAGACCCATGAATTATGAATCACCAAATGTGTTTTTAACTTCAAATACCGATAAAGTCAATGTCAAACATTTATGATTTATGATTAATACAGTCGATTAGACTTCAATTTATGATAAATTTAAAGTCAGAAATCAATTAAAATAAACAATAATAACTATCAGCTAATCATCCGTTTCAAATTTAAAATCAAAGAATAATAACAATTTCAATTATTTTTAAAATTCCATTGACCATAAGTCTGGTATTTTTTTTTTTCGCTAATACCATGCATTAGTTGCGGATGCATTGCATATTTATTTTATTTTTGTTTTGTTTTTTTCATTTTCATAAATCACATAAATGAACAGAACACACCACACCGTGAATCATATCACTCTCTCATTGCAATTTACAATATTCAAAAGAATTTATTTACAGTTCATTTTTTTTTCTCAAATTAAATAATAATCAGAAACAGTAAAAATAATTGAAAAAAGCCAACAACAAAAACAACAAGAAAATAAATTTTCTTACCCGTTCAAGTGAAAGTTGACAAAAACTTTAAAATTTCTTAGTGTGGCTATGCCATGTGAAATGACATGCCAATGGAAACACTGGTTTGTTATGCTAAACAGTTAGATACAATATATATATGTACAACAGACATGGTTTATCGGCTGCACATAAACCGACATACGACCATGTACTGTTAATGCCCACATAATAAAAATAATATTAAAAACAGAGCCAAACCATAATAAAAGTATTCATTTCAATATTAAATTTCGCATCTTACATTACTGATTTGAATGAAATCAAAAGTGAATTTTCATTTTTTTTTTTTCTGTTTTCTTTCAATTTAATTCATTCTCTCTTTCATCGTGATGTATACTCAAGTCGATTAAGAGAAATTTCTTCGATAATTTTTTTTTTTTTTTAAATAAAAATAAAATTGTTTATGATAAAACTAAAAGTTTATATAAGGTCATAATAACATAACAACAAGAAAACCAGTCACTGCATATTTATGCGAAAATTATAAAGAAATTGCATGGAAACAGTTGATCGATTTAGATAAATATTATTAAATTTTTGCACACACAATAACCACTGTTCACCTCAATTTTCTTATAGCAATTTACTATACATTTGTATGAGAATCATATAACAACAGCAGCTGAGTTAATTCAATACGATTAAAGAGTAACAAGTCAATCATAGCAACGTAAATTTATGACACTGTTGCGGTTACATCAAATAATACTTAATATGATTCTCATTAAATAATAATGAACAAATCCGATTGCTAATATAATTAAATGTCGAATAAGATGTATTATCTATGGCTATAATATTAAGAAAAATATTGCAATGCATTCAATTACATCAAAACAAAAACACCAAAATTATATGAATTGAAAAATAAAAAATGAAAGTGAATTCTTGTGAATGCAATTCCTTTTTTTTTTATTTTATGATCAGTTGAACAACAACATATTACTTCTTACAACATTTACCTCAATGGTATTGAATTGGAAAAACATATAACAGAAAAAATAAAAACATTATCTCCATCTTAGTGTATTTGTTTGTCAGCCGTTTCTTTTCATTTGTTCAATTTCATTATTAATGAGAAACGAGCTGCTTATGAAAAAAAACACGATTGTTGCATTATTTGTTGTTAATAATATTAATAATAAATTAATATAATTTGCACTCAATTATGCCTTTCCTGATTAACAATTTTGTTTGTCTGACTCATATATTAAACAACACTGATTTCAATTCAAACGATCAAAATTTTTTTCGGTATTAAAGAAACCATTGATTTTATTTTTAAATAACAGTCTTGTTAATTAAAATGAAATTCATTCGGTTTTATATGGTTTATCATGAATTATGATTTCGTCAGAGAATCGAATTTAAAATTGATATCGTAGTCAGAGGGCGCACAGTGTGGAATGAAAGATGAGAATTGTGCCAATAACCTCCAGTACCAGTTCATTTTTGTTGAGGTTGAAGGCGGTTTACACGGCCACCAGTCTGACTGACGGATCCAAAAAAATTTTTACGATCAATCGATACTTTGTATTTTACCACATTACTAATTGTAGTTTCTTCTCCGCTACCAATCAAATGGAGTAACTTTGAATCAACCACACGCTTTCAAGTATCTTCCAAGAGGTAAATAACAATGATTAGTCGTCTATTTCCAAGGCCAAGCATATGATTATCATATACGAATCGTTTGATTATTCTGTTCAATTTCAGTATTTTATTATGTTTCTGTTATGCCACCATGCATATTTAGTTCTCAATGGTTGTACACTCTTAAGAATCTTGATCAGTGACAACTGTTACTCATTCACTGACTTAATCCAACAACACTTAAATGAAGTAAATAGATGAATAAAAAAATAAAAATTAAAATTCTATACTTACATTCCATCATCAGTCCAACTGAACATCTTTTTCAGTCGGTTTTTATCTGGCATTTTTACACTCATTTTATATTCACTTTTATTTGTATTCTATACACAAATAATTTATTGTTAAATATGTATTTCGTTATGGGACAACACTTCGCTTAGTTACGGTTCCAATAAATGCAAATTATTTAATCATAAAACAGATCCGTATTTGTCTGCACCAAAAGAAGATCACAATATCAAATATCTTCCCATTCACTTTTAATTATGTCGATTCCTCAAATTTTCATTGTCACTCCAGATTCTCTTAGCCAGAAAGTTTCCGTTTGTGGGGAATTCCCGTGATTTAAATACACTGAAAGTGGAACTTGTTTAAATTCAACTCAGCTAAATATAGATATTCGTCTTCAGAACTGTTATTGACTTTTATTTTTTGTTTAATTGTAATTATTAACACCTTAAAGTAATTGTGATCACACGATTATTTCTTATTTTACTTAAGAAATTAAGAAAAAAGCCACAACAAAATCAATTCAATGTTAAATTAGAAAATTCACAAGTCACTAAACTACCAAAATCTTTTTGTTTAATGAAATAACAAAATTATTTTTTTTTTTTTCAAATATTAAATGATATTTTCTAGTAAAATCACTGCTCTAATATAATGTAAGTTCGTGTTACTTTCATTTATTCGGAAATATTCCATACCTATGATACTATTGGCATTTGGTAATGAAAGTTATTTTCTTCTTTCATTTAATACACGAAAATAAGAGACGTTTATTAAAAATAATTAACTTAAGAAAATTTAAAAAAAAAAAGTAATAATAATACACAAAGTGCCCGAATACGATAGTAATTTGAAAATTACCAAAAGATAAAATTATAAAAATCACAAGTAAATTTAACAGATGAACCGAACGGCTCAAAGAATACGCTTTAACTATTTTATGAATAAAATATTTTGTATAATAAAGCTTTCTTGTAAGCTTGAAGGTAAGAAAAAAATATTGTTAATTGTGACCAGTCTCTCTATCGGACTGTTGTAGAAGAAATAAAAATTTCAATCGTCAAGCTGTTTTACCAGCGTTCCAACTGCAATACGAAATCAGGTAAACGATGGAATCGTGTGTGTCTACTTGAACAGGTTGCTTCAAGCAAAATTTTATTATCTAAGTGGTTAGGTTCCGTTCAACCAAACGGTTGAAGATGATTTCAATTGAACACCATAAACGAGATTCTCTTATTCATTTTTGTTTTTATTTCATTCAATTTGATATTTATTTTTATTTTTCAAATATGTATGCTTGTGTGTGTGTCACTCTAAAGCTGGTAGCTTCAGGTGTTAACCGTAAGATATTCACTGATCGAAATCCATTTGATGAAAATAAACAATATAAATTGCCATTTAAAAGGCAAAAAAAAAAAATAATTTCAAGACTTCTCAATCAGATTCAGTTGACTACAAGATATCGATTTTAATTTTTAACTTACCCATGTACATATTTAATTCTTATTGTACACAATAATTGAATCTAAGCAAAATTAATTATTTATTTTAAACATTCTCACTAATTGATACGATCATTTTCATATTATTTTTAAATACAATTAACAACACCATAAGGAAGGAAGATTTTTGATTGTTATTTTACTTATTCACATCAACGATCTCAATTGCACTCTGATTCATAAGAGAGAGAGGTAGGAAAAAAAGTTTAAAATTTTGTAAAAACTTTTTAATTCAATTCAATGACATTGAATTTAGTAATCGTTTTTTATTCATAAATTCGCATCAAGATCATGAATTTTATTTTTACTATGAACATATACAGTGTTTATTTCCAAATAAAAGTTTAATCCTCAATGGTATTTCAAATCATTTAAAAAAAAAAACTATACATTTCACGGTTATGAATCTCCACCATTGATGTATTCTGCTTAGCTAACAGAACATTGTATTGGTAATTGCTTACAACAAATAGCATGTTACAGAGAATAATTGAATAATTCCGTTGAGACACGCTAAATGGTTGAAAATATTCAAATTACGACTTCAAAATTGATGGGATCTACACCTGTATTCATATTCAATACAATTGGTTAGAGTCCATCTTTACATTTGCCAATTGTTGATATTTCACTGAGTAAAATTGTTTTAAAATAAAAAAAAAAATTGATCTTTTGCTCGGTTTGATCGCAATATAATCAATGGCCCAACCAAAATCAATATCCAATCCTCCATCTATTGTGAAACTGTACAATCATTGCAAAACGTAACATAAATGGAACACTATGTTTACTTATCTTATTCACAATTAAAGATCGTGTCAAAGTATTGCGGTTAAACGAGACCTTCCACAATATAAAATTATTTATCCGGAGTGGGGAAAACGATTCAATTGAATAATAACTTATAAATGATATTTGTTTCATTCATAAAAACCTTCAAACATGTTAATCATTCGGTCTTTAATTCTTCAATTTATATAAAATTTAAACGCATGACCTGTGTAATTTATAATTTGCAATTTATAAAAAAAAAAAAAAATAAAAATTCATCGTGTCACTAATAAGTTTGGTATATAACATTCCATAGTCACCTGCATTCCATTAGTCACCCGGTAAGAACCGTTTTTCTGGTTCTATTGAAAATGCATCAAAACCAAATTTAAAATAAAAATCAAAAACTATTCAAACGGTTTCTCTACATTTAGATATTCTAATTATTCTGGACATGGTGAACTAGTTATTCGTATAAACAGCTACATTCAAACATTTTTGTTTAACTGAATCAAATAAAATCTATCACTTAACACGAAATAGTTTTAAAAATAGAAAACGATTAAGAATTTCATTTAATTATTGATTGTTTATTAGGGAAATTTAATATCATTGGGACAAGGCAACTAAATTAGACAAATAAATTACTATAAATAAAACACTTGCCAATTAAAATATGTCTAACTAAATATCAGTCTAAAGTATATCAATATGTATATGGTAAATCATAAGAAGTATACTATGTCATGATTATCAATTTATTAAAGTAATCTAATAAGTTCTTTGATTCTATTTCTTTTTTGATTTTTTTTTGACTCATTTGCCTTTTGTTTTGAAGGTGTACAAGGCATAGCTGGTTATTATGCCACACCGACATTAAATATTATTCAATATAAAATAAAATATTTGTATTAATTTTAAAATTCAAAATGTAATTAAATCCATTGCAAATGTTTATAACAAATTGATTAATATAAATGGATGAGAATATTTTTGCATATTTATGATTATGATTTTTAATGTAATACAACGGATATTGATTGATTAAAATCTATGTTTATAATATTTCAATTTGATTAAAAACATCAATACAAAAAATTGGCACAATACAACCATTGGTGGTTGTACAGAATGCCAATTGTCAAGTGACGGATGTCTTTATGATCTCATGACTGGGGGTACAATCAGTTCATGGAATTTAGCGCACATTATCGGGAAACAAAAAGAAAATTATAAAGACAACCTTCGTGATGTCTCATAGAATTCTCTTCAATTTTGTTATTTTTTTTTTCATTCAACATTATGTTTTGTTGCTCATAATTGATTAATTGACTTACTTGCACGTAATAGAATTCTTTTGGGGTATTCGTTTTTTTTTTAGTTAAAATTATTTCTGTGGTTACCAATTACTTATAGATTTTCTTTACATTTAATTAAAATCAAAATCATGTTCGTATGGAAATTAAAGTGCCTAAAAATATTGACTTGACGATGTTAAACAAATACAATACATAAATCTGCTAAGCCGTGTGTGTATTCAAATTAATTCAAGATTTGGTAAATAGAAGAATCAGCATCCATCGGTGGTTGGTACTTTATAGCCAGCACCCAATGTTCTATAGCCGGGTAACGCAGATGCCGATTGTGTTTGCCGTGATGATTTTATTTCCTCGATGACACGTTGTTTCTCTTTTTTCTGTTTGATAAAATGATGTGTAATAAAACATTGCAACTATTTTTAGCTCATTTATTATTTGTACCTCTTTGATTAACTCTTGTTTTGTATCGACCAATGATTTTTTCATAACTTCAATCGTACACTCTTTGGCTTTCACTTCTATTTCTTTTGCATTTACCTCAGCAGCAAGTGCTTTTAGTTTCTTTGTCTTTGTAATTAGCGCCCGCTATAAAATCAATGACAAATGAAGTATTCAACGTGTGTTCACTATTTGATGTGAGTATGAATTTACCTGAGTACTATTAAGACGCTCTTTCACCTTGTGGCTGGGCAACAGTAACATAAACTGTTTCAGCGACAAATATAACTTGTGAGACTCTTGAAGCGTTTGTTCACGCTCAGTAGCCAATACTGTCTGGCCCAAAATTCGCCTGAAAGTATTCAAATTGTAACGGATGAAGCTCACACCAATAAAACTTTCGATTTTGGTATAACTCACCTTTGGAGTGTCTGAACTTTCAAAATCAAATCCATTTTACTTGGATCCTCACCACCCAGTTTACGCCAACGATGAATATTCATCGGACTCATCATTTCTTGTTCCAGAGCTTTGACTTTCACACGTTCTTGGGTAAGGACTCTATTCAATTGTAATACTTCTTGTCTCATATCAGCGGTATTAGCTAGACCACGGGTCAACAGATTTCTCTGTGATCGTAAATGGCCAATTTCAATCTTCAACAAACGAATGTCATCCAATCGCTTATTGTATTGAGCTTCACCTCGATCCAATGCCATTTGAATTATCTGAAGTTTCTCATTCAACAGAGAAATCTCATCATTACGTCTAATCATTTGTGTACCAATTAAATCCTTTTCATTAGTGATATTATCCAAGTTAACCCTCAGTTTCAAAAGTTTTAGTTCATCATCCTAAAATTGTTCAATATGTTAGATTATCAATTTAATTCAATTATCAAATGTAACTGACGGATAAAGTTTTATAAAGTCGTTCGTTTTCCATTTTCTTTTCCTTTAATTCACTTCTGGTGTGCTGTAGCAATGTCTGTAAGTTTTGAATCTCCAATCTCAATTCCATTTTATTCTTTTCCACTTTTTCGATACTTTTGCTAGCTTTTATCAATTCACGTTCTAATCGAGCATAAAATATCAGGAAAATTCATTAAAGAAAACTTAAACAAATCATATAAAGAATTTCTTCTACCTTTTGTTGCGATGTCTTCCTTTAATTGTTCACGTTGTCTGCTACAAATCTATGGAATAATAATCAAATTAATATTTTAAAGTATAATACCAAACGATGTGAAATGAATTAATTACCCTTAAACGTTCTTTAACGTCGTCACGATCTTCTGTGCATGCTTGCAAATCACGTTGAAATGCATTACGCTCTGATCTGGCTGTTTCAAACAATTGTTGGACTTGTAATAGTTTTGTCTTTGATTCAGCCGATTGTTCTTTCAGCTCAACTATATAATGTTCCTTTTGCATCATTTCATCTTGTAGCATTTCCACCTTATCAGCCAATACTTGTGATTCTTCTAAGTATTTGTCTCTGTCTTTTTCGATTTTAGCAATTCCCGAGTTATGTTTCTTGGATGCATTCAATATCGCTCTCATTTCATTCTCCATAGTCTTTATTTGTTGTTGTTCATGCAGAAGTTGTTCAGTCTTTTCACCAATTAAACCTAAAAATTGAAACCAAGGAAACAAATTTTAAGAGAAAAATGTCTTGTTATTTTATCATCATTAAACCATTGGCTTTTTGCAAATCTTTGCGTGCTACATCCCGTTCACGTGCAATCAATTCCTCTCCTTTCTTCTGCTTTTGGAAAGCCTTATCAGTGGCGGCACGTTCCTTTTCGATTGTAAACATTGCGTTCCTGAAATAATTATTAAATTCCCACATTACCACTAATACATGACTTAGGAGATACATGTACGCTCGAATACATTACTTTAAACGTAAAGCATCTTGATGCATGGCAGCTTTTTGTGTTTCTATATTCATAATACGTTTCATTAACATGTCACGTAATCTATTCAATTTCGCATTATCCACCGTTAATTTCCGTATTTCGATTTCATGATATTTCTGTTGACTGTATACTTCACTACATTTCTTTTGCATTTCATTTTTCTGATAAACAGCTTCTTGGTACTCGGTATTTAATTTTCGAAGACGTGCATTTGTTGATGAAAATGTCTCATTAATTTTCTCATAATCAGCTTTTAGTGCAATCAAATGTAGTGTTGATTGGCTCGCCTGTTTATGATATGTTTCTGCTTGCGTTTGATAATATTTCGCTTCTTCTACTTTGGTGCCAACTTCAGCTTGTAATGTTTGCAATTGAATACGTAAACTTTCCATTAGTTTCTTTTCACGGAAAGCTTCACTTGAAGTGTCCTACAATATACAACCGTATAAAAATCAATAGTTGAAGTATCCAACTATCCAATGATTAGAAATGCAATCTCTTATTTGGCATACATCTAATAATTTATACAACTCCTTATTCTTTTGTTCAGATTCCATTCGTTTCTTTTCCATTTCGTCAGTGTAAAGACGTTGAATTTGTAAACGGCGATTTAATTCCTCCACTTCTGCATTTAATCGGTCACGTTCTCTCAATATACCGTCTTTATGTTTGGCCAAGGATGAACCCAATCTAAAATGAAAAGATATGCAAATCCATATCGATTAAGTGTGTACGCTAATTTAAAAATTTTATAAAATTACTCTTCAGCCACATCCTTCTTATCGGATGTTAATTTTTCAGTTTCCTTTTGCAATTTTTCCAATTTATCTTTCATTATATACATTTGTTCTTGTGCAGCCTGTTCACGTATTTGAGCGGCATCCGTTTGTTTCCATGCATCCTCTGGAATATAAACGGCATATAAGCAGTTGCCATCATATATAATGTATGCAGAATATACGAGACTGTGAGTATACACTACTTACCGATTTCCTGTTTTAAACGTTGAATCGTATCTTGTGATACTTGAGATAATTCCATTGCTTCAGCAATTCTACCCTTGGCTGCATCCACTTCCTTTTGCATCTCTTTATTCTCATCATTTGCATCGGCCAAGGTATCTTTAATTCTACTGGCCACTATATACAAATGTTGTAATTGCATCGCCAGTTCATATTTCTGTTCGCCTTGCAGGGCTTTTATAGTCTAAATAAGAGAATCATGAAATCCATTTTGATTCAAACTAAAAGAAAACAATTTGCAAATGAAAACCATACAATATGAGTTTTATTGGCCACATCTTCAAAAAATTCATCAGTAATGATTTGTGGCACCAAATCATCACCAGATTCAACAGATTCAGCTGCAATTGATTCACTTGTGGTATCCATTTCTGATTACACAACAATAACAACAAAACGTAAATTAAATGTTTAGAAATTACTCTCCCATGAATTTGGGAAAATTAAATGCCAAGTCTGATACTCAGAAAACAAAATAACTAGACAAAACGGTTACTTCCTGCCAACCCAGTCAACCGGTTGTTGATAAACAACAACTGAATCACGTTGTTATGGAATTTTCCAAACGCAAATACTGATTTCCTGCCAACGACATAAGAAAACAAAATATTTATGCTCTGAAATTTCCATTAAAGTGATAGAATTAAAACAAAACACTATTCAATTATTAAATTCATTTCAACCTTCTTTATTGACTAATCCTTAAACAGAAAAAAAAATTAATAATTCGACACGTATACATTTCAAATTAATGCAGGACTCAAAATTTATATAATTTCATGAATAAGATAATTTAAAACAGAAAAAAAATACATGTAATCCTTTCAAATCCAAGTTGAAAATTAAAATTAAAAAACAAAATAATTGGTATGGGAAATAATTATGATGATACTAAACTTTCTTATTACATAAAACAACCATATTGATACATTCAAAATTCATAGAATAAACAAAAAGCAGTTTGGCAATAAAAGTTCTAACGAATTCATCAGATTGAAGAAAAAAAAAAACATCGAAATGCAAAATTTTTTTCTTTAAGTATAACTAAAATAATACCAGAGGAGTAAATGCGTATTTTGGATCATAAATTGCTAAACATGGGAACGATTATAAGTATTTCATCTATTATAAACTTTCAAATTCAAATGTTTCTTCACTTTTTTTTTTAAATCTTGTTTCTTTGGAATAATTCCATTTAGTGATTTGTTTTTCTTTTATGTTGCGATTAAAATGCACACATTATCTAATTCATTATTACATATTCAGACAAATTATTTTACTTTTCTCTTCTTATATATAATAAAATGGTCCTGTGTACTTGACTATAATTTTAAATACAACTCATTATTGCACCCACACATTTTGATATTATTTCAAACGGATTCATTTAATGAAATCCCACAAAAAAAATATAATAAAGATTTTTAAAAAATAAAAATAAGGGAAGAACTAAACAACATAAATATATATAGATCTGATTGCAACTACATTATCTACGATGTTTTCTATATGTGTTTATCTTTAGGTTCTGTCTTATACTGTCTCATCAAACTATAATTAAATTGTTAACGTTATTAACTTTTTGTTTAATATACATTCTGTTCAAGTAGTTCCAGTTAGTGTTAAAAGTCTTTTATGCGGAAAAAAATATAAACCATATTATACAGATACTAAACTAATTCATTTTGTAAAAAAAATTTTCCTTCTGTTTTCATCCGGCCATTAATTCATGTTAAAATAACAAAATGGATTATTATTATTATTATCTTCTATCTAACTCTAATGATATCTCTCTCAAAAGGTTGTAAGGTTTTTAATATTATACTCAGATTAGTATTTGGGCTACATATAAGTTCTTTCAATCACTACGTAGGGTAAAGGTTTCCAAAAAAGAAGTATTACAATTATCGAAATTCATCTAATTTAAATCCGTTATTCGATTAATATAGTAATTTCCATTTACACCCATTTAATGTTAGAGGTCCAAATTCAATAATCCATATGGTTATCATTCAATGCAGAAATTTCCTTTGTCCAAATTTGTTTCCAATAAGACTTAATTCCATACAAGTTTTATCTATATTTTTCTTTATGTACATAAAATAAAATATTCTAGCTAATACAAAAAGACGTTTAAACATTCAGTTCACATGTGTTTTGGAGCAGCCAACAAATTATGTGTGTCTCATTTTCTACGTTCTCATTTCCTTAACTTCTTTTGTATAGCAATTACGGCAAACGCGTACCGCTTTCATGAGACCAAATTTTGGTAACGGTGTCGTTGTATTTGAGCACACGTTACAAAATACACCACCACAATTGCGACAATGGTGACGACGTCGAAATGCGGTAAATGATAGTGCACACGCCATACAACGGGGAGCATCTTCATCCGGTACCCAAATCGGTGGTCTAGACGAATCACATTGACGTACCGGTGATCCCCTTGAATTCGATGGACTATTACTTCCCGACTGTGTACCACCACGTAATTGATTCGATCGATCACTGGTCACCGGTATCTGGGAATGACTACGTTCACGTACAGAACTTGATCGTCGATTATTCAACGAATGACAATTTCTTGCAATTGGATTTGTCGGTGCCTCATCATTGAAACCGGTAGGCGCTTCACCTAAACTACGGCTACGTTCCGTCTGATTTCGTACCACTCTTAATTCACTTTCAACACTACCACTACGTGTTGTCTCATTTGTTTCAAATACGGAATCATTTGATTCGGGATTCACTTCCTCCGCTGAATAAATACTCTGATTTGAGCCAGCATTCGGTTGAATTACATCATTTTCGCTAGCACGAAACTCGAATAATTCATTCTCCTTTGGCTTTTCAGTTATTATTTCATCCTGCGGTGGTGATGTGTTCATTAAAAATACACTGCGTAATATTTGCCGTAAATCAGATGCAAAATTTGTTTGTAATTGATCTGCAACACCAGCAATACAGACAAATAAGCGATGTAATAAATTTTCAGTGCTCCTAAAAATAACAGAGAATAATGGTAAACATTATAATGAATTCAGATTACCATAAAATTTTAAATTGATTTAAGTTAATTGTTTTGTTAAATTAATTAATATTTTATCTAGACTGAATTGTTATACCGTGAGTTTGGCTTGGTGCAATAAGATTAGATAATGACCTAGTATTTTCATGAAAATAAACAGTATTTTTCATTTTAATTGTGTTATATTATTCAAGTGGATAATTCCGATAATAAATATTAAGATCATTATCTAATTATCGGTAAATGCGGGGAAAAAATATATCGAACACGCCAGAAAACCAATTATATTGAAAAAGTGGAAAATAACAAACTAATATAAATATTTACTTGAATTTCATACGGCCAGCAGCTCTTAAGGCAAGATTCACTTCCTGAGCATCAGTGTCTGATTGAGATGATGAATGTGAACCAAATGAAGAAGATGATGTTGACGGTGAATCAGGTGTTGATGATAACGAATCGGAACTGGAGCTATCGGTTTGATGATGCCTTGATCGTCGTCTGGTACGATGATTTGATGTGGATGCCTGTTCTTTAAGTCTTACCACTACACGATCTGGCCATTGCGATGGTTCCACTACCACTGTTGCACTACCACGTAAGGGTGCAAAAAATTCATCGCGTGTACGACGATTACGTGTACTGATCAATTCACTTTGCGAACGGCCGGATAAAACTGATGAAGTTGCTACTGGTTGATTCTCTGAATCAGGTGTACGATCCAAACTTGGGCTAGCCGTTGCCACCCCAGAGTCAGTAGCACTAGGCTGTCCATCAATTTTGGATCCAGCAATTGCATCAGGTGCCAACGCTACAGCACTTTCACATTCTTCCTCAATGTCCAATGAAAATTCATTAGTGCCACTGATTATATTATTTGTTAACGGTGCATCATTAATTTGTAACAAATTACCTAAATTTGTGTTCGGTATTAAATAACCGGATGCACAATCAGCAACCACTAAATTTTCCTTTGGTTCATAGGAATTACTATATTCATCGTCTTCGTCATCATCCTCATCATCATTATCGGTTGTTAAATTTTCAGGTAATTCACCTTCAACACCGACATCACCAGCACCGGTAAACAATTGTGTTGTATTTGTTGTCGTTGATTCACGTTTATTTATCACATTTTTAATTAAGTCCTCATCACTATTTGTTTTTTGTTTATCATCATCACAGTTTAAATTATTTTTTAAATGAATATCTTCATTGGTGCATAACAGTTTTTCTAATTGATATAATTCTTTTTTACTCAATGTCCTTAACAAATCACGTATTTTAATTAATAATGTACGAAACGGACGAAACATTTCCGATAATTCTTCAGCTGGCATATCCATATTTAATGGACCACGTTTAAATATCACTAAACCAGACACAATCGCCAAACGAGGTATTGAAAACATAATGGACGGATCAAATGCATCCACTTGCTCCTGTTCCAATAAATTTAACTTTAGCGCACGTTGTAGCGATTCAGAAAATAAGACACAAATTAATTCTTGCATTTCATATTCGTGTTTAGTTTTCACTTGGACCATAGCACTGACATAAACAAACTCAAATTCAGCAAAGAGTCTATCAAATATTTTTAAACTTTCATATAGCGCCTCTGTGGCAGCATCGTTATAATCTAATTTTAATGTTGGCGAATTCGGTATATTGTTACGAAGGCACTGTTCACGCAATAAATTTCTGACTCTGTCTAGACTCTTTGTTACAGCACGGGCAAGTGGACGCATTAGTGCACTCTCTGTTTCCCGATTCATAATCGATGATCCGGCTGCCAAACATTCAGCACCAAACCATAATTGGCCGCCTAAACTTTCTTGTACAACTTCTTCAGGAAATTTTGAACGGAATGCACGTGCGGCTCGATCTTCTCCAAGCAATTCGTCCATGATTTGGTTAGTAATGGCCAAAACCCGATCCTAAAAGAATATATAAAAATTTATTAATCAAATCATTCTATATGGAAATACATTTCTTATTCTTCTTCACCTGTCCTTGACGTAACTTCCCAACTAAACGAGAACATCGTTCTGGCTCGGCTCTCCCATCAAAACTATCCAATTCGCTGGATATTGCCGTTAGAGCTCGATCCGCATGGTAAAATCTTGCCAATAATGATTTATCGTCGGCCTAAAAAGATAAACAAATTAATAAATCAGATTAATATGAAACTATGAACAATAGATAATATATTAAACAAAGAACAAGGAAATAGATAAGCTGAATGTGATGTGTTATAAATTCATTAAAAATTATACTTTCAATTAGATGGCAATTTCAATAGATGATTATATCATTCAGCTGCGTAATTAATTCAAAATTCTTCAACTCATAATGAAAATTAAAACTGAATCGTAATTTAATTGACAACGATCTTAATTATACAACGTTGTCATTCAATTCCTACAACTACTAACACACAATGCTAATCATTAAGACGATTAGTTAGCACATATTGCATTCAATAATCTTTAATTCCACTATGAAAATTTAAATCCAAGAATAATAATTAATAATATGAACATAGCAGGAGGTTCATGTATATTAATTTAAATAATAAAATCGAATTATTTAGAAAATCAATTTAATAAACTGATTGTCTCAATTGATTATTATCAATTAACAATAATTTTATTTGTTCATTTCATCAGTGAAACCCGCCCAAATCAAATTTTAGTATCTTATTTCGAATTCTCTTTAACAAATCATATAATTTCGCTTTCTATTGCCATAAAATAAAATAAAAAATTATTACTAATAATTAATGAATAAATTTTTAATTTCCATTCAATACCAACTATACAACAAACTACATTACACATCTCAATAGTCAATGGATTTTAAAACCTGAATAATGTTCGGGGTCCTCAGTAAAATGTGACTCACACCAAAATAACGAGATAAGAGTCATATACAGACACAATCATTAATTTCCATCTTACAATTGAAAGTTTTTATACACAAATACTCAAATTAACTCGCCAGAAAATAAAGTGCAATAAAAAGTAATTAAAATCCATGTATACGTTCATGTTAAAACACGTCTCAAGTACCATTACGTACTTAGGCAAGTCATTGAAATACAACTGAGAGAAAATAGAACAACTTGGAAATTCTAATTTAATTAAAACAATTAGTTTATTTTTGTTTTGTATTGTTTAATATAAATTATTTTCACTGTTAATAGAACGCGAAGTTAAACAGAACCAATAATATGAAAACAAAATATTATATGAAACAGTATCAAAAATACTTTAGAGAATTTATTTCGTTTTTTTTTTTTTTATTTCTATTCTGATAAGCATTCAGCCATTTGGTTTTTACACGACGTCTCATTGTGTAAAACACCTGGCAAAATAAAAATAAAATATTATAATCGCGTATAAAAATCTACAGGTTGGTAATAAATAAAGAAAATTACTTTATTTTCAGAAACTCCATATTACGAATACCAAATGAATTGGAAAATTGCACGCAAACATATTAATATAGCGCCCCGGAGACAATGGAAGTCTTAGATGATTATTTTTAGTTCATATATAATGTACTCGCGTACACACACACACATTAATCTCAGTAGGGATTTTTGTTATTCATTGCAAAAATAAAAACATTAAAACATAGCACAACGTAAAAAGTAGTGTATTGGAATTTTATTTCACAAAATGGTATTGCCAACCCTATTGAGTTATTACACATCTGCAATACAACCAGGTGATTCGCAATCCATACCATAAGTTCATAAGCAATCAGATTCAAATTCACCTGAATCAACAAATGGGGTAAGGGCAAAACCAAGGAAACTAATAAGTACACAGAACAACTAAATTATTTATTTTTTTTTATTCTTAACCTTCAATAAAAATCCCATTTTTTTCTTAATAAATTATTTATGCTCAAACTAAATTAAATATAATCTTTATTAAAACTGAAGGTAAAATCTAAATGACTATACGATAATCGTTTGTATTGCACTGTATATACCCTGCCACCGTTAGATATTCATTTACTTGATTGTCATTATAAATAACATTACAGTACTGTCTCATCTCTCAGGTACTATTTCCATATTATTCTCGTTGGATAATTGGTTATAAATGATGACAAAATGAAACATCACGAACCGAATCAAATACTACATTATCATTAGGACATTGAAACTACAGATAAGAGAGTTGAACATAGAAAACATATAATCTTCTGGGTGGCATCAAACACAAAAAACTTTTGTAAATTTTCAACAACATCAAATGCAGTGATAATCACACCAAACATCCGACCATAAATTAAATCACAGATCATATGATTTCAAGTAAACATACAAAACAATCGACTATTATCATAACAAGCTATTGATAATGTTATTATTCTTCAATTGTATAATGTCCAAACTAGTATCACAGATTTATGTAAATTTTAATTTAATGCCATTTATGTAAAGCATTTACACACCCCGTCAAACGGAACACAAAAACCAAAAAAATACCATTAAAAGCTCCATTGAAAAGACTGAACAGAAAAAAAACAACAAATATGCCGACATGAATTTTAATGTCGCCCATGCCACTTGCATTTCACTTTAAATTACAACAAACAAATTACAAATTTTTAACATCACAATATGAAAATTTTGTCATTGTAACACCATCACCTTACTTACATAAAATGGGTGTTGAATCTAATTTAAGTAAAGCGTACCATTTAAATTGTTTACAACAATTTTAGTTTAATCAAATGAATACCGAAAAACTTTTTTTTTCATGGTAAAACATATAAATTATTTAATTTTATAACTCAAGTTCTTCATGGGTGTTGCATTTTAGTTTCACTATTTTATACGACAATTTTTTATTATTCAGTAAAGTTTAAGGTTTTTAACTTTTTTTCATTTTGTTTTCAGCCATATTACCGTTGTAACTAACATTGTCACAAAGACGAATTACAAATGCATTTAGTGTGTAAACTAACAATGAATAAATTTTATAAGTGAAATTTTTCAACGTAAAACAATATTAAATAATTTAATCGGATTTAATTTTAACGTGATTTTTATGCATCATTTTTTCAAGTTTTTTATGTTGACTGTAAGCGTAACATCGGTTTTAGGTGAAATTTCTTATTTATTTTCTTGCTGTTAAAATCGACAACTAACTGTATTTAAAATCACCGCAATCCGTTACTAATCATCAATTGGCCACTCGTAATCTATCATATTTCATCATTTTTGTTTAACGGTAACCTTTACTTTCAATCGTACATACATTTCAGTAGTAGTGTAAGAAAATCTTAAAATTTTTGCAATTGATAGTAAAATTAAGAAAAACTTTCAACGAATCTATTCATTTGAAAACTAAAACGTCATTGTTTGCACCAAAACTGCTGGCCTAAGTAAATATTAATCCAATTTTTAAGCGTTTAAAATGAAAAGGAAAAACAAACTTTCCATCATCAATGTGTGTGTCCATATACAATTTTGATTCAGTTAATTTCAATATCGAATTTGAAATCAAAGTGTTGCAATCCAATGGAGGTTATTTCATTCTGTTTCTTTTTTTCGTTTTATTTTATCAATTTGAATTTAGTTACACGCGTAACATAAATATTTTGTTATTTAAACGTAAAACAGTATGATGTAAAATTTTAAAAACTTTTGATTACCAAAATTAACTTAGATAGATTAATTAATCGACGCAATTTATTGTGTCTACATTATACTGTAGTAACAATAATAAATGATATCTGATAAATACAATTTGATATACTGATTGACGTAATACAGTCAGAGAATTATTAAACATAATCAGCGAAACAAGAGAATATTAAGACGACATTCACCTCATTATAATAGCAAAACTACAACCAAATACAAATAAACAAAAAGTGTTTCATTAACTTATGCTCATCCAATATGTTACTGTTGTCAGCCTCGATGCAGTAAACTTGTCTAGTCTACGATGATGAATTATTAATTTAATTTTCTTTAATATAGTACACATTACACATACAGTCGGACACTCATTCAATACAATTCCATCAATAATTATGAATCATGATTGCATTTTAATATCGCTGAATGTATACAAACGAAAATTAATCAAATCAACGTGTTAACAGGTAATAACGTCATAGTTATTTTACAATTATTATTTTGTTGCATCAGTATTGCTATAATCATCTAATCGATTATTCATTAATTAAATTATATTAAAAAAATCGCTGTTATTATTTTTTTTTCTTGCCATCTCAACGTTTAAACTATAAATCCACGAATAATAAATAAAAAAACAATACTTATAATTGCAAATAAAAAAATGGAAAATTCATCGAATGAATATAACAACAAAAAAATCCCCAGGAAGATTAAATAAAAATGGAACACAATGGTTTTTTATTTCTTGAACAAAAACCACTACAAACTGATATGAAAACCATCTCTATATCGAAACAATACGGAATTGAATAATCAAAGTCGCGTGCAAAACTTTAAAATTTAATATTTTTTTTTCGTTAATTTGAAACAAGAGAAAATCTTAAATCATTTCAACGTGATTCATTGCTAAATTTCAACTTAAAATACTTTGCGCTGAATAATTGTTTGTCTTTAAAGTGAATAACAATTGAATTTTCAAATTGTTTGTTATTACAGTATTACAGATCCCAAACCAATCGTACACAAATAACAAAAAAAAAATAACAGAAAACGATATTAAATAATTAAATAAGGACACCCAATTAAATTGTATTCGTCACCGGTCAATGAAATTGTTAGTAATTATTCAATTGAATGCCATATAATAAATTCCATGTGAATTTAAACATACCACACATTATATCATTTATTCAATAGAACTTTAAAAGATTCTCGGTCTCACTAAATTCGCATGAACGATGATAAAATTGTTGTACAATCATTAAATGGTATTGTTATGCAATCAACACGATACACCGGACACCACACTCAATATTCATTTTGGTTATTATTTGATCATTTTGTTTATCTGATCTGAATACTTTTGGATATGAATGGAAACATCTTAATATGTAAATTTTATTTTATCATAAAATTGGCTATTTTGCACGACATAACTTTTAAAACCACAAACTAGTTAGTGGAAAAGTTTTTCATTCCATTTATCAATCAGCTGGAAATTAACAATAAAACGTAAACACGCACAACAAAGTCATACACAATTACAAAATTCAATCGACGCGTAATATATGTTCATCTTCATCACAATTTGAATTGTACATAATACAGTTTTGACTCCACTTTGAATGTGTGACTCAATATTATTGTAATATACAACACTCTCGATTATCATTTAAATGATATGGACTTGTATGATGTGACTTTTAATCTCTATAAAAACAACTTCACAGATGTGTAGATGACATAATTTATTTTCACCACACAATATGATTGATGATAATAAAACAAAAAATTAGTGTGATACGGTCCAATAAAAATTATAGAATTCTAGAAATCCATAGACAATTAATATCGACTAATTAAAATCAATTTACAGGTGTTCGGTGACAGATTGTTCTAAAATCAACCATAAATAATACTGCAATCCATTTTAATTTATTATTTCTATTCCGTCTCAAAAACTAATCCGAAAATCTTACTCGTTTTTCATTTGCTATCAAATATATGTATAACGTATAAATTCAGTGACCGTGGAAAATAAAGTAGCTTAGCCAATTCCGTTCAATTTCTAGACGATGGCAAAAAAATTAAACAAGACAAAAACAAATTTAATACCATTTAACAAGAAACAGAGCATAAAGACTTATGTATTTCAACGATTCAACGATATGATGTAGATATTTTAAACTTCTCCTCTGTTGTTCAATTACCGACAAATAAAACAAAAACTACTTATATTGATTATCATAATAAGGAAGTTAATTGGTGGGGGGATGCTGAATACTAAGACAATAAGGAAATTCGATGGTACAAAACGAATAAACAAAGTTTCCCCATTGTCAACTGAATCGATATTAATTTTATTATTATTTCAACTGGTAATTGATTTCCTACAAATGTATTTTCGTTTTGCCAAAAAAAAAAGAAATCTGTCCAGTCATAATTAATTTAATTTATTATTAAATGAAAACTAGTACAAGACATAACGTCTGCGATTCTAACAAATAACAAACTACGGATATAATCTTTAACAATTTTTGGTATAGAAATTCAAGGTCTTTCTCATTCAATTTTCTCATATGGTTGACATTTTTCAGTGTCCATACTGTAACGTGTGTTAGTTTTAGTCATTCACATCTCAAATTTCAACGATAACAGACTTTTGGTCAGTACAAACTTCTATTCTTAAGTCTATCGAATCATCCATTGTTGATTGGAATTTCTTAAGAAATAAATATTGGCTCATTCTGGAACATCTCTTTAAACGAACATGAAATACTATTTTCTTTCCACTTAATAATAATTCAATCGCTTAATCAGAAGCTGTAGTTATTGAACTAAACTCCCCCAGAAACCCCAAACATACTCAAACAATATATCAATACTGGAAAATAGCTATTGAATAAACGCCGATATCAAATAGCAAACAAATATTGAATGATTTGTTATACACAAACAACGAATAAAGTCAGACCAATTCAAATATTCCGTCTAACATCGAAACAGATGGTTTATCGTTTCAGTAAATTTATCATCCATTTTTGTTGCCACTTAATTCAAATCATTTGTTTGCGCTAATTGATTGACTCCTGATAATCAGAAAAAAAGCGGCGTATCAACATAAATAATAACAACGAAAATGCGTTTAACATTTTCACATTCAACCAGCTAGACTGAACTATGGAATTTCATCATCATTCTTACTGATCTTATCGTATCAGAATCATAACTAAAACTCTACATGGAAAATTAAAAAAAAAAAAAAACTCAATACGCAAAGTGCATAGAAATAGTAAATTCAATTTAACTAAATTAAACAACAATAACTAAACGGTACAGTATAATTTTTAATCTACATAAATTGATAACGTTGTTCTCGTTAGTAAATATGTATGAGTTATCATAACCATACATTAACAACCATACATTGATAAAGTGTCTATAACAATCTAGATTTCAAATTATTTAAAGAAAAATTAATCTATAACACCGATAACAATGTTTGAAAACAAATAAACGAATTATTGATAAAATAATTTCAGCTACAATTGGAATTTATTGGGAATGTAATTAACAAGAAACGATTAAAAAAAAATAAAGGAAAAGAAAAGAAAATCAACAGTCCAAAAATTCCATTGTATGTGTACTGATTTAATTATTTTAACCCGATCGAATTAAAACAACGTGATTTAATCATCGGACAAAAAAAAAATAAAACCAACAATGAGTCTTAAACAGAATTTTAGTGGTTTCAAATTGTCAACTCGTTGTCTGAGAATACAAAAATTATTATGTTTTATTATTTATTATTTTTTACCCACAGGTAATTCACCTGTGCTAATTAAAGTGGCCTTAGAGGTTTAGCAAACAATACACCGATAAAGGTCTCTATACCCATCTAAATATGTACATACAAATATTCCACCCTGTATTCAGTCACCTGTACATTCGAGGCGACATAAAACATAATTTATATTCTCTCCCTATATTATGAGTGGCCACAACCGGCTTGTACAGAAAATTAAAAAAAAAAAAAAAAAAAAAAAACTTAACCACATGCAAATTACTTATTTTGTTTATTTCATTTTAGTTTTGATTGTTATAAACTTTAATATTCCACTAGAAGGTTTTTCCACAGGACAGTAAATCAACAAACACCTTTTCATGTTGATATATGTATTTGCCAATATTAAAATATTCATTCACTGTCAAATTAAGAGAGATACATTAAACATTTACATACAACCATACAAAGAGCATACATTAAAAATCTGTGAATATTGACGCGACTTCTTCATAATTATTGAGTAATTAAACGTTCGTTTAAAAATAAAAATACCAAAATAATTTTCTCTCTGAATATTTTGTTAAATTCATATGCTTCAGCTATACAATTTGTATAATTGCAGATCGTTTAACACTGTATTTCTTGTTGTATTTTATTTTTCATATTTTGTTAACTTTTAAATTTCAGTGATACTACGCAATAAAGTCTGGTCTTTAAGACGGTCATGCTATTCCTTATTCGAGTTTCCCCACTACGTTTCGGATGAGATGAATTACAATTAAAACGTGTCAAATACAATGGTGTCTCATTAATACTACGGCAAATTTGAAAAAAAAAATATATGGAAGCATCTAAAACTCATTAAATTGTAAAATTATAATTTATAGACTGTTTTTAGTCTTGTATGTTTCTTGTGTATATGCGATTTAAGTCGAATCCACAAAATGATTATAATCACCTGAAACATGTGTGTACAAAGCAGTGAGACCTTCATAACGGAATTGAATATGTGTGTGAGTGTGTGTATAATATCGTCAAAACCTTATGGAGACACTTTTGATATGTTCTCCCTCTGTTATCAGATCCATACCTGAGTTTTGTATAATTTTTTATATATTTTTTTTTTCGTTAATTTTAATAAGGGAAGTATACTTGAATTGAATACGACAATCATAGCAGATATGTATAAATGAACATACAACACACGGTAAAATTGAAAATAAAAATTGTCAAGAGAGAAACATAAAATTAGGCCTCCTTAACACTGATACAGCATAGTTTAATGGTTGCCTCATTACATCGTATACAATAACTTTATTTTTATCGTCATTAAAAGCCACTCTACCTTTAAAACAGCAGTTTGTTCTTTATTATTTATACATACATTATGATTTTTATTCTCTCGTATTTTTTTTTTTTTATTTTTGCAACACAAGGTCGATTTAATGGTTTAGTTTCACTTTAAACAGTTTTATATTTCATTTACACTACACCAACAATTGGAAATAAACTCGATGGCTGCCCCGTTTGCGATATTTTATTGTATTCCACAATTTCTTATTGCAAAATTCATACACATAGAAAACATTGTAACAGAGTAAGAAATTCAAAATTGCCGTATTTAAAAACTAAAACTGTACACTTTTAATTCAACAAAAGTGAACCAAACAAGCAACAATTTATTTTCTTTTAAATTAAAATATACACTTGGCTATTCCCCCCATTACGAAATTTAAATTCAATGATACAGTTAGTCTCAGCCGCCATAATATTAACAAAATGAAAAAAAAAATAAAAAACGGAAAATGAATGAAATTCAAATTAGCAACTGTAATGTAATATAACACTTAAAGCCATCTAATGCAATACAATACGTAAAATTGAACGAAGACGAAACTAAGTGCATCTTTATTAATCGTAAATTTTCTAATTATTAATAGTAACTTATACTATTAGTACAAATACATACACAAGAACAAAACTATCAAATTGAAAATAACAGCAATTAAATAAAAGAGTAACAATCTATTAATTGTTGCAAATTATAAGCGCATAAGTTGTCTGTTAAATTTAATGTTTATAGAATATATAAATAATAATAAGAAAACAAAATGATATTCCTTATTATGGCTAAAACACTATTGCTCTGAATTAGTGTGCAATGTGTAGTTCCAGTTAACCAGAAGTAAACAGCTGCAAAGATGTTGCGGGAAGCGTACTCATTCAATATGCCAATTTTTGCAATAATAAAAGAATCAGTAATACAGTCATAATACTACACTTATTATTTTTGATCTCGTGTTTTTATATTTTGTGAGGGACTTTGGAAGAATTAGTATATTGCAATCGGTGCTCAATAGAATTTTATAAAGCCGAGAGGAGGTTTTAGACGCCGCTTTATGCGGAGGAATAAATGGCAGACAACGAATATTATGGATGATATTATACGCGAATCCATGGGCTATTGACCTCTAGACTCAACAGAAGAAGGAATCAAAAACGATGGAACAAAACCATGCACACACAACGTTAATTTACTTTGGGTGTGCATGACCTGTATTATATGGGGTTCTCTGTGACTGACTGTTGTGTATGCCATTACTGTCGCGTTTCTGTTCTGTTACCGTTTATATTAACATTTATTTTGTGTCTTTCATAATGTCATCCATATTCAAGGCGACCTCCGTATGTTTACCATTACACATGCCTCGTTTGTATGAAATTATGAATTTACGATTGTACTCTATCAGTCACTGATAATTTATCTCATAAAACAGTTCTGGCTGTTTGCACTTCTGGTGAGACACTTCAAGTACACCTTATAAGGTTGGGTTTAATCAACTCTCCAAAGACTACCATGAAATTTAAAACAATAATAATATTATGTACGTCAAATTTCAGTGAATCCATCCAAGGTGTCGTCGTTACCATCAGGTATAAAATACAATTTAATATTTGTATCAAATTTTAATTACGATTTGTATAATTAAGTACATACAATCAGTTATTTTCTTATGTTATTAGCCAATGTCCACATTTGAATTATAATATTTCTTTATTTTATGTTTTAATTTTTATTTATATTTCAATATCTAATTAATGTAATATCAAGCAATGAAACAAAAAAAAAAGAAGAAGATATGGAATTGAATAGGTGTGCAACGACAATCGATCTCTTTCAACCATAATTAATGTGTAAATTATTTAAGATTTAAATTTAAAAAAAACAAAAAACACACCAGCATATTTATTATGGTGAATTGATATTACGCCTTCGGTTTATACGGTGGCCAACAACACAAATATGGTTTGGCAATCTTAATAAATAAAAATCAACTCACCAATGATATTGAAATCATTGGATAGCAAGAGAAACCATTCAAAAGATTATTCATTGCAAATGGAATATTATGGGGGAAAATAACCAGGAAAGTAGAGAAAATCACAAATAAAATTTGGAATTGGAATAACTGCAGATTTATAGCAGATTATTCATCCCGAAAATGAGCGCTCCAGAGATTTCTTCGTATTGTATTGTAATGAGTTCATTTGATTTTACGGTGAATCATGCACGAGAACACACCAAATAAACTCAATTTGGATATCGTCAAAACTCCCGATTTTGGGCTTTTTGGCACTTTTATAGCGGATCCATCCTGCTGTTTCTGATACGACTGAGTCAAGGCACACAACTAATCGTCATTATCTATTCAACTGGGTTTTTGCACATCATCTTTAGGCATGACACAATTTCACAATAAATCTAGGCTTACGTGAGACCTGATCATAGACGGTGTGTTCCATTTTATTTTACTTTTTCTACATTCAATACTTTAACTCTTTAACTGTACGTATATCGTGAAATGCCTTTCATCTCTCTTGCTTTACTACATCACTTTTGTCGAGTGTTTTTCTCTTTTCATCATTTTTCAGCCACAATCAAAATTAAGTATGCAAAAAAAAAGTTACCATTGGTAACAAACAAAAAATGAAGAAACTTTCATTTACCTTTGGCTTATTCAACCATTTCCGGAATGTATCCATCTTATAAGATAGTTATTAAAACACTGAATATTTTGTTGTCATAAACACATATTACCATGAGCACATCACTATCTAAATAATTCTACTAGAAATTCTAAAAATCTTGTTTGACAAACATTGAAACACTTTACATCTAACTTCTCGCAATTAAGTTTTTGTGTTGTTCGTTTCACTATTTTTTTTTTCTTCTTGTTTTTTCCCTCTCTTGTGTTCAATAATACACAACTTACAACTAAAACTGAAGTAAAATAATTATTTTCACCTGGTCCAAGTATTTGTATGAAAAAGAAAAGGAAAATTAAAAATTAGTAATTAATGTGTGTGCGAACGTGTTGAATTGAGACACAAGAATAATACTCTTTCTCAGTGAAACAACAAAACAACCATTAAAAATCACTCAAAGTCGTAGTATAACGCTACGGTAGCGAATCCAATTCCACTCGAAGAAATGAAAACGGTATATGAAAGATGTATTTCAGTCGACTAGTTACGTGCTATTCCTATTCGAAGTGATGAAGACTCAAAACAGTACTATCTTGCTATGAAGAGAATCTGTATTGTAGGAGGTTTCTGAATTTCAACGTCGTCAATTCATTCAATTTATTGTGAAGCGTTGATTTTTAACCTTTTAAAGTAATGAATGCCCTCATGTGTACGTGTATTTCAATACTCTATATACGTGGGTCTCATATTGATACAGAATAATGCAAACGAACCATTGTTGATTGTACAATTCCATGTAATTTTTCATAACGCCGTACTAAATAAATTAATAATATTTAATTTTTTTTTCTTCTTGTTCTTTTTTACGTGAATCGGATGGAGTTCACACTTTTAACAAGCTATTGTACTAAGAGTTGTCAACTGAATAAGACATGAATTTATTTATATCCCAACGCGATTAGAAAACGCCTCGATTAAATTCGTGAAAATTGTAAAACTGTTGTATGAATCATAAGAATCACTATCGAATACGTGATTTAAATATCGGCATCTGGAATCCCTACTGATATTAAAACGCGAAGCGATCAGTAGACCAGTTTTGTGATTTTCAGAATATACGATTTGTACTGCTGCGAACTTTTTATATTTGACAATGAAATTTATTTTTCGTGTTTATTATTCTATTTATCAATGAATATGAAAATTTAAATTTCTTTGCATCGCTGAACTTTATAGTGCGATCTTTATGCGTTCATATAAATCGATATTCGGTATTGATCATATTGTTTTCTTGCATTCTTTCTTTATTTCGATTATAATATTTAATGCTTAGCTAACATCTGATATAGCATACTGAGATCTTCCATAAATGACATATCCTCTACCATTTTAAATGAAGAATCTTTAAATTTAACCGAATCGGCTGCTAATATTGAGTACATAAACGATTAATTAGTACATAAAAAGTACTATTCTTTCGATATTTCGATTATCATTTAACCAATATAAATTTGAGCGCCAATTCGTTAATAAATAATAATAGTCATATGGCGCATAATCAAAATAAAGAAAGAAAGAGCGAAATCTTTTTATACACCCGATAATTATTAATTAGATGAATATCCAGATTGGTATTATGGTGTATAATAGCTATTAATATTTATATCAGACACTTGATCAATTAGCAGAATTTACAATCCTTAATAAAATAGATGGAAACAAACTGAAAAATCTAGCAACCGATGAAACAAGCACTGTGAGGATCATCCGATTCTCGTTTGTTAAGTCGTTAACAACGAGTCCGGGTGGCCATGATTTTATCTTAGCCGTGCCACTGCTCAATATTTAGATTCATTTCTTTAATTTGTTAATAATTAATTATCTGACTATTAAGTTATTATTCGTTTTTCTACCATATATCCTTAAAATTGTATTTTTATTTATAAACTTAAATCAATTTTACAAATCAGGTGTGAGGTAAAGAATCTATTTCATTTTCTCTTATACCTTAAATTGCTACTCATACGACTCCTTATAACATTAGAAAGAGTTCTCCTGTGGAACATTTTCTTCGACATATGTTTTTTTTTCCAGGAAAAAAAATACAAAGAAATTACTTTCAAAAGAAGCAACGCTACAACTATTTAATTCAAACTTTTCACTAAACACTAATTTTCCTTTTTTCCAGACAACGGTCTGAATATAAACTGAATTAAAATCTTTAATTATCGTCCTTTTCCTGGGAAAAAAATTCAAAGAAATTAATTTCAAACGAAGCAACACTGCAACTGTTTAATTCCAACTTTTCACTAAACACTAATTTTCCTTTTTTCCAGGCAACGGTCTGAATATAAACTGAATTAAAATCTTTAATTTTCGTCCTTTTCCTGGGAAAAAAATTCAAAGAAATTATTTTCAAAAGAAGCAACACTACAACTATTTAATTCAAACTTTTCACTAAACTCTTAAAATTTTTCTTCTTTCAAGGCAACGGTCTGAATATAAACTGAATTAAAATCTTTAATTTTCGTCCTTTTCCTGGGAAAAAAATTCAAAGAAATTATTTTCAAAAGAAGCAACACTACAACTATTTAATTCAAACTTTTCACTAAACTCTTAAAATTTTTCTTCTTTCAAGGCAACGGTCTGAATATAAACTGAATTAAAATCTTTAATTTTCGTCCTTTTCCTGGGAAAAAAATTCAAAGAAATTATTTTCAAAAGAAGCAACACTACAACTATTTAATTCAAACTTTTCACTAAACTCTTAAAATTTTTCTTCTTTCAAGGCAACGGTCTGAATATAAACTGAATTAAAATCTTTAATTTTCGTCCTTTTCCTGGGAAAAAAATTCAAAGAAATTATTTTCAAAAGAAGCAACACTACAACTATTTAATTCAAACTTTTCACTAAACTCTTAAAATTTTTCTTCTTTCAAGGCAACGGTCTGAATATAAACTGAATTAAAATCTTTAATTTTCGTCCTTTTCCTGGGAAAAAAATTCAAAGAAATTATTTTCAAAAGAAGCAACACTACAACTATTTAATTCAAACTTTTCACTAAACTCTTAAAATTTTTCTTCTTTCAAGGCAACGGTCTGAATATAAACTGAATTAAAATCTTTAATTTTCGTCCTTTTCCTGGGAAAAAAATTCAAAGAAATTACTTTCAAAAGAAGCAACACTACAACTATTTAATTTAAACTTTTCAATAAACTCTAAAAACTTTCCTTTTTTCAAGGCAATGGTCTGAATATAAACTGAATTAAAATCTTTAATTTTCGTCCTTTTATACCCTGATTTTTCCATTATTACCATTGGTTACATGCAACTAAATCATCCAAATAGAACAAAAAATAAAAAATTTCATTACTAGAAGATTTTCAGAAAATTACATGAAGAATTTGAAAAAATTTTAATTCTGCCAAAAAAATTTGGCATTATTGACCATTTTAACTTCATCATCATCATTCACAGCCCATTTAAGTTCATAGTTGAACATAGGCCTCCTTTCGGTCTCTCCAATAATCTCTATCTCTCGGAGCATTAGTCCAATTTCTTTCTATTTTTCTTATATCATCTGTCCATCTTGTAGGTGGACGACTTCTTGGTCTGTTGTGTTTTCTGGGTCTCCAATCTAGCACATTCTTGTGCCATCGTTCATCAGGCGTTCTGGCAATGTGACCAGCATAATTCCATTTCAATGAGCATATAATGCCTATTATGTCTTTTACACCTGTTCTTTCTCTGATCCATTCATTTGTTCGGTGTTCTCTCTGTGACACGCCGAGCATTGATCGTTCCATAGCTCTTTGAGCGATTTTTAATTTATTGGCAATATTTGTAGTCATACTGTAAGTTTCCGAGCCATATGTAATTACTGGAGTTATACACTGACCAAACACCCTCCGTCTTAGGTATAATGGAACTTTATCATTTTTCAATATATATGAAAGTTTACCGAACGCTATCCATCCCATTTTAACTTGCTTGCATATATTTAGGGGTCTTACAAGAAATTTTAATTTTTTTTCAAAAGTTTCAAAATTGTTGTACTGAATGATACGTGTCAGTATACCAAATTGTGTTAGTATTGGATCTTTAATACCAATACTAAGAAAACTATAAGAAAATGACTGAAAATCCAAAAGTTCCAAAAATTGTTGTTGTAATGAATGATACACGTCAGTACTCCAAATTGTATTAGTATTGGTAATTTCCATCCAATAGTAAGAAAACTATACGAAAATGATCAAAAATCCAAAAGTTTCTTTTTTGTTGTTGTAATTAATGATCCGTGTCGGTGTACCAAATTGCATTAGCATTGGTAATTTCCATCCAAAACTAAAGAATTTACAAGAAAATCACTAAAATTTCAAAAGTTTCATTTTTGTTGTTGTATTCCCTATTGTGTGTCGGAATACCAATATGCATTAGTATTAGTGCATTTAATCAAAAATCAAAGGAGGTGAAGAATTTTTGAAAATTTTGGATTTTTAAAGAATTTCAAAAAGTTTCAATTTTGGGTTGATATTTTCACCAAAAAATGCATCTAAGACAATAGGTAATGCCAGTGGTAATGCTAATGCCAATGCCAATGAAATTCGGCATTACATTTTCATTTTACAGCTAAGCGAAATATTTACTTGACTCACGCACTTGACATTAACTACCTTTTTCGCGGTTTTTTGCTATAATGTTATTCACGGTTATTTTATTGAGATAATTTAATGCAGATTTTTTTTTCAAATTACAATGAATTTTTCGTTTTAACATGGTGTGAATACTGTGTGCAATTGTAGGCATAAAACAGCACACATAAAACTTCGAAATGTTTTTTATTAAATTAGGTTTTTCAACATTAATTTCAGATAATCTTTAATAGATCCTCCTTCAAATTTTCAATTTATCAAAATAAATAATATATATGTGAGGAGGCGATGCAATTATTCATTAATTGCATCTAATTGAATCCGAATATTTCGTGAGAGAGAGAACGAGTGAGGGTCAAAGAGAGAGCTTTGAGTAGATAGGATATAGAAAAAAATTATTATATTTTAAGCGAAAGTTTATAAAAAATAAATATATAAGTGTAAAATTTCAAAATTGCCGCTATTGAGAACTGTCATTGGATGTAAATTTTAATTTTAAATATTTTAAACAATCCAATTTAATTTGGCCAAAAATCATATGTTTTCTTCCTACCAAACATAACATGTTGCAGTTACGTTCTATTCAAGGGTAGGAAGGAAATCAGCTGATCTTAAAATTCAATGCGGACATACCTTGAAAATTTTTGTACCATGGATACAGTCTATGTTAGGATTACGGAAGAACTAGAACTAGATATTCTTTATTAAAACAATAAGATTATTTAGTTTTGACTATTGAATTCCAACAGTATAAATTATTTTCTAATTTTTCTTGCACGTATTTTATAATTTTTCAAAAGCCAGATTTTTTTAAGAAGTATATTTTATTTATTTATTTATTGAATTCAATTACCAATCCAATTACAATTCGTCCCGGTAAAAAAGAAAAGCCAACATATTACCAAAAAAAAGGAAATATCACAAATTAATATTTCGCCAAGTATCACTGTTTAAAAGCCTACTTCTGCAAAAGGGCCTGGAGATTTTGGCCTTTTATTATTTTTGCTCCCGTTGGAGTTGGAAGAAATTTATTAATGCTTCCAAATAATGTAAAAAATTTTAGTAGAAAATCTACCCTCACTAATAATCATATATGTGAACTAAAACTGTTTGAATTAAATTAGTTTATGTTAAAAATAAAAAAAAAATAACGGTAAAAAGTCTTTTCCAACATATAGTTTTTTGTAATTTGCAATTTGGTAGGATAGCTGAAAAGGCCAATCAACACTTGAATAAAATGTCGTGAATTTTTCGGTCGTGAAATATTTTCAATCAATCTGTACGGATATTTCGAATGAAAAAAGTCGGCCGTCAATAAGACTATGTCGGACTGAATGAACATCACAAAAATTCGATCTTTGTATAGCGAAGGCCGTTATAAACAAATACATGTGATTCTATTAACAACAACTGGTTCGCAGCAATATTGCCAGTTCTCTATGAAAACCATGTATTTGGATTACTGAAATGGATGTGGCGCGTAACTGCCGATCCTAAATGAAGAATTAAAGCGTGGCTTTGCTGTCAAAATGAAATTGGGCAATGAATTTTATATGGTGTTGACTAAAACGACGCTAGCGTGAATTTCTCCCAACACAATTTTGGCAAGGGTTTTCGATGGTGGCGCCATCTTTTTGTTTGTTTGTTTACATATTACAGATTTAATATTCGTCAACTAAATGGAATAGTCACGTATCGGATAATATATCCGATTTGGCAGATACGTGATTACTCCATTACCCATTACCTAACAAATTGTAAAATGTCACCTCGGCGTTTATTTCGAAAAGCGTGAAAAACTCAACTCTTGACTCTATCATTTAGGATCGGCAGTAAGTGATTTATTTGTTTTTAATTTTGTTTAAAACCAATGTTATATTATGTTTATGACATAATTAATAAAAACAGTGGAAGAAAATAAAATAGAGTATTTTACNATGTCACCTCGGCGTTTATTTCGAAAAGCGTGAAAAACTCAACTCTTGACTCTATCATTTAGGATCGGCAGTAAGTGATTTATTTGTTTTTAATTTTGTTTAAAACCAATGTTATATTATGTTTATGACATAATTAATAAAAACAGTGGAAGAAAATAAAATAGAGTATTTTACAGGTTTACGTATGTTGTACTCTAATATAGAAAGTATACTGCATTATGAATTTATTCGTATGTAATTATTAAGATTGGAAAAATAAATACTTTGCATTTTGTTCACTCATTAAAGGATACTAAAATTTATGAAATTCAATTAATTTTTATGCACCTATATGCAATAATGCAATAAACGATGTCGGTAAGTGTACTTTATTACTAAATGAAATTAATAGTGGTTCACAAAAACGGCAAAATAATGGATCCGACAGTATAAATTCCAAATTAAATTGAAGATCAAAGTTACAATTTATAACGTATATTTAAATTCTATTCTTTTTAGATAATTAATGATAGATTAATAGAATTGGTACGTGATAGACCAAATTTATGGAGACAGATAAAATTGACGCCCAGAGACATTGAATGTAGGAAAGAGATTTGGATTGAAATCAGCAGAGAATTAGGTATTTCAGGTAAGATTATTTTCTCATAATTTAAGATATGTATTTTAATAATTTGATGTCTTTGAATTCAGTCAAGGAATGTACGAAGAGATGGAAGTTCCTTCGAGACAAACATATAAGAATTAGGAACACAGAAACAAAATGGCATTACCGGAATAGGCTAAATTTTCTTAACGAAGTTGCCGATTTAAGAAGGTGCACTTAATTACCATATGATTATTTATTGCCTTGATAAATGGTCTCTTTTGCAGGCAAAATAAACCACATCCTACGGTTCACAAACAACCAACAGCAATTTCATATTCACTTGCAAAATTAGAGAACCCGGATGATGAATTAATAAATGAATTTTTAATATCACTAAAAAGAAAATATGAAGAAGTCAATAAGTCAGATGAAAAATTTTCAAGTTTTATAAATCTATTAAGTGAAAAGCTTGAAAAACTGCCAGAAGAACAATTGGATGAGGTTCAAGTAGAAATACTTTCACTAGTTAATAATAGTCTGAACAAATGATAGTGCATCAGTTTATTATATGGAAATAGCTATATTGTTTGTATTTCATTTAATTAAATTTAAACTAATTACATTAACTTTATTTTCGATTAAATTCTATGAAAATAATGAGATTTAATGAATTGGTTTCATTATATTAATCTGGAATATTAAATCATGATTTAGTATCTTTGGTCTAAGATGACATATTTGATCACCGTGGGTTCATAGACATTCTTAATTGACTCTGCTCGTATTCACATCAGAACCAGATCTATTGATGGATATTAACTCGAGTGACTTAATAAATTCTGCAAGTGGAAATCTCCTAGAGTGATTAGATTTATTTATTTAGAGCGGTCAATTTAGTAAGAGGAGTTAACGTAAAGTGCGTCGTTTTCCCATCGTTTTTCCAATTTTAATACACCTCTAATTTTTATTGAATGTATGGAAATCCTCCATATGATATGTTATTACCGGGTTATGATGTTCATGGTGGTTAGTTAAATATTCGCAC
>JXOR01000576.1:0-147205 GCA_001014335.1 Coboldia fuscipes
TCTCTTTCTTTGATTTCTCATCCATTGGTTCATCCACTGATTCAACTTCTACCGTAGTCTCAGTTGGCTCTGGAATTGATTTCACCAACTCAACTGTTTCAACAATCTTCTCTGGTTCGCTAATGATCGTCGTTGTGGTGGTTGTCGTGGTCACTGTGGTGGAAGTCTCTGTTGATGTAACTTCACTCGGAACCACTTGTTCTGTGGGCTTTTCTGGCTCCACTTCATCATCAGAAAGTACTAATTCTGATTCCAACCACATATCGGATGTGTCGTCCAGAGGAAGACCAGCNGGTTCGCTAATGATCGTCGTTGTGGTGGTTGTCGTGGTCACTGTGGTGGAAGTCTCTGTTGGTTTAACTTCACTCGGAACTACTTGTTCAGTGGGTTTTTCTGGCTCCACTTCATCATCAGAAAGTACTAATTCTGATTCCAACCACATATCGGATGTGTCGTCCAGAGGTAGACCAGCGTAAACAGTTTTGGTTGGTTCATTCACAGTTAGCGATTTCTCAATCTGTTTTAACTCGGGTTCAGATTCTGTCACCTGGCAAATATCCGTCTCTCCAATGATCGTAGTTGTAGTTATTATCTTAGTGTCTATTATAGAAGTCTCGGTTGGTTTGACTTCCTCAGAAACTACTTGGTCTTTAGATTCCACGGGATTCAATGATTTCGATTCAATTGGAATGCTTTGAGAGATAGTGATTCCAGGAGTTACACGATCGACGTCATTATCTGAGATTACAATTTCTGCATCCAACCACATATCAGATGAGTGATCTAAAGGAAGACCGGCGTTGGCTAGCTTCTTTTCTTCAATGAAATCTGATTGCATAATCAGTTTTGTTTCAGGATTTAATTCTTTTTGTTCTGATTTAGTTATTGGTTTTTCGGAAATTGTTACTAATGATTCTGATAAATTTGGAACAATTTCTGTCAATTCTTTTGTTGGACTCATCGTTTTTTCTGTTAAAGGCTGACAATAGTCTGAGAGTATTTGCGTTGATTCAGTTGTGGTCACTGGAGGTTCACTTGATTCTGATTGCTCAATAATTGTTTCATTAGTAATCATTTTTCGTTGAACATTTCTTTGATTGTCATTTATAGTCATAGTTTCACCAGAATCATTAACAATTGTTGATTGTATATAATTCGAGGGTTCATCGACGTAAGATTGCTCTTGATAAGTTACCGCTGACTGAGGTGTAACGATTTTTGAAATTTCTTCAGGTCCATCAATTACTTCCTCAGTTACATGCTCAACTCCATCAATTATTACAATATGTCTAATTATTTGTTTCGATCTCGTCACAATTGTTCTTGTTTCGGTAGTTGTAACAGTTACATTATTAATCGAAACTCCAGACTTTGTTACATTGTTTACACTATTTGGCTCAATTGATTCAGATGTAAAATCATTAACGTTAAATTTAGAATTAATGATTGACTCATTTTCATCTTTTATTGTAGACTTTGGCTCGGATCCAATATCAATTGGATCAACCAATTTAATAAATTTTGTTTCCGCTTCATGAATTAATGGAATATCATAACTAGGAACTTCAAAGCGCAAGTAATCAATTTGTGGTGCATTAGTTATCGGATCATTTTTATTAGTCACAGTTTGGATAGAGGAATTAGTATCAAATTCAGAGGAATAGGATTTCTCAGGGATATTTGTTAACTTTACTATGGGTTCCTCATTAATTATTGAAATTTCTTCTGTATCTCTTGGTATTTCACTAACCAGCATAAACTTAGAATATAAGTTTTCGGCATCGTGAATTTGGTAATGATCAAACTTAGGTACCTCTAAAATAAATGCATCAACCTGATCTATGATATTATTATTATTTGGACTTGTATGCTCTAGGACCGTAATTGAATCAATTAATTTATTTGGATCGTTTTGAATATCCTCTATAACTTCATTGTTAATCAAAAACTCTCTTGGAATATCCGTTTTTGTTTGTTCGTCTTTGATCTCATCGATTTCACATATAGTCTCTTGCGAGGTGTATATGTCACTCGTAATTAGTCCAGAATCAGATTCGAGAATTATTGATGGTCTCACATCCGATGATTCAAATGATATGGTTTCGGTAGTTGTCATAAGCGTATCATCATCTTCAGTTGATTGTTTTTTCAATAATTTGTGTTTTGCCTCTTTTTCAATAATTTCAATATTTTCGTCTCCATACTCCGATGTGATCGATTTTTTCTCACCACTCTCATCGACAAATGTATCTTTTCGAATAATTTGTAATTGAACTTCAGGTAATTCAAATCGGTAATGAATATCTGGTTGACGTTTCACTTCTTCGTGCGTAATCATAATAACTTTGTGTGTACGAATATTTGGCGATTGATTTAAAGCTTGTACATCTAAATCATATTCAGATATATTGTCATTTTGTTTGAAATCATTAATTATCGTTGATGGTATGGTCACTGTATGAGTCGAGGTATTTGTTGTTGTCGATACAGTTGTGTTTGATCCATGTTGTACAGTTTCTATACCGTTGATAGCAATAGTTCTAATCAGCTCTTGTTTAGATGGAAGTTCATCTTTCGATGATGATTCAGTGGTTTCTTCAATTGTATCTTGAATTTTAGGCGATTCATAACTATCTTCCAAATGATACTCAACTGGATCAGGTTCCTTGAAGGCAACTTTCTTTTTGTGTTTATTTTTGTTCTTACTATTTGTTGTTTTCAATATTTGTTTTTCGGGCATTTTATTAGTTTCATCAAGATCGGTGGTAATAATTTGAACTACCGGTTCCGTGACTAAAATAGATTCATCAAAAGTAAGTGTGGGAACAACAGAATTTTTCTGCTCAGTGTGTATTTCTGTTGTTTCCGCTAATAATTCTGGTACATCAGCACCAATTGTGACTGTTGTAATAGTAGTTTTAGTTGTGGTCGTTGACGTAGATTTATTAGTATTAACATTGATTGTTGATTCAATTGTCTTGTCTTTTAATTCTGTTAGTATCTCTTCTGATTTATCTTCTATTAGAATGGGTTCCTCAACCTTTGGAGATTTATTAGTTTTAATTTCCTCTATTAATTTATTCTCAGCAATTGGATCGTTGATTTCATCTGGTTGCTTTGCAGTTTGTTCAGTTTGAATAAAAATTGATGTCACACTTTTAATGTAATTAGGATTCTTCTCAATTGCTTTATCTTTGATCTGTTCTAACAATCCAGTAGATGAAACAATTGTAGTTGCAACTTTGGCTTCAGAAGTAGTAGTTGATTCTTTACTATCGGCAACGGTCGATTTGGTTTCAGCAACCTTATTTTTATTTTTCTTATTATTTTTCTTTGATTTCTTCGAAGTAGTAGAAGGTTTGTTAGATTCCATTTCTTTATCAATTTCACTCGTTTCAGTCACAGGTTCTACTACAACCGTCTCCGGTGCAATAAATTCTTTCACATTACTTATAATTGATTTCAATCCTCCAAAAATACCTTTCTTGGGCTTTTGCACAGGCTGATTGGCTTTTTCATCAATTTTAATGTCTTTTACAATTTCTTTCTTGGTCTCAATTGGTATATTACTATCATCTTTAGGTTTTCTTGGATTTTTTCTCTTTGCTCTTGGAGTATCATCAACTACTTCTGTTTTTATCACTTCTTGCTTAATCACAGTCTCTTGAGTTGAATTCTTTGAATTTTCATTGTCAAAAATTGGTTTCTTTTGTCCATACTTCTTCTTCTTCGCCGCTGCTGGTCTGTTTTCATCATTAGTTTGTGTGTCAATTACTGTTTGTTTCACTATAACATTTTCATATGGTTTTTTGTCTATATTTCGTTTCTGATCGTTTATGTGAGTAGGTCTATGTTTAGATTGGGGTGGTGGATGTGTTCTACGAACATCATCCTTTCGACCTGAATTACGATCAGGTGAAGGAGATGGTTTTTTTCTATCAGATGCTGTCACTACTGGTTTCGATTTCATCGTTAGCTTGAAGGGATTCGTTCTGGATGGCTGGAAAGATGAAATATCAAGTCCCTTTGCTAAAATTTCTGCATAAGTATAATGAATTTCTTCTTCAGGCTTTTCTACTTGTTCATCTAAAGCAGTAAAATCTGGAATATCTAACGCTGATATAACGTTTACACTTCTTTCAATCATCTGTTTAGTTGGTTCCGGTATTTGACGTTCGGGTGATGGCTCAAGTGAATTACTAGAATTATCCAATCCCATTAATTCTTTTTGCATGTCCACAGTACCAAATTGAATATCATAAACTGGTGTATTATCCGATTCTATAGAAATTATTTGTTGTTGATGTACATAATCAATAGGTGATTGCCGTTGATCTTGTGTTGGTTGTTCTAGAATGCGAGTAATTGTTTCAGTGGTACTTGTTTGAATCGGTTCTCTATTATAAGTAATGGAATATACATCAGGTTGTACCATTGGTTGTGTATCAGAACTTGTCACTTGGCTTAGCATATTAGGTTGGTTGATTGCATCTTGATAAGATCCATAGGGTATATTAAATTGTTCCTGTGTTATAAAATGTTGAATTGATTGTTGATAATTGTTTATTTGTTGTGGATGTAATTCTTGTTGTTGTGGGTATGATTGTTGTGTTTGATAAGACAACATGGTTTGATAATCATGAGTTGGTTCCGTTGAATAATATCCAAAATGTTGTTGAGGTACCTCCTGTATATATGAATCTTGTTGGTACCACATATTCGGATCATAACCTTGACTCATGTGCACATTAGTTTGGTATTGACTAGAAGTACTCATCTGCGGCATCGCCACATATGACGATTGCCCATACTCGAACAATTCTGGTTGTTGGAATTGTTGTTCCGTGTGCGTTATTGTTATTGGTGCTTGTTGAAGGGGTGTAGTTTGTATTAGCTGTGGATGTGATTCAATCTGTTGTTGTATTGTCCCTGAATAACTTATATTTTCAGTAGATGGTGGCATATTAATAATTTCTGATTTACTAGATTGTGCAGGTTCTTGATGCTGATGCATAGTATATGTTGCCAAATCTTGATTACGATTAAACGTTTCTTGGGATTCTGTTTGTTTCAATTTCATCTGAGCCGCTTTACTTTTCTCAATATTTTTCATTAAGATTTGCTGAGGTAATTCTGGTGGGATATCAGTATATCCAGCATTCATTAGTCCTCGTAGAACATCAGCATAAGTAGTCGCTCCATTAAACCACATTGGACTTCTTGATCTTTCGCGAGGTTCATTCCCCACATTCAATGTGGTCCTAGTTGATGCTATTGGAATATCCATTGTTGTTGTATGAATTGTAGTTGTGGTAGTAGTAATATTATTACGATCACTATCACTTGGTTTTCTAAAACGACGTCTCGACACACGACCACGAGATTGATTGTCATGAGAATAATCCAAACCGCTAGGAACTACTTTTGAATCTACTTTATGCACTGTAATTTTGTAGTTCTCATTATCAATTGGTTTCATTTCTTTTACATTATGTGATTTCACTTTATCTTGACTTAAAGGCCTTTGTTTCACTATATTTGAATTCTTATTCATTTTTTCACTAATTGTTTTCGTTTCATTTCTTGTTTCACTAATTTTTATCGTTGGTTGATTTACTGATTCCGGAACTAATTTAGAGTGTAACGATTCCATAAAGATTTGATTAACATTCTCAATGCCAGAATCCTGTTCAACGTGTACCGGACTCGAACGTCCAGACAGTACTTCAGCATAGGTAGGTCCTGATAGGGATGGTAATAAATGACTAGTTGTCACCGTAGTCTTTGTTACAATTACAAAATTTGGATCCAATTTATATAGTTGTGTCGTGATTCGTTGGAGTTTATGCTGTGTTTCATCAATCGAAGTCCTTAGAGCCTATATCATGATTTCATACAATAGTATTGCAAATGAAAATTTTATGTATTTTCATCAATGTGGTTAGAAAATTATTCTCAGATTGTTTTCATAATACGTATAGAGGATATAAGATTTAATTCATAGATATTCAAGAAAACATTTGAAAGAAGATATTCTCATTTAAATCATATTGATTATTATTATTATTCAAATTATATTGTAATTTCCATCGTATTTAAATTCAATAGCATATGTTTAAAAAAAAATTCATACAATTAAATATTAAAATAAATCTAAAGTAATAAAAGAAACAGAAAGAAAACTAATTTTTTCATGTTGCTAATTGATCATCGTCAGGTGTACCACGTTGAACTAATAATTTAATACGTTCATTACGCGCCACTATTTTCGATTGTAAAACTTTAATACGTTCCCGGCATGCCTTTTTAGAGCAATCATAGTTTCATTATGATTTTTAGCAATAAAGGTAAAACATTCATTACATAAATTTTATGAATTTTGAAGCACCCAAATAACCAGGAATATTTAAACAGAAGAATTATTTATAAATAATTATTCGTTGGTTTAATAGGAGGATTTATTTTTAGGTGTTTTAAGACGGTACAGTATATTTGTTATTATATCAGGTTGTACGGATTTTACATTGAACACATAAAACGTATAGATAAACATTATGGGAATTAATGAATGGAATGTATTTATAGTTATGAGAGCGTGAAATATGTTACACACCATATGGAAGAGATTTAGGAAAGGGATTATTTGTGAATGATTTATAAAATGCAAAGCGAATAAATAGAAAATTAAAATAAGTTTTTGTATAATATAAAACGTAACAATATCATTAAAGAATAAAAAAGTAAAATGAAAAGGAAAACTAATTGAAATGAAGATATGTGAAGGTCTATGGTAAGAATTTTATTGCGTCAAAATGTCTTACTTTCATTATCAATTTGGATAAAAATTTTGAATTTGAATCCGACACATATCTTCTCTTATAGTTTATAAAGAATAAATTAATTTAAAGAACCATCCAAGTACCAAATTAAGCATGAATTTCATGAATCAACTATATAAATAACAAATAAAACATGTTCAAGGTATAATGAAGTGCTGATCCAATTATATCAATGTGTTTGTGACTACATATACAGAAATAATTAATTTATGATATCCAAATTAGAACCTCTAAACCCCATTCAATAATGATTTTTTCACATTTCTAAACTTAACAAACTGTATGTGCATTTCTCTAAATTTGTGTTTACGATGAACAGAAATGTGTATTATAGTAAAATTTAAAATATATAAATAAAGAAAAGCGTGTAACCACGTCCATCTCGAAGCTATATAATGAGGTACGGCAATTTCCAACAAGCACGGTTTAAATGTCTAATGAATAACCAAAGATATAAAATTTCTTTCTTCGACATAGAATCCCCAGACGCCACATCAAATTATTTTATTTTCAGTGAATTTTAAAATACCGTGCTATGTAAATTGCTCTAAAAATATGGCCAATTTATTTAAATAAATCATCTTTAAGTTCAGAATCTGTGTATCTTATGATGATTGTAGTTGTGTCAGACGTTATAATTTTTAAAACCGATTAAATTGTCGTGGTCAATTTTAATTCAACTTATCCGGATACTTATCTAAATGTTTTACTTTTTTATCTAGTTATAGAGTTGTTAACATAATTAGCGATTTTATGTGATACGAATATTATTTACTTTATCAGATCAGTGACTTTTCGTCACATTATTTGTTAGTAATTAATAAAAAAAAATAAAGTGGAATGTGTAATATCTAACTAAATTTATCTAAACACAACTAATCTACGAAAAAGTGTTTAAAATTTTTTATAATTTTTCATAATTTTTGTTGTACTGTAACTGATTCGTTATTTAAAAAACTTTGAGAATAATTGCTTTTTCTTTCAAAGAATTTTCTTTTCTTCATTTTTTTTTTCGTTTGAGAAATAGGATGGTGAATGAAATTTAAGAAAACAAAGTCTTGAATAATAATAAAAAACAATTGACTTACATGTTGTTCAGTAGTTGCCTTCTCTCTGTCATGTGGCAGATAGTTGGGTGCCAACACTTTTCTCAGCTGTTGTTCCTCCTTTACTATCTTCTGACGAAGATCTTGCATTTGGTGTTGGTACACATCAATTTGATCCAAAGTCTTTTCCAATGCAGCCTTTTTATTTTGAGTTAAACCATAGAGATTGTCCAATACGTTTATCACTTCAGCAGCTTGTTTCGATATATTTTCATCACCACCAATACCGGAACGGAAGTGTACCTGTTGATTAGAATCAATGTAAAACGAATAATTAATTACAGCCATGAGGATACTTACCTGAAGTTTCTCAATTGACATTATTATTTTAGTTTTCTGGGCAGTGATATCGGCTATTATTTTTTCACAAAGAATATGTTGATCACGTAATGGTTTTTTCTTTTGGGAGAGAGTGTCCAACGTATTCCTTGTTTTCTCAATATAGCCCTGAACGTCTTTTAATTTCCTTTCACATTGTTCCCATTCTTCACAAGTTTCCTGTAGCAGTGAGTGTCGTTCCAATAGAGTTGCCTCCACCTGAGTTTTGGCATCGTCAGCTTCCTTCAATTTATTACTAAGGTCACCTACCAATGTTAATTGCGTGATTTCATCTAATTCCTTATTCATTTCACTTATGTTTTTCACAATCGGTTTAATACTTTTAACAGCGTTCTATTTAAAGAAAAAAAAAACAATAGGAAATATCGAAGTTATCGAAATTCTATTTTCCACTCGCGTAATTTTCATTACTTACCGAATAGTCATTCATTTTCTGTTTTGCCTGATGCAAAGATTCTAGTTTCAATGGTTCCGCTACGAATGTACGTTTTTCCGCTGCCCAGGCCATTACAATTTGATACAGATTCATAAACCGAGCCCAAGCGTCCAAAGTATCACCAACTTGTCCGCGTTTTTCATCAAGCCATGATCTCACTTGACTCAATTGTTCGTTAAGTTGGTCCAATGTATTCTGTACTAATTCCTTTTCCTTCTCACTACGAGTCTTTTCCATTATTATTTTTCCGTGTGATTTAACCAGTTCTAATTTCTCTTGAATACCATTTACTTCTTGTTGAATTTTCGCTAAAATTTCCTTCAATGCCGTTGGTTCTATGGTGCGATCCTTTATCTTACCTTCTGCATTTTGAATCCATGCTTGGACCTCGTCTACACCATTTAAATATTCAGTACGAACTGTTTTGGCGCGTTTGTGTTCACGGTCTTTTTCCTCCATGGCACTTTGTAACTGTTCTGACAATAGTTCAAATAATGTTATTTCTTGTGATACGTCTGATGGTACCAAATCTTGTTGCGATATATATTTATCCCTTGTATCCTGTACGAATTTCTTTCCACCAGTAATATCCTGGTTAACAGATTTCTTCAATTTTTCCAATTCTCCTTCGACTTTAGTTTGATTTTCATCAAATACATGTAATCCTTTGATTTGCTCCAGCAAATTATTGAATTTATCTTGAATTTCTGATATTTGATGGAATACTTTTGTAATTTCTTCCAAATCCTGATTCAATTTATTATCTTTCGCTTTTAATAATTCTTGTAATCTGTAATTATTTATAAAATTTATGATTATTAGCTTTTTTTTATATATTTTCAGACTATAAGAATTGTGCTGTAATTATACTAAGTTTTCACTTTTAAACTGAAATCAGACGGTCGCACAATGTTCGCGGAAACCCCATTTAAATGAAATATCTACAAGATACCGAATATTTTTAGTCATTCTACGAACATAAACTTATGGATAAAAATAAATTTTCTTCAATTCGCCGCCACAGTATCATCCGCTAGTGGCTATTCATATGAATAACATTTGTTTAATGCCTTTCGAATTGGCCCGTCTTCTTTCGACCTTACACTGTGTGTTGAGTTCATCTTTTTTCAATGGGATTGCCTTTAAACTACGGTTAAGTTTTACATAAACATGATGACTATTTTTAAAACTATAAACAACATAATATAGAGATTATGTATATTTAATAATGTGTCAGATTATTTTACCAAAAAATCAGAATGTTTTGAGTTTCGTCTTAAATTCGCAATCAAACAGAAAAAAAAATAATCAACGATTATTAATTTAGGTGGGTATACGGTACACGAAAGTTAGCAACTATTTTCATTTTCTATTGGCCCTGGGACTTTACAATAAAATCTCAAATAAAAGAATTTAATTCCAGAACGTAACGTCATCAATTGGCAACTTGCCATTTGTATAACAGATTGAAATGAAAATCGTTGAATTTCATGAAAATTTCTCAAGTTGTTCTCATGAAATCGAATAGAAAAATTCTTGACACATTACGTCAGATAAGAATGAGGAAAAGACCATTGAAATCACTCAAACATCATCGTATCTTCTGCACCATTCAGAGTATACAACATAAATTATTTACGTTTTAATTTCCATCAATTTGTTTTCTACACTTTCTTCTTACTATTCTTAAGCTAAGAATATAATTGGTTTATTCAATAAAGAGCATTAAGATAAAAGGTTATAAAAATTCGTTTAAAATACATCCCAGTCTATGTTTTAAAAAATTGAGGCCAGCGCAAATGCAGATGAGCACTCATCTAATAATAGACTTAGAACAGTATTCTCCTTATTTTGCGTGTTTAGTTACTTTACAATACCATTATTCAAATTTCCATGGGAGATTATGATCATCAAATAGATTTTAATTGCATATAGATAACTTATACAAATACTACGTTATTCATTTACTCTCTCTCTATACGATTTTAATTAGTTATACCGTTACAGTTTAAATATTAAATTGCGAATTAGATTCTGTAAGACCTTATTGTACGATCGCATCGCAAAATATCTCATCATTAACAATTATTTGATCATTTCTATTAATAATTATGAATATTTTTATAAGTAAAATTCAAATGAAATTATTTTAGTCAGTCAATAACCACTTTGCAATTCGAATGCTGTCATTATTCTCATTTATAAATATTTGTCCAGTTGGTGTAATCAAACAAAATTAAAATCACCTTCTGTTATATGCAAGAAATATGTGAGTCCAATTCTCAATTTTAATTATTATTCAATATTTTTGTATTCTCTTTTTTAAAAAAATCCACTTTTTTGCAATATTTACAGTTCCTGCTATTAATGATTCACTTTTTAGCATAAATTATATATTTATGTCTATGTACGTTTCTATCACTTTAAAAGAAATCTATAAATCCTTCTACAGTATTGTGTATTGCAATACTCCTGTAGTATCTTGATAAAATTAATCTTTTGTTAACTTATTAGATCCTTATACTGTCTCTGTTTAAAAATCACTTGGCCTAAATTCCTATGAGGCCTCTATTGGTGTACGCTTGATTCAGCTCCCCAGCCATCCAGTGTTGATCACGATTCGATACGTTATGATCATCTACCACAGATCAGTCGTTTCAACAACTGTCTCTTGATGCTTATGTAAAACACCGGCATAAATAATTATACACAGACAACTATGAATTATTAACACACCTAATTTTTTTGTGGTTTTGGCAATAACACATTATGAATAAATTTTTTGAATTAATCAAATAATATTATATAGTACATAGAGAACTCGTCAGGGGATACCACTGCAAAACATATGGTATGATAAATCAAGCACAAGAAATAAAATTATATTGTCTTTCTTTTGAGACTACAGCAAATGCTTAACACGAGGCCAGTCAAATCTATTAAATATTTAATACATATATTTAAACGTTATATTTTCATACATTCAAAATAAAATGAGCAAAGAATTACGCAATTCGTATGTTTGTATAAATTAAAAATGTTCATATGATTGTAATTAATCGCTTCCGTCCTTGAATATTTATGTAAATGAATCATATTTTATGATCTTTTTATATATTAATACATAGTATACAATGAAAAAAAAATTAAAAGAAATTAATGAATGAAGACTCGCACAATAGGTTTTATGGTATTATAATATAATTCCAATACCAGTACGGCATCAATAAATATGTAGTGTACATTGATTCACACCAGTTAATATACAAAACATATTTGGTATTATAAACCCATAATCGAATGTTAATTAAATTAATAATTATGGGAGTTTACCCAGCAATTGTCACACCAAATAAATCCAATTAAAAATAAAATACACGAGATTTACGTTCAATCATACTTCAGTGTGACAATCATTTCTTCTAAATCACATTTCTTGTTTTTCAAATCAAAAAATGAAATTACTTCAATCTTATCATTGTCAACAAATGATTATAATTCGAAGACAACAATTAGGTTTTACTCGCAAATTATAAATAACTGACAGTCAATTTTCTATCTGAGGAACAATTATTTCTGATAACAATTTCCGAAATTCTTGTGCATCGCCATGTACTTGAGAATAACTGCAATTGTTGAGATGAATATTACATTCAAGAAAATTAAATTAACGGTATCATTAAAAACTTGAATGTTTAAATAACTTTTAAGCGTAATTCTACAATGTTTTGTGAATTTTATAAAGATAACAGTAACACGATGTTTTACGAAAAATAAGAAACTGTAAACAATCATGAACTAAGTAAAAGAAGACATTGTTCACTTACGATTTGTATTGCTCCACTATTTGATCAAATTTGCCCTTAAGGGCTTCCAAGGATGGTTTGTGTACTTCTCCAAGATACGCGAATATTGGCTTTGATAACGATACGATCTCCTGATATGTAGGTTTAAGATCATCTGTTTCTCTGAATAGTTCCTAGAAATAATTACAAATAATTTTTGAATTCAAATTTCATTTATAAATATTATGATTCAATTAATTAGCTATTGGGATATTCTAATTTAGTAAATATTTGAAAAAAAGATGTTGTGGATAAACAACTTTCGAAGTGATCGGAATTTAACTAATGAATACTGGTGAAAACAACGTAAAATACACTTTTTTATAAATAAATATCGCGAATTTTATGACACAATTAATTTAATTTTAAAAAATTCTGTTTAATTTCGCCATTCACACAATATATTTGTAGTGTTTATACCAAAATCCAAATACAACAAAAAGTCAACATTAAAAACCGTCACGTATAATCAATCGACGAGGTCATAAATGCTCGATGACACAATCAAAAACCGACTATATAAAAACATTGTTTCGTGTGTCTTATTTATTCCAAATACGACCACCAATTCCACTGATCTCCTCATTTGGAACTAAAAGATAAGTTTTATATGAACGAAAAAAAAAGAAGAACTATAAATTTTCACTTTAACTACGTTGCGCTGGTTTAAATTTATCGATGACTTAATGGATTTGCATTGCAATTGATGTTTTCGCCAATATTGTTCAAGTATATTCTTTCAAAAATAACAAATCCGTAATCCATAATATTATGATAAAAGTAAATACAACGGCCATATGTATTTGCCACTCACCTGAATAACATTCTTCGTATCCTCTAACTGGCGCCGGGAACGTACAATTAATTCAACATGACGAGATCTTTCCTCAAGTCGAATTATTTGATTTTCAAAGGAGTTCAATTTCTTCTCAAATGTATCCCACTGATTGGCAACGGAATTCAATTTGTCACGTCTACCTTCCAAATCGTTAATAAATTTATTCCAAGCAGCATTAATTTCTAAATTCTCCTTTTCAATTTTTTGACGACTTTTGGGATCCGCTTCACGTAATAATTCTGTTGCTTTTTGATTCAAATTGTCAAGTTCAGGTTGTTGAGACTAGAATATAAAAAAAAACAGTTCACACATTAATAACTTGTTCTTTCAACTTTCTACCTTATAGCAAATGGATTTATTCAAACTGAAAACCACACAGTGTCATGTGGACCGGAAAAAACCTTACAAAAATCAAAAATTACATCCCAAAACTATCGAAATAACTCGGATTTGGTCAACGAAGGTTAAATATTGATATTCTCCTGTCCAAATGGTTTAGGTGAGTTGTTTGAATAAATTTCCTCTTTCTATAACACGCGAGTATTGTTATAACTAACTTAATTGAATATTAATAGATTTAATTTTCCGTCTAACTTGCTAAATGTTATCTGGTTGACTGACAAAATTTAACTAAACTTAATCATTCGTACACGGTTAAGCTTCGGCCCAACTTACAGTTCTTAATGATTCAAGTATATAAAACTGTTGGTGAATTTAATATACTATAAAACTGGGGTAGATTCGCATGTGGTTCACATACATTTAACACTTCGAATGAATGAAATTTATTTATGTACAATTAATTCCATATACTGGATTTTTATCTGTTTCATTTTTGTTTATGCCAATGTAATAAAAATACAAAGTACGAATAAAATAAGATTGATAGTTAGCATCATGATTTCATATAAATACCCAAAAATTGTGCTTTATCAATTGGAATAACAAACCAATTTAATCTACAAATAGACAATCACCGAATTTTTTGGAAGCCGGCTATATCTGAACTGCTGTACAACGATTCGATATAAATTTCAATGTCAACAATACATAATTATACGGTAACAGCTTAGAATAAAATAGGTACAGCTGTATTATCGTGTATGAAACAGAACAGTAAGTAGTTTGGAAATGTGTATAATCATTTAATATGTACCTATATACATAGGAAAATATTACCATTTCAAATATGTGGAATTTGGTATAGAACCACACTGCGTACTATTTTTATGTTCTCTGATAAATTTATTACTTTTAACACACTTATACTTGTACATATCAATTCAAATTAAAACAATTACATCATTGAGATATGACATCATACTTTATCGTATGTACATAAACAGCTCATAAGACCGGTATCTACAAGTAAATATTATCTGTCTACCGGTAATCAGTTATTGTTATTATTTTGATTCAATATTGTTATTTATGTAGGTAACAATTTTCTATTCATATTTGGAATAATTACAATGTCACTTATAAATGTCTTATTTAAAATAAAATATTTAAATGTACATACCTTCAACTCATTCAATATGTGTTCCATTGAATGGATGTTGCTGCTCAAACCACTTAGATTTGAAATTGGCTCATCTTTCATATCAACTTTAGCTAGAATTCCACGAATTTTATCAATCATTTGTTGATAGTTCTTCCATAAATCAGCATTCTGTTCTAGTTGAGCGCGATGTGATTTTGCAGAGTTAAGAGTATTTTTCAACAATTGATTATGATTCTGTAATTCGCGTGATATATCTTCCTGTTCACTACTATTCAAAGAAGGATAGATTTTATTAACAGTATCTTGAATTTCTCGTGTCACTAAATCTTTAATGGATGGTTCGCTATTGAAAAACTTCTTGAATTCCTCTAAATTCTCATTCAATTTGGCGAAATCGATACCGTGTTTACCGTTTTGAATATGATTTTCTGCCTCATGAATCCATGCTTTGAATTTTGATACAAGTGTAATATAATCCATGCGTTGTGATCGGCTGTCATCCAAATACTTTTTACGATCACTTAATTCTTGTGGCAACGATGACAACAATGAACGACCTTCAGATAGCATTTCTTGGAGAGCGCCGGGTATTCCGATTTTATCTCTAGCCTGATCTTCAATTTGTTCAAAATTGTTCAAATACTTCTTGATGTCATCAGCAAGAATATTGTGTTGCACGATTTCACGCTCGGCAGAGTCTGGATCACGTCCAAGTGCTGGTCGAGTTTTAGCAAGACCTTCGTTTTCATGTAATCGATCCAACACTTCTTGAAGATCATTTGCCAATTTTTTATGTTCAGCCAAAGTAGTTTCGTTCGCTTGCTTTTGAGCTTCAACCCTCTTACGCAGATTTTGGAGTTGTTGTTTCAAAGCCTGTAGCTCTTCGGAAATTAAATTTTGATCAGCAACATTTCCTTCGCTCGCTATTTGTTGGCCCTTATCTGTTGCTTGAACCAGCAATGCTTCATTCTCTTGTATTTTTACTACTGCATTATCGCATTCTTTAATCTTTTCTTCAATTGGAGATCCAGATTGTTCAAGATCATCTACTACATCGGAATAATTGCTGATGAACTCACCAATATCACTTATTAATGTTCCATATTGCTCACGGACCAATAATTTCTGCTTTAATAATGACTGATAGTCTTCAACCGATTTTATCAAATCGTCATGCTGAGATCCCACACTTTCTAATTCTGGTAAATAATCGAACCCAGATAGAGAAGCTAATTTCTCTTTATTCAATTTTACATCCTTTATAATACGATCACAAACTTTCAAAACCTTCTTAATGTCGTCAACTTTAATGCCAATTGGTTTATTTAGATTCTGGATTTCGTGTTGCAAATTCTCTTTCACCTTTATGATTTCTTGAAGCTTTGCCTTTGCTTGATTGTATTTGCTTATCAAATCGGTAATACGATCAATTCTTTCATTAATTAGTGTGACAATCTTTCCATTTTTGTCTTTCAAATTCTTTACTTGATCATTAAGAATTAACTTATCGGCACTACTAACAGATGATGATATTCTCTTTGCCTCTTCTGAAATTCTATTTTGGATTTCTTGCATATTTTCAGATTGATCTTTCAGATTTTTATAACGTGTTAGTTGTTCTTCTAATATTGGCAAACTTGTAGTCAATAGTTCTTCCTCTGTGCTTACTTCCATTTCGTTCAACCAGTTCGAGAATTTTTCAAAATCGCCTTCGAAGTCTTTACGATCTTTCATTATTTCCATTAATGTTTTCATTCGGTTGTGAATTTCTTCTTTAAGATTTGCATAATCACTTTCTAATTGCTTCAGAATGTTTTCCAATCTAGTTTTATCATCTCCCGAACAATCCTTTAATATTAGATTGCCTTTTCGTAACACTTCAGTGAGACAAGAATCATTAAATTCTTTAATTTCAATTTCATGCTTCTTATTCTCCTTAATGTCGTTTTCAATTGCACTTGATTGCAACGGAGAGTAACTGGGAATTTTTCGAATATCTGATATTTTCGCTCTCAACCAGCTTTTCGCTTTGTCTAGATCTTGTTCAAAGTCCTTACGTTCCTGCGCTGCTTGTGATACCTTGTTAATTTCCGCCTTTATTAGATCTTTTAGTTGTTTCTCATCAGTAATAAGATTTTCCAAAGCGGAATGCAGTTGGCTCTTTTCAGCAGGACCGAGTTCGTTTTGAATGCCACCTAAACGTTTCTCAAGACTTTCAATGAAAGCATGCTTAGCTTCAGTATCTCTAGCCATAGTCTTCAATTCTTGTTGTCGATTTTCAACCGCATTACTTTCATAACCAATTGGTATGGCCGACTGTAATTCCGCAATTTTTTCTGTTATCCATTCATGTGTATCGCCAATATCATGTTTAATATCTTCAGCTGCCTTATTATTGATCTCAAGTACTTGCTCTTTACGTTCGATCCGTTTTTCAATATCATTATACCGACGTTCTATAGACTTTAATTGTTCTTCAACTTGTTGACCATCCAAGTTACTAACGATTTCAATAACATCATTGCCCTTCTGTTTCAATTCAACAAGTTTACTCGGTCCAATACCACGGAATTCTGATTGTATGTCCTGAATAGCAGCTAGTTTCTGAATACAATCCATATTATTTTCTTTGTCAAGAACATCCATTTTACCGATAAGCGAATCAAACCAGTTTTGCATATTCTGATATGACTGGCGATAATCATCGATAACAGTCTGATCTGCAGATTTCTTTGCAATGGTATCCATCAGGTCTGATTCCAATTGATCCAACTTCTGTTCGATATCGGACAAATCGTCATCTGATACTGTATAGGGAATAAAACAACACGAATTTATGACAACGAATAAATTTATATTCAAGGACTATTAAACTTACATGTTCCTGTCATTTCAGTCATAAGCGTGGAACGTTTTTCTTCAATTGCATTCAGCAAATCATTCATTGCTGCTAGTTCTTGTTTAGCTGCCTCTGGTCGAAGTTTTGATGTACGTCCAGCCCAATCAGTCACAATCACTTGCTGCTTCTTAATCCATTCCTCGAACTCAGCTCGTTGTTTTAGCATCTGTTTGAGCTCGTTAACGGTTGCAGATAATCCACTTAAGCAAGATTGTACCTTTAAAAATGAAAATTCAATTAAACAAGACCGAACTTATGAAAGGATCAACTTATTTTAAATAAACACAACTATTTTTAGCATAGCAAATAGGAAAAGGTGTTATTACGTTGTTGAAATCAAATCTTATTATTATTAAGCTTTAGCATATCATATTTAAAGAATTAAATTACATATGATAAATATAAAATATATTTATATCTATGTAAACGAATTGAAAATAAATGTAATAAATGGAGAATTCGGAATTTATTCATTTATGACTAAACTGCCGATTTCTTGATATTCCATGCATTCCATTCAGTAACATCATTTTCTTCATAAATTTTTGAAAGCGAAATATTTCACGTACCTGGTCAGTGAGATCTTCCAGTTTGGCTCGCACAATCAATTCCTTCTCAGGGATCGGTTGCATAGTGGTGTCCAATGGTGAACTAGGTCTACTAATGCTCGCAGTTGCGGATTCACATGCTTGAACAGCAGCTGCCAAACGTGTCTTCTCATTTTGTAACTTTCCAAATAAGTCTTGAGCCACAATCAATTGTTCTTGAGCACAGTCCAAAGTAGTAGCTGGTTCATCCAAATCAGAGTTGATAATTGGTTCATATTTTCCAAGATTTTCCATTATACTGTCCAATGTATCTTCATACTCTTGGAATTTAGCAAGAGAATCGTGCAATCGCTTCTTGATTTGAAGTGAAGTATTTAACAGAGAATCGTAACTATCTTGAATGTTTTTCAATTGAGTCTCAATCGTTCCTCTAATTGAAGGTAGTGATGGCTCGTACCGTTCGATTTGAATGTTTCCTTTCGAATTCAGAGAATCCAAATTCGATTGATACTTTTGAATTTGATCCAAAAGCATTTCATGTTGGGCAATCTGTTCCAAAGTTTGCTCACGATTCGAGATGTACAACGAATTATGTGCCATTAATTGGAATGAAATTTGCAATAACCATTTTTCGGTATCCTGAACAGCTTGATGATAGTCATTGTAGTCTACAATCTCGTTCTCTAAAGACTCCACTTGATTATCGCACATCATTTTTAATTTATTATAACGTGTATGCAATGGATTCACAGTATCCGCAAGATTTACTTTCGAAATAGATGCGAGTTCTTTACTCGTATCCACAATATGATCTAAATCACCTTGTTTGGTGATTATGTTATGTTGTACATGCTTCAAACGTTCTAGATTCGTTTTCATTTCACTGAATTCACCATTGGTAGGGTTTGATTTTGAAACGATTGCTTCAGTTCCATCTAACCATTTAGTGAAACGTTTCACATAATCATTCAGGTCTTCCCAATCTGACTTGATCTTTTCTAGTTCCTCTTGTCTTTTTTTAATATTTGCGGATTGATCATTAAAAGATTGTTTTGTATCGTCTAATTTCGATTTCATAGTAGTTTGAATATCAGCTGGTGTGACTTCAATAGCTTTTGTATAAGACTCAGTTGCCATTTGGATTAATTGTGAGCCTTCCGGAATTCGCATTGCTAGACCCTAAATGGGTTAAAATGTTATACTACAATATCTACTCACAAATTTTTGTGTACTTATAAACTTACAGTAACATCATTGAGTTTCTGATTAATAGTATCGATATCACCAGCTCCAGCATGGGCTGATAATTCTTGAGACGTACGTTCGATCCATTTTTCCACTTCACCAATATAGTTGAGAAACTCTGTATAGTTGTAAAGATTCTTTTCTAATTTCGCGACAAGGCCTATTTAATAAAAATTGGTTAATTAAGAATTGAATAAATTTCTTTATTTTTTATCAATAATTTGATAGAAATCCATTTTACATAAATCTTACCTTGGATCTTAGATAATAGTTTGCCATACTTAGTTTGCACTTGAACTGTATCATCTCTAACACGATTACATGCAGTCATGTCCATTAGCATTTCACAACAATCGTTCAATTCATCCAACGTAGATTGTTTGGTCAGAACTTCGTCGAGCATAATCTAGATAATAACGAATCATGCAATTTGAGTTAGTCACTGAGTTAAACCAGATTTAAATCTATTAAAAACTAATTTACCTTAGCCTTCTCCAGATCTTCAGAAGTTTTATTTTCACCAGCTAATTCAGACTCCACGATATTTGAATATTTATCGATCCACTTATCTAGACTTTCAATTAAACCAGAAAATTTATTCCAACAAGCAGAACAAGCTTCAAGATTTGTATGAACAGTTTTAGATAAATCTTGAAGATTTTTCCATTCCACATTCAAATGTTTCACTTCTTGGGAAACTACATCACGACCTTCGCTACCACTCCATTGGATTACTCCTTCACTGAGACTAATTGCGTTCTCCATTAAAATTTTACCTTCAGGCATTGATAAATCAATCTCTTTCAGTTTGTTCAATTTTGACATAATGTCTGCTTTTTCTCCGTGCACATCTCCAGTATTCGTAATATCAATTTTAGCCATTCTAATCCAATCATTGATTTCACTAAATGCCATTTTATACCTCTCATGTATATTAACTTCATTATCCAACTTATCGACAAGTGCATTGACACGAACTTGTAGTTCATCAAATCTCATTAATCCTGGAGCATAATCTTGTTCATCAATATTGATGTCTTCAGCAATACGAAGCTTGATTTTATTCACAGATTCATTTTGATGATTAATGTCTCTTTGGAGAGCACGGAACTTTTCGAGAGCCACACGCTTTTCACCCAGCTCATTCATTTTTTCGTCACTAATGTTGACACTAGGACTAATCTCGTCCAACCATTCCAACAATAGTTTATATAGTTTGGAAATTTCTTCAAGCTCAGCAGCACGATTAGCCAATTGCTGTTTAATAGTCATAATCTCTTCAAGAAGTTTTGCAAAGTCTTCCTTGAGGTTTTCAGTGTTCTCTTGAATTTTGGTAGCTCCATTTGGCTCCGTGTTCATTATAACCCTTTCTTTCAATTCGTCCAAATATCTCAATTTATTCTTGCCTTGTTCAAAGCCTTGGTGAATGGATTTAATTGTATTCATCTTGATTTGAACTTCGCCCAAAGTTTTGGGTATTTCTTGACAGTTAATCAATTTCTCACGAGTATTATCGATCCAATAAGTACATTCCTCAAACAACGAATGGTGTTGTTGATGTTCTTGATATTGTGACTCAAGACGCCGCATTACTTCTTTGGCTAATGATAATAATGCATTGTATTTGGTTGTTAATTGAGTTACAGCATTACTTATGTGAGTATCCGAACAAATTTCAATCAAAGTTTGAGCACACATATTCAAGCGATCTAATTCCTGTTGCCAATCGAATAAAGTTTGTAAATGACCTTGGAATTCCTCCAATACCAATTTTTTATCTTCTAGTGTCTCTTGCAATTTATTGTATGATTGAACGAGAGCCTCTGTATTTGAAAGCCAATTAAGAGCATCTGCATAAAGTTCACCATATTCAGTCCAATTAACAATACTCATTTCTAACCGTGACTTCGCCTTATTTAACGTATCTCTGTAAATAATAAATAATGTATCAAATAATTTAAAATAAAGAAGACGTACACTTACACATAATTGCTGAATTCATCTTGGACAAATGATAAAGCTTCTTGAATCAAAGTACCATCATCTGCATCAGCCAGTTTGCAAGCAATTACGCCTTGTTCCAGGATCTTCTGAAGTTTTGTTTGACCCGTTGGAATTTCATTCTGCAACATTTTCAATTGAGTCAATTTACCAGCAAGCGTTTCTTTGTCGCCACTTGGTTCCGAGTATTTACTTAATCGATCCTTAGCATCACGTAGCCATAGACTGAATTCGTTTTCGGCATCAATTAGAGCTTGATGCTGTTCAACAGTCTCTTTCTGCTTCTCATACAAATTCTTAGCCTGTTTGCTAAGATTCTCATACTTTTCAGATATTTCTGTAGCAGGAGCAGCCTGTTGTAAATCAGACGCCTTTGATGCTACAGATTGAATCATTGGTTCAAAAGACACTATATCTTGAACAATGTTGGTAGTGTGACGTAAATTGGCTTTGCGTTCATTCAAACCAGAACTGAGACTTGGTTGTCCCTTCTTCGATTTGGCCACCTTCTGTTCACACACCTCCTGTAGCCTAGCTTCTCTGTCTGATATCCATTGTTGCAATTGTGTATAACTTGAGCTATAATCAGCCCATTGCAATAGATTGGTCTCCAAATGAACCTTGGCAGTTGACATTTTCTTAAACAATCGATCCCAATCATTTTGTAATTCCTTCATACTGTTATTGATTGCCTCTTTGCCATCTGATCGTGTATTTCGCACAATCTTTTCTCCTAGATTAATTGTTTGTTGGACCAAACTCTGACCATCATCTCGTCTACTGATCAAATTTTGAATACCTTCCAATCGTTTCTGCAAATCTTCCTTGCTACACGAAGTAGACGATTCAGTACATTTTCTAATTAAATCCTTTGCGTTTTCAATCCAATCTTGAGACTTCTTTAGAGTATTTTCAAATTCTTGGTGTTGGTCTCTGTTAGTTTCCACTTTCTTAAGTACATCAGTGGCAAGATTTACTTGAACCTGATATCTTGAATTTAATTGGCGCAACTGATTACTAATATACGAATCTAAATGAGACGCAAGTAACGGTTCAGTTGTCTTATTAAACTTATCAATATCCTTTTGTCCCGCGGTTAATTTATTAAACACTTCTTTCATTGCTACTGCCTGATTTATTTTTTCTTTCAAATTTGGTTGCAAATTAATCTTATGGTTTTTAATCAAAATATCAATTTGTTTAAGCCATTCAGACAATCGCTCAAATTCATCCTTAAAATCACGCCATTGAAGTACTGTATTCGATAATTGGTCCTTTTGTTGTTTAATGTTTCGGAAAAATTCATCGAAACTATCTTTGAGTGACTGAATATCACTTCGTATCATCTCTTGACCTTGAGGCGAAGAACTAGCTATCACAACTCCACCAGTGTGTTGAAGATGCTCTACTAATAACTCACCCTGAGGTTGCTTATTCAAGAGATTATCAAGTGGAGTCAAACTGTTCTCGATTGAAATTTTATCACTGAGTGATTGTTGATGAATAGCTGGAAGTTTCTCTTTAGCACGGTTTAACCAATTAGTCAAATCATCAAAAGCTTCCATGTACAATCGATGGTCTCGATATTGAGTTTCTCTGTCTGATAACAATTTGCTCATGGCACTTGCCAGAGTGTCAAATCGTGAGAAAGTCTGTTGTGCTTGGTAGGCCGTTTGACTTTGTTGTCCACTTGCAATCATTTCATTGGCTTTAGCTTTCAATGCTTCCACGTCAATTTTAGCCAAACGAACTTTTTCATCTGCAGTTTTGATTCGTTCTAATTGCGCCTGCTTCTCTGGTTTCGTTGTCTGGAATTCAGATAGATCTTTCAATGTATCTTCGATCCAATCACATGTTTTTTCGACACCTTGAATTTCTTCCATGAAGCCTGACCATTGATTAATAGAGGTATCTAATAAAGCACGTATATCCGCCATTTGTATGACAACACTTGACCATTCGTTCTGAAGTTTATTAATAGCTTCATTTATTGCAGCATGACCAGTGGTTGAAGTATTGGCCAACACTGCTTGGGCAGACTCGACAAGTCTTTGGATTTTAGCAAAACCTTCCTCCTTTTGTAACATCAACTCATGAATTGTGGTTAATTTCGATTCCAATTCTGATTGAGAAGGAGCCTTAAGGTCAGAGCAATAGTCTAATTTCTGTTTAATATAATTAATCCATTGATCCATTTCAGAAACTTGGTTGTCAAAATCTTGATGATTAGTAACATACAGCGTCCAACGATTCTTCAAATCCTTTACCTTGTTTGAAATTTGTTGATATTTCATCAATAAATCTGTAATTTGGGTATTTCTTGATGCTGATGGGCTGGTAAGTAGAGTTTGTGCTTTTTCACTGACAGTATCTATTTCCAGTTCCTTGGACACGATTTCACCTTGCATATCTTTCAGAGCATCTAGTTGCGCTTTCTTCTCATTAACTGTTGATTTCAAATCAATAGCATGTAATTTATTATCCATGTTACGAATCCATGCTTCGACGTCTTCGCGCAATTTATCAAATTCACCCATGTGTCGCAATTTGGAACCAATTCCATCTATTGCACTTTGGATAGCATTTAATAAGCCTTCCCATTCTTGTTGTGTTGTGTCAATTTGAGATTGAATATTTACTTGTCCAGATTCCAGAGTGCCGGGAATTACTTTCTCACCTAAAGTACGTACTTCATCAATTCTGTGTTTCTCATCGTCCATATTGCTTTGAAGGTTCTTCAGACGTTCCATGTTAGTCGTTAAGGACACTCTGTCTAAGGCTAACGCACCCCATAAATCTACCGTATTGTGTGTCAAACCAATAAACTCTTGAGAATCCATTACTGCCTTGGAATACAGATTATGATCAGTTACGATACCTTCATATTGTTTTACGTATGCATCTGCTCTTTTTTGAAGTTTGTCATATTTGGATTTGATCTCATTAAACTGTTGTGACACTTTTTCACTACTCTCAGGCATATTTTCAAAAATTTCTTGCAAATTGACCATATCCGGTCGGTGTATTTGCACGTCAGCATTAATTTCGCGATAGTCGTTTAATTTGCTAATCTTTTCATCAAGCGTTGTTTTCAACTCAATTTGGGATGGCAATTGAGACTGAATCTTATTTAACCATGCTGACAATTTCTCAACACCCTCTTCAAATCCAGACAATTTAGATAGCTTTTGACCTAATAAGCTATTGACATTATTAATATCATCATTTAGCTGATCATAAGTTTGTTGTAATTCATTTAATTGATTTCTGATAACTTCACGACCCTCAACAGTTGTTGAAGGATATAACTTTTCACCACTTTCAATTGCACCATTTAGCAACAATGAAATAGCATTCTGTTGACTCAAAAGATCTTCCAAAAGCTTCTGTCTAGCCAATAAATCATCTTGTGAAGTAATATTGCTTAGATTCGAACAATCATCACATTTCGAACGAATTGCTGCAATCCCATTTGCGCAGTTCTTGTACTTATCATTGAACACACTATGATCCTTTACAGCTTGCTCGCAATTTTTTACTATTTCCTTTGTGGCCGCTTGGATCGATTGTACCCGCGATGTAATTTGTTGCACTGTTACAGATAATCGCGTATCGCCACTGTTTTGAATTAACTCAGTGGTGGAATCCATTAATTTATCGAAATTTGATTCATTTTGTTTTATACCATTTTGAAGCGTCTGAAAATCAAATAGAATTTAACCTCTCAAAAGTATACTTAAATATTATTAATTGTAATTACCTTGAATTTATTTAGTTGTTCTTCTTTCTCTTCAATTGTAGACCGTAATCCATAATTCTTCAGGCTATTCTCAGCGTCATTCAGCCAATTAATCAATCGATCTAAATCTGTTTCGTATTCATTCCATTGTTGCAATCGATTTTCAATTCCTCGTTTCACTTCACCTAATGAATTCACAAACTTTTGGAAATCCAAGGCGAGATCACTTAAATCTCTAGTCATTACTTCTTTGGATCTCGCTGGAATTTTACCGGCATTTGATTCAATATGTTCATTCATATTGGATAATTTCATAGTACCATCTTGTAATGCATCTTGAATTTCTATAACTTTCTTTAAACGAGCAATCAACGCAGGCTTATTACCAGAATAGTCAGAATATCCAGTTAATCGATCCCATAAGTTCTTCTGGTAATTCTGTTGAGCCTTTTGTAAATCATTGAACTGTTGATAAACCTCAGAAGCTTCACCAAGATTCTTCAGGAGATTATTGCATTTTTCTTTTACATGTTCATAACGTTGATCAATACTATCAAGCGTTGATTTAATATCTTCTGGTTTTCCCGTTACTTCATTTTGAATCAATAAGTTCGCCTTTTCATGAATGGATTCAATTACTCTCTTATGGGAATTGATGTCTTGAATGGTAGTCTTATACTTCATTAATTTGCCACGTACATCTTGTAGAGTGTTCCAGGTATTTGGATTTTCTTGATCCAAAAATTTTTCTACTGAATCCAACCAGTTTAAAGTATGATGTAAATTGTCTTGATAACTAGCCCATTGGACTGATTGATTTTCCTGCCACTTCTGCAAGTTTCGAATTTTTTCATCAATTTTATCCCATCTGTCCCGAATTTCCCGTAATTCATTTCGGATCTTCTCTCTACCCTGGGTTGAAGTATCTGTTAAAGTTTTTTCACCCAAGTTTGAAAGTTCGAGAAGATTAGCCTCGGCATATTCACGTTCTTTTATTAATAGCGGTAGCACATTATTTAAGTCGTTCAGTTCACTTTTCTCTGCAGATTCTATTTTTTGCTCAATTGGTGTCAACCAGGCATTCATTTCCTTCAATTTATTGTCGTATTTCTTGTGGTCTTCCACTAGAGCTTGCCAACGATTAACCACTTCCTTGCTTAACACTTGCAGCAATTGATACCGATTCGTTAATTGTGAAATTAAATTCTTTGAGCGATCCGTTCCTGTGTTGTTCTGTAAAATATTTGCATTATCCACAAAATTGTCCAGAGAATTTTGTTTAGCCAACACTTGTTCACGTTTATCCTTGTATTTATTTAAAGTCACTTCTTTCTCTGGTAATGTTGTTTGCAATTGTTGGTCACGGAACGTTTCTTCAGTCGTTTTAAACCAAGCTGATAGTTCTTCCATTACTTTGTTCAAGTCTTGCCATTGGTTCAATATATTCGATAGTTTCTCTCCGATAACGTCAATTTCAGCAAAATGTTTATCATAATTTTCTTGAATTTCCGATATCTCTTTATTTAGCAGTTCAATTCCTTTATCTGATGTACTGTGTTTAACAATCTCATATTGATTCATGAGATCAGTCATCAGTTTACTACCCTTATCCTCAATTGCTTTTAATTGTTTCAATTGAACAATTCGACGATTAATATCGTTTCTTTCTCCACTCGTATCGTCGCATTCTAGTAGTTTTTCCATTTCGCCACTTAACCAGCTCTTGACGACTGCTAACTGGGTATTGAAATTTTGATGAGAAGCAACACTATTATCTAAAGTGTTTAGCAAATCTTGTGACTTGGAAACAATATTTTGGAATAATTGTGGTATAGATTGAAGATATGTGTTCAATGAACTGTCTTTAGTTTCGGTAACCAATTGTTGTGCTTTCTCGCAAACTGATTCTACTAAACCATTATGTAACATAATATCTTGGTGAATTAATTTATGATTTTGTAGTTGGGCTTTCTTCTCTTGTAAACTCGATTTCAATTCCGTATGCGCTTTCATAGCTTTTTCCACATCCTTCAACCACTTGGTCAATTGTTCTTGAGCAGATGTGAATTCACCGAATTGCAATAGACAATGATCTAATTTCTGAGTTGCAGTGTTGAGTTCATCGGTGAAACTATCCCAAATATTTCTCAGCGATCGGATCTGTTGACGAATAATTTCCCTACCGTCGGGACTAGTATGAGCATACAATTTTTCACCTTGTTCTACTAAATCCTCAAATTTGACATTGTCCTTCAAATGTTTATCCACAAGTTCATGAATCTTCTGCTGTCTCTCCATTAAAATATCATAGTCTCCAACAATCTCACTATATACTTTCACTTCGGCTAATACGGTATTTAAATTATCTTTGAACTCTTTGTAGTCCTTGTTAAAGCGATCATGATCTTTACTAAACGCTTCATATTTAACAACACCCTCACGACAGAGATTCTTAGCCGTTTGGAAACGAGTGTTAAGTCGAGATAGTTTGTCACTTAATTCATTCTCGCCTTGAATTTCTTGTCCCTCCTCAACAATCTTTGCCAATTCCGGAGCTTTTATATCGAATTGAGTTTGTAATTCTTTTAATTTACAAAGATGAGTATTCTTTGCTTCTAAAGTACTCTTCAAACTCTGATCTCTTACCACATATTCAATCGGCTTCAACCATGAATCAAAGGACTCAACATTATTATCAAATTCGTCCCATTTGGAGCATAGTTTATCAAGTTTTTCACGAGCATTTTCACATTTACTCATAAACTCATTCCAAGACCTATTTTGATCTTCAAATGCATTAATGAGAGCAGCATGACCACTTGGATTAGTTTGTGGAAGAATTATTTCCAATTGTTTCTTACAAGTAGCCATAATTTTATCACCCTCAGCCTTCTGCATGATTAAATTATCCACAATTATTAATTTTTCTTCTGCACCGTCTTTTTCAAATGGTCCTTCATATAGAACATCAATTGCTTCACCTTTCATTGCGTTCAGCCAATCATGCGATTTCTCAAGAATTTGATCATAGGCTTCATGGTTGACAATATGATTTTCACATACCGATATCTTCTTTTGATAATCTGAACTTAAATTATTGTATTCGATAACAGAATCATCCACTTTCTTTTCAGCTTCAACGTCACCCAATGCGGACACTTTGTTTTGTAATTGTTGCAAAGAACTACGATGTAAATTGACATCCTGCAATTGAGTTTTGAATTTTTGCAACGCATTTTTCTTCTCCGACAAAGTTGGATACAACTCCATGGCAGTTCCTGACATTTGCTTAGAATCATTTAACCAATTCGTTATTTGAACATAACTTTCTTCGAAATTATTTCTTTGGATCAATGCGGATTCCACTTGTGATAATAGAGAGGTCGCTTCATCAGACAAATTATCAAAGGCTTCACGGACATCATTTAATTCGCCACGAATAACCTCACGGTTCTCTTTAGTAATACCAGGGAACATTGCTTCTCCAGAATCTACAGTTTTGTTCAAGACCTCCACACCATTTTCAAAATCTTTCACGTATCCCTTTACTTCATCCATTTGACTACTTGATAATCCAGATCCAGGTGAACCCATTCTAGATAATTCTAAGAATTGTTTCCGAGCATTATCCAACCAAGACTTGGTGGCTTTCAAATTCTTCTTATATTCCTTGTCATTTGCACCAACTGTTGCCGCCTTTTGAATCAGACTGGCAATATTCTTTACCAAAGTTTGATATCTAGTATTTAAATGAGATACAAATTGGCTAACACGAGCTTCAGGATTTTTATCCACAAGAGATTGAGCCACCTCCTCCAGTTTTTCAATAACAGGTTCCTTAGTTTTAATCTCTTTATCCAACTCTTTAAGCGTTTTCAATTTATCTCCTAGATTTGGTATATCAATTTGAGAAGCAGCTTGATTCTTTAATGTGACCTCCATATTCTTTAACCATTGAGTTACATCTTCGGTTGCAGAATCATATGATTCCCATAAATCTGCATTCTCACCAAGTGCAGAACTGATATTTTTGTGACTAGCTTTCAGATTTTCAATGTCATTTTGCAGTTGTGCAATTTCAGCACGTAATGCAGCAATATTCTCTGGAGTATCAATTTCTTCCAATGTGCCAATATAGCTACTTAATTCGCCACTACGATTCTCACAATCCAAGATAGCACGTTGAACATCATTTAGTGACGTTTTCTTAACTTCAATATTGTATTTGTCACTAGTTGGTTCCGGGGTACACCACTTGATTTTCTCTTTCTGAGTTTCTATGCTTCGTTTTAGCATTGCTACTTTATCAGTATAGAATTTCTTTAAGAATTGTTTCAAAGATTCCTCAATTTTTCCACTGTGCATTAAAATACTTTCGTATCGCTTTTGCACATTTGCTAGTTCCTTCGGAATCGCAGAATCAGCAAGCGTTGGGTAAATATTACATAATTCATCAATTCGCATCTTCAGACTGTCAATTTCATCACCTTTATCAAGCAGTGCAGCTTTGGCTGTCTTACATTGATGGAGTCGTTCAACAATTTTAGTATTATCACCAGACATATCATCACATTTAATAATATTCTCTCTCAATTTATTCACATCGTCTCCTACGGTTTTAATAGCTTTACGCAACTCACGATCTTGATCCTCAAAACTGGATGTGATTTCGTCCAACTTTTGTGCATTATCTGCCAATTCAGCGAACTGAGTAGTTAGAGTATCCCTCAAAATATTCAATGCAGGAATTTGAACACCCTTATTTATTTTCGTCAGTTCATAAATCTTGTCATTAATATCATGCTTGATATTCTGATAAAATGGCAATTCCGATTTATATTTGTTCAACCGAATTGGTCCGTATTCAATATCAAGTGTGTTATTGGCAGCATCACATATCGATTGATTCGTATCAGTTAGCCATGGAATTAATTCACTTTTGGCATCCTCAATTTGCCTCCATATTACGGCTTCTGTTTCATAGAGATGAGATATCTTAGATATTCCATCTTGAAGTTGTTGCCAACGTTGATGTGAATCATTTAATTCATTTTCAATGTCATTAGGTTTTGCATTAATTGCTTCAAATTGTTTAACAACAACATTTACTTTACGATCTAAATCATCAAGGCATACCTTTGAACGTTTTAATTGATCAGCAGTTTTCTTCACTTGATCCGCATTTTGAAGGATTTGTGATTCATCAGCAGGCTTAGACGACAGATTGTTATACAAATCTTCAGCTTTATTTATTTCTTTGTCAAATTTATCTTTCGATTCCATGTATTCACGTAATGCTTGACTCAAAGCATTGTACTTTTGAATACGATCATTAATATCTTGATTAAGTATGTCCCATTCCTTTTCTAAAATCAGAATCGATTTCTGGATTTCCGGCATTTTATTTATATCTTCTCTCATTAATAAAGAACCTTCATCTTTTATCATATTCTTTAGTTCACCTTGTTTCTGCATAGCATCATTCAAAGCAACCAAATCAGATATTATTTGATCAATATTGCTATAATCTGGCTTCACTCTTAAAAGATTATCTAATTTTATACGGCTCTCTTTTACATTATTAACAAATTTATTCTCCATTTCGTTAAACTTAATTTGACGTTCTTCTAGTTTATTCAAAACCTCTTGCTGGTGTTGAGACTTGACTTTAATGTCATCCAACTTATTCTCTAATTGATTAACAATTTGAATGGCACTTATTGGTTTCTTTCCAATCGTCTCACGAAGCAATAAAACTGGATAATCATCAATTTGTTTTGCTTGCTGCTTCCAATAAGGAATATTTTTTGCTATTGCCTCAGATTCATCAATAACAGTACTTAACCGACGTGAATCTAATTTATCAGGCTTGCTAAGATGATGTTTCAAATGATTTATGTTGTTTTCAGTTTCATCCCGCCAGTTTAGCAACTCTGACCATTTTTCCAACACGTTTTTACGTTGCAACAAAGAATCTTCAATATCCTTGTAGTTGGTAACCAAAGCAGAGTAAGAGTCATTCAAAGCAAGACTGTCTTCTGGTGTTGCATTCAGAGTTAATTCCTTAACTTCTTCATATATGTTATTAAATATTGGTTTCTTGTCAGAGTATTCTTGAAGTAAGGTGTGAATTATTTGAAGACAAGGCTCAACACGATCTGTAGAAATATCTTCCACTTGAACTAATTGTCCTCTCAATTGGTCCATCCAGTTGCTGAAACCAGTGATCTTGGCATTGAAATCTTGCCGTGCCATAATGGCATCTGATACATCATTTATTTGAGCTCGTACAGAATCAGACAGTTGCAATATTTTTGCCTTAATAGTATTCACTTTTTCTTTGACGATTGTTGCACCTTCAGGTGTAAGATTTAATGCAATTTGATCACTATTTTGAGCCAAACTAATCAATTTCGCTTGTTGTTCGGAAATTTCATTATTATAAGAACGCAATTTCACTAACTCCTTTTCTAGTTTATCAATCTGGGGAATATTGCTCACTGCACGTTGTTGATTGAGTAAATCCTCACGGTCATCGAGCCAAGCATTCAGCTTATTAGCATCATTATCAAAAGATTCCCAATTGGCCGTCAGTTTATCATATTTGTTGGTAATTTGTTTGGCATTTTCGTGAACTGATGTCCATCTTGATTGAACTGCATCTAATTCTTCTGGTGCATTCGTACGACATGTCATTTGGTGACTGATTGAAGCAATATTATGAAGTTTCTTCAATTGATCTTCGCATTGATTCTCGAATTGTTGAGCTTGACCCTTCAAGTGAATTAGTTCTTGAATGGTCGTTGGCTTAGCAGTAATATAATTGACTTTAATTTCTGATTCCTCTATCCATGGTTTGATCTCTTGAATACCAGCTTGATATTTTTGCCAGTTTACCATATCTTCCTTCACTGCTTGACCTCTACTATCGACACTACGATTGATTGACGTTAAAAGTTCTTGTAATTTATGTACTTCACCTTTAAGTCTCTTTGCTTCAGAAATATTGCCTTCTTTTGGTGCTAATTCAAATGCATCACTGGCAAGTATATCCAATTGCCGTTTCTTATCATTTAAAACACATTGCAGAGCTGTCACTTTTGCAACACGTTCTTCTGGTGACAAATCTACAGCCTGAATATCTTCGATTAATTGCGGCGCAGATTGGTTGGCCCATGCTTGTAGTTCAGCTAATCGAGCCTTATAACTGTTCCATCTGCTACTATAATCTTCTAAATATGAAACTCTATCCTTAACATGTTCCATTACGTTAAAGAACTGTTTCTCAATTTCAATCACTTCCTTTTCTAACATAGGACGTTTTTCCGGTGTAGCTAATGGAGTTAGTTCGCCACAAATGTCCCGAAGTCTATCAATCATTCCTCTGGAAGCTTGTTGCAATGTTGCATTTAATTCGCGTTTTGATTTCAAATCGGAACTAACATTCTTTGGATCTGTTTGTAATGGCGTTATAGATCGCAATTCAGTCTCAGCATTTCCAAGTATAGAAATGATGTCATGTTTGTGATCGTTAAAGTCACTCCAAACAGATTGTGTACCGCGAAGAGCTTTTAACTTATCCACAGACTCAGTGTAGGCTGCATTCCATCCATCTTCCAAAGTCTTTACTTCCGCCGTCATAAAAGCTGGAGCATGAACATCTTTACTCAAATCACGTCCTCTTTGCAACATTGACATAATGTGTGTGCGTTGGTGATCCAATTGACTAATAGCAAATTGTTGTTCTTGAATCATTTTATTGACTTGTTCTAAACTGTCTGGTTGGGGTGCCTTTATTGTTTGATCACGAACTTTGTTCAATAGGCACACTACTTCATGCACTTCTCTGCGATACGTGTAACACTTTGAATGTACTTCTGTTTTCACCATTGTCACTTCAATGGTAGGTATTAGATTTTTATATCGAGCAATCAAATGTTCCAGTTTTCTTTGTTCATCAGCTGCTTCATGTTCCGAGGCATACGGTAAGAGAGCATCCAATGTCTTCACTAACCATTTCATGTCTTCTCGTTTCGAATCAGCTTCATGACAAATATTCTGAAATTCCCCAAAATAAAATTATTAAATAAAAGTTACAGAGGTGATGTAGAAGCAAGCAGTAATTACCACTAAATTCCTTAGCTGCAGTATTATATTTAAAAATTATAAAGTTTAAAACTTAGTGATAACTTGCAATACATTTAATACAAAAATTCATATTTACCTGGAAAATTGATCGTTCTCTATCAAACTCGTCGACTGAGTGTACTTCTCGCATTATATTCTTCAATGATTCATCAACCATATCCATCCAAGATACCATCTCGTTGAATCGTTCGTGATAAATGTCCCATTGAGCAGGAATCTGTTGTAATGTTTTACGAATTTCTTCAACTTTAGTAGTTACACTCTCCCATGTTTGTTCTGCTTCTTTCAATGACTGCTCGAGCGCCTTATCCTGAGGATTATGTTGAGTATAGGTGCGACTAATTCGATTCATTGATTCTAAACACTTCTCAACGTTTCTCAAACCACCGGTCGAACCGAAATATTCTCTATTCCGTCTCATTATAGTATCAACGTCCTCATTTCTATTCAAAGCTTGTTGTTCCTGATATATTTCCTTCTCTATATCTTTAATATAGTGATTAAAGGCACTCTCGTCAAGGCGAAACTCAAGTCTCATTACGTGTAAAGGAGCCATTGCTAGCACATCTTTCCAACGGTTTTGTAATTGTTCAATATGATCGATTAATGGTTGTTGTTCTGCTTTTGGCAAATTTTTAATCAGTTCTTGTGCAGCTTGCACCAAGTCATCCATCCAACGAGGATTTATATTATTAAAGAACATTTTTTGAGTTTCAAGATTCTGCTTCGATTCAATTCTCCGGTCTGATAACAACATACCAGCTTGATTTAACCAATCGGAAACTGTATGTTCAGCATCCTTATAATTTGTCCAACAACGCAAGGCTTCTTGCAATCTCTGTTCCCATTGTTGGGCATTCCGAGAAACATAATCAAAACGATCATTCAATGTTTTCATTTGAGAAATTGGATCACCAGTCGCTAATGGATCATTAGATGACTTTACCATGTTCTGGAACACTTTATTTTTGCTATCCAATACGGATTTATAGTATAGAGTACGTGAAAAGAAATTACGATGTCGTTGTAAATTATTTTGGATAGAATCTTTTCCACCAGATAGACTTAGAGAGCTCAAAAGTATTTCTGCTTCATCTAACCACTGATTGATTTCTTTTTTTCCACTCTCCAATGAGTCTCTTTGGCTCAAACACTGATGATAAAGATGCATTTTTTGTGGTATTTGAGCTTTCACACGAAGAATTGCTTCTTTTTCCTGTTTCAAATATTTCATCATTTCATCTACTTCATTTCTTGACATATCAGGAATTAATGTTTGGGACAATCGACTAATATTTTTAAATATTTCTTCCATCTCATCTACTTCAGTAGCCAATTTTTGGAGTACATGACCATATGCTTCCAATTGATCTAAATCGGGGTCTCTCTCGAGAATTGATTCAGCGTTACGAAGCCATTTACTCAATCGTTCAGTTAGCTTTTTATATTCTAATCTGCTACGCATGATGTCACCTGCATGCATATAGTCTCTTACTTTCGGGAACAAATTATTCCATCGATCAGTGAGCTCATATAATTTTGATTGAATTCTGCTTGCAGTAACATCATCTGATGTTGACATCAGGAAATTACCAGTGTCTTGAATTGTCTGGAATTTTGAATTCCAAATTGTCAAATCTTTGAAGAAGTCTAGTCTTTTTTCTTCATCTTCATTTACCACTTGTTGAGCCTTTGCTAGCCATGGTTCAAAATCATTAATGATGTTATTCCACCGTTTCCAATTACCCAATATTTCTTCGAGCATACTTTGACAACACTTCAATTCCATTGATAGAGAACGCCAGCGATCTTCGGTTTCACGTAAAAATTGATCAATGTTTCTATAATCTTTTGTTTCAATATCACCATCGCGTTTATATTCTTCTACGACCTGGTGCATATCTACGAATGCTTTATCAAATTCTTGGAAAATTTTATTTTTTGATACAAAATTTTTGTATTGTTCCAACACTTGCTGTACTTTTTGTTCATCTCCATATTTTCCAGTCCATCCCTTCAATTTATTCTCGACCAAATTAAGGAATGCAATAAGGCAACACTTGTGTTCTAGGAACTTGAGACGAATTCGACGTTGTGCAGCTTTTTGACCTATTTCATTCAAACGATGTTCCATTTGCTGAATTTGATTTAATGGCACTTGTCTTGATAACGGTGAATTTTTAGCTGAGTTGAATAAGGCAACAATATTAGGATAATCGGCAAAAAACTGTTTATGTTCTTCTAATTTTTTACTGATAATGGAAGCAGTTTCCTCATTCATCACTGTAGGAATATCATCCATGTAAATTAACTTTTCAGCTTCAGCTAACCATTTTCCAACAATATTGAATTCACCTGGTAGACTGGAATCTAACAGCCACAGCCATTGAAGTAATTGTATGTGTAATTTATTCCATAGTTTATCAATTTCTTGCCATGTATTTTCATTAATAAATGAACTAGTGCGGTTATTCATCATATTTTTTAATTTCATATAAATTGGAAGACGAGCATCAAATTCAGATTTAGCAGCTGCATAATCGTTGTAGTTACGAGACAATGAATTTGTTCTCATCTGATTCTCATACATTGTAGTACGATTACGCAACCATTGAATGAGCTCAGAATATTCTTGTTCCACAGTTGGAACGGCACTGGTGACATTGGTGGCTTGTCGTTTAATATTCTAAACGCATCAATTTACATATTAAACTATATTCAACAAAAGAAACTTAATAACAAGAAATAACTCACCTGTGGTTCTGGATACTTATGTAGAAACTGTGCCACATAAGTCATTATACTCTTTTCGTCTGGTTTCGGTACGTCCACGTCTTCTGGATCCAGAAGTCGTGCAATACCTAATTTCGTTTCTGCCACATTAAAAGCGGTTTCTAATCGCTGCTTATTACTGGCCTTCTTCATTTCAGCCAAGTTAATCAGATTTGCCTTGATAGCGTCAATTAACGCCAAGAAAGCGATACCATCTCTCCAACTGGCACCGAAATCTCGGACATCTACACCTGATTCCCTATAAAATTGTAACAATCATAGTTAACTTATTCGAAATTTATAATCAATTTAAAATTATTAACATACTTTGGCAACGCATTTGTAACCCAATTGAGTAAAGTTTTTCGCGCTCCTTGTTTCCATTTCTCAGCTTTAGCATCAGTTGTTACACTCGGTGATGCTGCACGATAACTATCCAAAGAACTGATAGAGCCTCCAATACCGTGACCCAAGTATTCAAGGCATCTGCTGTTCTCCTCAATCTAATACAATACCACATATTAAATTTATACCAAGCAAAATAATTTTACGTGTGAAATTATAAATTACTCCTACATTTACGCTACATATTAAAGTTGCTTAATAAAGGTGGATCAAGAGCACACTCACCACTAGTAATAATTCTTCCGAACTATGCGCTCTCCTTTTACGAAGCTTGTTTATTAGTGGAAAATGAAAGCAGTTAAGGTGACAACGGTAAGTAATATTAAACGGAAATAATGAAACTTATACAAATATATTAATAATATAACTAATAATATCATAGCAATTATTTAAATATCTAATTAATTGCTTAGAGACTAGCTAATATTATCTTCTGTTAAAAAAATGTGGTTAATTAATTAAGTGACCAACGAACAGCAAAAGTTCAATTAATCTCTTTATTATACCCTGTGCTGATATTTGAACTAACTATTGATACCAGATGTTGATGTTATAACTAATATCAATTATACTCACTTGGAAGTACAAGATGATAGTCCAAATTAATCCAAGCACAACTGGTGGTCTCCCATCCACCAAATCTGCGGGATTAATATTAACCAATTTAATCTTCTTACTTGCCAAAAATTGGAGTGCAGTATTTGCATTGCTGAGGAAATGGGGACGTCTCAAGACACGGCCTTTTTCCACTGGCTGTAAGTGTAATTCGATTTCAATTAACAAAAGTTTGTAATTGCATGATGCCGATATTCTTACCAGTTTCTCGCCAGACAAGACTTCCAATAAAGCAATCAGTTTCGTGCCATCACGCAAATCGTACATAATATCATCGATACGAAGTGGTGGAATTCGCTAATAAAAAACACATTATCCAATTAATTATTTTAAATTACAATTTTCATCGACAACAAAAAAAAAAGGAATGAAAAAAAAACACACAATCTTGCAAATTATTTAAGGTGGCAGCACTGAATATTCGATTTAGATTTTGCATAACTTCAGGCGAATTAGTTTGAAATCATAAGTAGAAACAAAATTACATAAATTAATTTAGATACAATACATTCATATGTACACTTGTAATTTAAATTATGTAATTATATTTAGGTTTTTACCAAATACAGCTGGACTTCATTCCCGCTTTGGCTGAAACTATTATTAATTGAAATTAAAGGCTGGTTTGTCTAATGCATTCTATGTAACCAAAACCACAGTAATATTTTGAGAAACAGAAAGAGAATTCATATAAAACGAGTCTTTATTTCAATCTCTTGATAAATTGTACTATTGTCTTTCAAAGGTATCATCGCGATAACAATAAGACATTTAGCTCAATTGAATTGCTCCAAAATGAACGTGATCTTTCTAAGAATTACTGAATTAATTTCAAACTTGGTAAAAACATACATACATCAAAATCTCATATCGTACTGCATGTATAACATAAATGGTATTTGTTTCACGTATAACACCGATCTTTTTCGTTAAAACTTAACAAATCCGAAATTTTACATAACATTCAATTACAAACTAAAAAAACCTCAACAGAGCAAGAGTATATTATTTTTAATTTACCTTAGACAGGTATGAGTTGATCCAGTTGACAAAAGTCTTCTTCTGAACTCGTTCTTGCTCCTCTGTTTGAAAAAAAAAAGAAAAGAAAACATTGATATGATTATTTGTTCGATACAAAAACAGTCAAAAACTATAAATACTGAATTAAAGCTGAAAATTCAATAATCGATTATTTGTTCGCTAAAACAGGTGAGGAACTATTAGTTACTTATGTATATTATGATTTTAATCATATACAGATCCAATATTTGTGAATATTCATTATAAATGTTTATATTCAAATTTTATCCATCAAATCATCAATAGTGTTTTCTGTTTTCTTAATAAATTCATCATTTAAATAAAATTTTTCATTTTCTGAATGGACTATTGCACGTAGACAAACAACTTGTCTCTGTGGTATAATCTAAACTTGGCCGATTATGTCATAGAGATGAATCGCATACTAAGCCAACATTATCTAATCAAATAATAATAACAAATCGCATGCCGACCTGTATATGAGCATAAAACAGAAAACGCCGAGTATTTTAATTCAAATTCATTCATTTACTAACTCTACGGCTATTGGATTTAATCTAATAAAAACTACAGATTGATTAGATGCTAATATGTTCATTTAAATCCGTTATCAGAAACTATTATACCAAATAGTCAAGAGTTTCAACGAAATAAACAAATCTTTTATCGTTAACTACAAAACAGATTGTGAATTTCCTCAATCAAGCTTATTCATTATCACCTTTCAATTGTTTATTGTAGATGATTAACTTTACAATTTTAAAACAATTAACGAATTGTCACTCGATTATATCAATTTTTTAGGTCAACATAATTGAGATTCCATAAACTGCACCGCCTTACTGAATGGAGTTACATTCTACAAACGAATATGGCAAATAATTTTGATATATTCAAGTATTTGGATAGAATCTATTATAAAAAAAGTTCTGACGGTATGCCTAATAACTGTCTGTTAAAATAATCAAACAGAAACCGTATCGAAGTGAATAATATTATAATGTATAGTAATGTTCATAAAATTATTTATTGCACCGAAATTTTCATATTTTCCCTACTTGATATACCGGAATTTAATTTTAGCCCGTTGTTTAGTACCAACTGAAAACTTTTTTTTATAAACAAGCATTACCCTAGTGGATGATTTCTAACATATTTATTTGGGAAAATATTAAACAATTTTCCTCTATTGGCATTCCATTATTATAGCAGACATATTTTATGACAACAACAATCATTTCCTGGTACAAAAACTACCCACAAATATAATAGTTTGATGCGTTGTGACACGCACAGGGAAATGATTCTTCCTTCTTGCTTAAATTTTATACTAAACATTTTGTGGTCTTTTCCATTTAGTATGGGAATGCAATCATCGAATTGTGCCAATTGAAAAACCAAATCGAAAGAAAGATCAATATTATTTTAATACAACGAATCTGTTTATCCAAATAAAATTCTTAATTAAATTAGCTAATAATTCTTATTTTTTGGCAAACACAACACAAACATTAGGCAATGTGAAACAAGGTGAGTTCAAGCGATTTACACTAGTGACCGTGAAGGTGGTGCCATCAATGATCAAATTTTTTATTCTTTACAAAATAATAAGATATCATCAATTTCGAGATTCATGTTGAATGAATTTAGCAAACTAAACAGAAGAGAATTAGCGCGTAGGTAGAGGCACACAATTGTGATTTTTGTATTTCTGGTTTCTGTCCAGTTGTCCATATAAGAAAACTCAAAGAAAATCATAAAAAGAGAATTTGATCCTTTGAACTGTTATTTTGTATCTAAATATAGTGAATTCCAGTCAATGTATTCCAGCACAAAAACAAGTCAGTTTAGTTTTTTTATTCTTAGTCGAAACTAAAAATTAGCGCACACATTTTACTAATGTATTGAAAGTCGTAAAAATTTAATTTGAAAACATCGTAAGCCTCTGTTAAAGTATAAAAAGCTTTAAATTAACATTGTTATGTTGAACCATAATAAATCTAGCAGTTAAATAATAGTTATAGCAGTCAAATGGAATTAGTGTTTCCAGTCGACTTCGGTGTTCATATTTTAATAGGTTGGTCGATCGGTTTGCGTGAACTTGGATTATTTAAACGAAACACAACATTTGGGGGTCATAATCAATAGGTCTCATGTTGAACGTATACTGCTTCAGACCTAATGTAATGGGACTCCACTGTTGTGGTCTTTGAAATCATAGAGCGCAAACCATTACTTGTTTGTCCATACGGCAATGTAAAGTGACTTTGGGCAGCCGTTTTTTTATTTTCATTTTATTTCTATTCCAATATCTAAGCGCCTTTAATGACCCAATTTTTGCTGTTATTTTTCTACGCGTTCGTCAACAGACAAAATTTAATATTCTCTTGTTATACATACATACGGTACATAAATATGTGTAATTGTGTAATTAATAATATTACGCGTTACGTTTCACGCTTATGATATTGTTTCTTATTCATATTTGTATAAAAAAAAATCAAATAATATCGATTATTGTTTATTTGTTTTCATCGCATTAATTACAAATAATATCTGCTGTAATTAGATTCTATATTTATCCCAATTGACTATAAATGATTCTCTTAATTCGTTTTAATAAGAAACAAATTTTACGTTAAAAATCGTATCTTAATTACTATAAACACACAACATCACTACAATTTTCTTATAATTTCCAGCATAAAACCATATCGATTTTCTACATTTCTCTTGGTGATTTATCCATGTGCAAGTTCTCGAATACCGGCATATGGATAAGCACAGACACTTTATCACAGTAAAAAATTTAAACCACTATCAGTATCTAATCTATTGATATTGCATTCCACCTTACAGTACAAAATTCTGTTGATTTATTAATTTTTTCAAATTGATAAACTTATCACTCACCTCTCATCTCTTTTATATGCGTATCATATTGAGAATTACTTCGAACAAATTCCATTTTTGCACCGGTGGATTGAAAACTTTGTGTTTTATAGTCGTGATACCATTCTGTACTGGTTTGATTTTCACCCTCACTGGATAAGTTATCCGGTGTTGTTTGCCGTGATTGATAGAACTTTCTGTTACCATCAGCAACAGAATAACAGATATCCTGGTTGGATCCTGATCGGCTACCACTCCCCAATAAGGGAATTTTATAGTGATGTATACCGCTGCCAGACATCACTTTATGAAATGAATTACTACCATCGTTCTTATGCTTGTAAAATAATTCATCTGCTGTCGAGTGACTTCGTTTATCCAGGAAGGCTGGGGATCGAGCACGACTACTATGGCCACCGTACAATGGCTGTGAACGAACCGGAGTTCCTTCACGAGACAAATCTGACGATTCACCAATCGATGTTTTGTGACTTCTTGTGCCACTAGACGTCGACCATATTACACTCTGATTAGATGACGATTCTACACTCACTTCTTTTACCGATTTTCTTAAAATGACCTTTTCATATTTGAAAACACGCGAATTATCTCTTGTTTCACCTTCTTCAAATACACGCTCAACACTTTCCGTATACGAATCATTTGGACTTGCCATCAAATTCGAACGGTCAACAGATCTTAAATTTATATTCAAATTAATTTTTGTTGGTGTTTCTGGTGGTCGTGGCGATTGGACAGGTGTATGCCGTAATTTTATTTCAATTTTTGGTGTATTATCCATTAAACGCTGACGTTTCTCATGTTCTAGACGTTCCTCTAATGCGGCAATATCCAATCCCATACTACTTGAGGCTTGTGCTCCATCAACATCGTCAGCTGTTTGGGGTGATCCTGATGTCCATACAGATTCATAATAGGAAACTTTATCGCGCAAACGCTTTGATGGTGTTCGCACTTCACTTCCTTCTCCACCATCAACACCAGCTGATTCATCCTTGAATATTAAAACATGACTATAAGTCGTAGGTGAGGTAATTAGAGTCCTCGACACACCATCACTACGTTCTTGTGGACTTTGATTATCATCTGGTAAATTTAAAGTTTTTGGTCGAGGTGGAGGATCCTCACCAGGATCCATTTTAATGTCTAATTAACATTCACTAATTCTATGTCACTTCACTACAGTGTATAAAAATAACTCAATTTGAATATTTTGTTTTTCTTCACAATCTTTTAATTACGAATTTAACTATTTGAATGTCATACAAGGTTTATGGAGGTATTTTGTTTTCTTTTTAAGCTTCTAATCAGATATTATTTTTTCCACATAAAATTTGAAATTCCATTTAGCACGTCTTACACTTTTAGTAACGTCCAAGGACCGCGAATTAATAATTGATACGAGTTAAGTAACAACCGGTTCAATACTGACCAAGTTGTGTCGATTCGAATCCACTGTAGCCTCTCAATTCTCCAGAGAGACACTTTCAGACACATATTCATTCAGTGAGTTGATTAGGTAGATGGTATAGAAACTTCCATTCATCGAAAGTAAAATAATAAAACATAACACAGACAAAAAATGGGTAAAGTAACTGCATGCCATAGTATTTGAATGTGTACAAATAGTGAATACGCAATAAAAACAGCGCATATTCTCCCCCTTTTAGTTTCGTATTTGATATCGGCATGCCATACATATAGTGGCAAGAAATACATAACTAAAGATGCTTTATGTGTTATCATCGGGCTTTAGTCCCAGCTCCAGCCAAAAGAAAATAATTGGTCGCGGATTTGACCTTTCTATACACTCAAATATTTCGGGCGCTATACAACGTAACGTGAGGCAATCCGTATGACATCATCAACGCATTGTTTACATTTACTACGGTGATATTATACATGGAATACAGCAGATACAATACATAGTTTTCTTTATGCGGGCCAGATTATTCGATGCATGGAACTAGATACTATGGAATTTGGCGAATTTATTATTCAAGTTCCATAGATTTCAACGCACTAATACTATTCACTCAGTCGTTACTATATCGCCATAATTTTGGATATAATTTTTATTCGATTATTTTGGAACATTTTTTCGACAATGGAAAATCCATTGAATGAGATGGTATTCATCTTCAGAATCTGTTCGGATCATTAATTTGCTACGGAGCAATAAAATGTAATAAAATCAAAGTTATTTCCAGCTATAAATTACAATTACATGTTTTTGGCAGTTATGAGAATTGAAAATATACAGAATACATTGAAATATTATATTGATTTTCAACAACAAACATGTGAATTATTTACTTGATGTGCGAAGAGCTTACAACATCAAATAAAAAATGTATTTTTAAGTCAAAAAAAAGAGAACTTAATTTTATATAAAAAAAAACAAGTTTTGCCATTATTGTGGATTGGCAACTGGACAGGGATCAGTAATACTCAGAATCTATAAGAAAGTGAATTTTGGCAATTGTTCATACAGCATTCATTATTTATCTGATTTTATGATTCTTATACTTTTAGTTTCATTTCAACATTGTTGTGTATATTTTCTAAATATTTCATTATGAAAATTTACATCAAGTTATGGACGATGACTTTCATTTAACATACGAAACATATTTGGTCATAATATGTATTTCTATACAGTTATGTGGCATCATTCAATTGTTTATACTGCGAATTGTTATTATATTCTATTCAGTGATTAATGGGCAGGTGGAGTAGCCAGTGAATTATCTTGAAATAGATAAATGACGATTGACATCGCTCTGATCTCACTAATGGACAATTGCATTTTATGGGCGCATTTAGAAATTAAATTATATTACTTGAAGCAAAAATGTCTGAGAATTAATTACTTAGAAAATGAATAATAATAAGATGTGGTATCATTATGAATATTTTTCAAAATAGTAAACCTTCGAGTATATGACATAATTTAAATTTTTCATTTTATTTAGTACTTGTGAACAATATTATTCTATTTATAGGTATGAACTAAACGCAGGTGCTAACAGATCAATTAAATAACACATCCAAATCATGTATACTGTTGAGATTGTCTCTTAAAATATATGAAATACCATATTGAATTATTTTTTGACGCCTCAAATATTTTTATTTTCAAATAATTCAATGCATTTCACCGATTAAATTAAAGAGAATAACAGCGCAAAGATTCACGTCTATTTTTAAAGATTGTTCATTGTGAGATGAAAATTCTTAGGCTTGGCCCAATATTGTTAAATAATTTATATCACTTATAGCTTAGCAATAGTATTTAATATTCTTACTACTTGTTCATATTGTATCAGAAGATATTCATAATTTTGCTTTCGGCAGTTTATGTTAATCCAAAGTATATTAAATTATACAATTTAATCCAATAATGATAAATCAGATATAATTGAATAAATTTGAGTAATTGGAGGTCATTAAAATAATCCATATTTTAAAAACAATTGAATTGCACTCACATCGTTAAATTACAATTTTATGTAACTATAGAATGATCGTACATACAACAAAAATTCAGTTATGTTCGGGTCACAAGGTGTTTCAGTTTGTACAATTCATTAACATAATACAAGCAAACGTGATTTATGAATGAATTTTTGTTTAGAATTTGATGCCAAAATATTTAATGTTTCGCCGTCAATTTTATAGAAAACATTGACTAAAAAAAACACCTCATTTAACTATAAGATCTTCATTCAAAACGATAGAATTGACCAAAGACAACATAAGAAGCACAATATGTTTCATTGCAAATTCATCAAATTTTTAAATGACAGACATTGGAAGATACCCAACTAATTAGTCATATACTACGCAATGAATTAAATTTTAAATGAAATAAACCGCACCTAACATCAGAATATCAAATATAACATAATGATAACATAGAAAATTAAACACAATAAATCCATTTAAATTTACATAAAATTTAATTAGTATTCATTACCTCGCCACTGCTGGCGTCAACCAAATAAATCGACTACATAGTTCTAAATTGCACTTGCAATTTACTGTGCAATAAACATCACCTATTATCTATTATTTGTCATTGGAAAATAACTAATTCGGAAAACTGTGACAAAAATGAAAGCAACAAGAGATTTACGATCGATGATTGCAAATTTTCGCTATACACATTCCCACACATAATCTATTCCGATATTAAACGGACGTCAAGATATCTATTATAGATTTCATTCAGTTATGTCAGTCACATCTGCAATGAAAATATACATTGCAAAATAATTAACGCAAAATTACTTTGTGAACGAAAAAACTGTGCCGGAAAATAACAACATTTTTGCAAATATTTTCGATTGGGTTGAAAAGAAAAATGGGAAATGGTTTAAAAATAGTATGAATTATTGAGTATTTGGTAAACGAAGAGATCACGTCATCTGAATATTTATAATATATTCGACACACATATTTTAAGTGATGCGATCATGTATTCTAGTTAAAAACATATTCATTGCATGTCGCCCATATAGAATTTTGATTAATTAAATCATTTTTTCTGTGTCTTTAGATCTGGATCATATTTTAAATGTATCATTAACATTAGACCGTTTAAAGTTAAATTTATTAGAATACGTTCGACATATTTACGATTTGACAGAAAGGATTCATTATGTTATTCTCTAACTAAAATAGAACAGAAATAAACTCACCTTGTAGTTGCAAAATCGTTGCTTGATATTCGGCTAACTTTTCGTCAACATAATCCTGTGATTGGGCAGCTATGATTTCAGCAGTTGATGGCCCATTGTCTTCTTCATCATCATAAATGACGTAGGACTTGGGCTGCGGTGGTTCCAGCGGAACACCAATAAATTCGTATGAAGGAGGGGGTTCTTGATACAATATTTGCGGTGGAGTTTGTGCTCTAAATGGTGATTGTGATCGCATCATATTTGGAGAAGGTGATGGCACTTGAACCGAATTTACTGATCGATATGGTTTCGGACCACTTCCATAAGTGGGACGTGGTCCATGATTTTGTTGATAAGATGACACCATTGGTGTTGGTGACATTACATTTCGCATTGGATAATTAGGTGCAGATTGTTGATACGATGGCATTGGTTGCGGTGATGCAGATCGTTGTTCTGGACCTGGCCACAGCGGTCTTGGGCACGGTAAACTAGGACCACGACTTCCTCGTAATCCGGACGCCCCAAAGTTTGGTGATACGGCGCCACTGGCTAACGGTGACATGGGTGCTGGAGAATTCAATGAACGACGTGGCCCAGAAATAATTGGCGGAGGTGAAGGTGCCCATGGTGATGGTGGTCTAAAACTAATAGGTGATGGCTGGCTACGATTCCAGCCTCGAGGGGTTTGATTTTGTTGATGTCCAGACATCCCAAAATAAAATTAATGAAAATTCACTTCGACTTAAAGTGTTTCTTAATTCATTGCCGTCTAAAAACTGTACAGAGAAGAAGAATGTGCGGTTTTAGAATATTGAAGAAAACTAAAACAATTTTCAGCAGGGCGCAACAAATGTGAAAATCATTTACGTACACTTAGCTCTTTGACTACACACTTTTTAACATAAAATAATATTTATAGTAACAATAGGAAGACGAAATGATAAACAAAGAGTGAAAAAATAATATTATAAAAGAAAAACATTGAAATGAAAAAAGTAGCAAATTACAGTATCATCAACGAAAAAAGATTTGTATAATCAATGGATGGAATACGTCTATTTGAGCAAAAGAACGTGTTTGCAAAATTCTTAACGAGAAGATAAATTTAGATGTTTCTGTAAATGTTATACATTTCATTCCTTTAAATTGTATACAATAATGTTCGTTGAAACTAAATATATAGTTCGAATAAGAATGATTAAAAATAAATGTGTGTCAATTGATCAGAAAGGATTTAAATAAAAGAATTTTTAAAATTTGAACTCAGACATCAGTTTTAATTTAAGCTAAGTATCCGCAAACAGTTTTCCATTTGTGCAAAAAAATAAAATAAAATTCAATTATATGAAGTCATGAGAAAACGAATTCGAATGTCAACACTATTTAAAATGCGATCATAAAATCATAATTAATTAGTCGTTTCATAAATCTTTTCCGGGGATCATTGATGATCAGTTTATAAGACACTTATGATAGTTTAATGATGATCACAATTCTCGAACACAAATTATTAAATTTGCGATCAAAGTAGCGAGACGAGAAAAATTTCAAAATAGGCAAAGGGTCTGTGACACGAGGTTATTTATAATTATGCAAAAATTGCTATTCTGATCCAGAACTATAATAATTTCTATTCACACTCAGTTCACTGTATTCAACACTAAATTTGCACGCGATTTTCCAAATTTCACATTTTAAAATTCAGTGATTTCGTGTCTTGGCTTAAGAATCTAACAAAATTTACATAATCCAGAAATAAGAACGAACAATATATGTAGATATTAATAGCTGACGTTCATCACATAAATATTATATTCATAATCCAATAGTAATTTCCGTTTTGCTTATAATTCTATCACTTTCACTGACTGATGAAATCACTGGGCAAAAATTAAATTTGCTTGTTACAAAAGAATAAATTAATAAAATGAAACTAAAAATACACCATGAATGATCGAGAATTAATTTTTCTTTCTGTCTGATTTTATCATATTCATTTCAATTGAATTTCACTGCGTTTCTGGTTCAACTAGATTTTCCCGATGTTATATAACGGATTTTACTGCTTCAAAATTATTTATATTTTTCACAATAAGAAAATTCTCAAATTTAATTAAACTGTGCACTCAGAATGATTGACATCTGAACGCATCCGGCAAAATCAATAGATGGTGATTATCCATTATTTAATAAAATGTGAAATCCTAATAAAATTTCCATGCGGCTTTTGTTCACTTTGCGATAATTTAGAAGAAAAAACGTTTTTCTTTTGACTCTTTTACTAAAATCTCACCTAAAAATAAACTAAACTCTATTATAATTCGTTTTTCCACTTGCGTTTTAAAGAACAAAACTCGTAGAGAACACAGGACAAACTGAAGCTGAGAACCGAGAATTTTCGCGATAAAGCAGTCCGATTTTCACGAAATTAAAATTAAAATAATTTCGGCTCATCACTTAACCGATCGTTGCTGATGGAGTATTTATAAATGCAACTCTAAGTTTCACATGTGTTTTACCGGCTAACCAGCACTATACCCGGAAATGATATAAATGTTATCACAGTTTAACTAATTGGTCGCGTAAATGAATGTGTGGGCATACTGATGCAATCCGAAAATAGATACAATCATGTATCTTTTATTTCTACCTAACTGTTTCACTTACAGTGGCTGAGATTGGCTACTAAAACAAAGTAAGTGGTGCTTTTAAATACTATAAAATATAACATGGGTTTTTCATTCAATGAGTTTTCCTACAGCGCGATTAACAAATCTGTTAAGAATTATTCAATGAACCAACGGTTTACAAGACCGTTGACTGCCGAACATCGCCACAAGAAACTATAGATTTTAATTCATATTTAACGATTGACTACATCTGTTCATACATAAAGCATATGAATTAATCGGTTGGCTTAGTTTTCCCAAAAAAAACATAGCAATGAGTTTATTTGATTAGGAACAGCGCACGTTAAAACCAGCATGTGATTCTTCTCTGATGATTTAATTCAAATTTATTTGGTCAGAATGCGTGGGTACACCATTATAATTTTATAGTATTTTATTTCTTCAATTGGCTCATACTTATTTCATCGGCGGAAAATCATTGAACTTGATGGTTAAAGAAAATGCTTCGTACTTTATGAATGTTATATCGAATCAAAACAAATTGGAATATTGTAACAAAATCTTATGTGCATCTAACGAAACCAATTGACCCAACATCTTTAAATATCTAAGGCCGCTACTTACTTATTATACTCTTCAAAAATTCTCCTCATTCATTTTCTTAGAACCACTTTTAAAATAATAATTGCACTCGTACACTATTAAGTATTCTATAATATAAGCTGTTTAAAATATTATTGGAAAAAATTGTTATCTAAATAATATTGTTGTTGTTAATAATATAATGTTGTTTTGCTATAAATCACCGTCGATCAGGTTATTAAACAGTATGCACGTGAACTGTCTAATACACGATTCAAGGCACATACGATATTCACCTAATTTATTAAAATATCCGCTATAAATAGATTCAAAGTATTTAAAACAAATTCATATTTTATTTATTTACAACTTGGAGGTGGTGTTTTTAACCAATAAACTTGAATCACAAAACTTATGTATGATTTCAATCTATTCTATTTTCCGAAAAACGGCTGTTGCCCTTGTTGTTTAGTACAAAATTTTCCATTATCGTACAGCAATTCAGGTGTATCGGGAACCTCTAAATTCGTTACGATATCATCATGTTTCAGGTACTCATGTACAATTAATTCTTTAGAGTTGAACAGGTTACCAGCTAACCAGAGAATTTCTCTTCTTAGTTGGACGCAATCATAGACTAATAACTTATTACATAAAGTCGAAAAGCTAGTATCATTTGTAAAATATCTAAGAAAATCATTTACACTATTCGGATAAAGACTCGTCACGTTCGCTAAAACTCTTATCAAATAAACGATTACAAGTACCAATTCCTCTTCATTCGTGCTAATTGAATTTTGAAAAACAATACGAAACAATGACTCCGTAGTCAATTGTATAATTCGCGGGCTAAATGCTAATATATCACTAAATTCTAAATGCGACAGTATTCTATAGAATAATGAAATTTTCTGGAACGAATCTAACGCCTTCATCTGGACACAGGCATGCAAAACTTCCATCTTGTCATTGTGACTAAAATTTCACATAATACGAATAAAGTTGTGGCTATCAATTCAGTATCGGTAATCAAATTTGATTTAATTTTAGAAACTCACCTTATTTCCGATTGTTTATTCGACGAGCAGCCATCATCCAGTTCAACAAGATGAGATGGAATTTTCCCCGCATGCAGAAATACTAATTCTAATGCAACATACGCTCCGTCGATAATCTCTTGATCATGATCTCTATCAATTAGCTGCAATAGTGTAGGTACTAGATTCAATGAAAGCAAAATCTTTCGTGAACCCTCTCCAGATGGAATTAGATTCATAATTGTCCACAATGAAAGTAACTAAAAAGATATAATTTGTATAATAGGAAAATTATAATAATAGTGTTATACCAATTATATTCACCTTCAATTCAAAGTCAGACCCACATAAATATGTGATCAGATAGCTTCCAGCTGAACTGGTTAACGTAACACAACTCTCTGCATCTCCCAGTGATAGATTGCATAAACATTCAGCAGCCAGAATTTTAGTTTTCGTATCATTCCCTATGGATTATATACAGCTGTTATAATCGTACTAAAGTCTAATCATGTGTTTTATCTTACCGGTAAATTCCTTTATTAGGATGTGCAAAGCACCGTCAATTTTTAAAAATCCTTTTATTTTGTCATTGTCTTGCAGGAATGCTTGTTTTAGTTTCTCAAGTTCCTCTACCGTGATGCGCTTTCTTTTCCGGGCTGCGGTACAAATTCGCTCCAGTTCATGTGATTCCCAGAAGGCGGAATCGGTTACAATTAAATTCAACCCCCCCAAATTGAGCCGCACTATATCTCTCAGATACTGTCTTCTTTTCTCACGTTCATTGACTACATCACCTCGTATATTTTCCCTGATTTTCTCAATCAATGCCATCACTAATTCAAATTTTTAATAATTATTATTTAATTATTAAATCGGCGAACAGCTAAAAAATAAATCGGGAAAAATGCGCGAAAGTCGTCCAAAAAATTATGTTTAACTTTTGATTCGGAAAATAATTTTTAATTAACACGCGAGTCTCAGGAATTCGATAAACTTTTTAGGATGACGTCCAAAAAATTGTTTTAAATATAGCTTTTAATGTGAAAATTAATTTTATTTTCTTTCTTTCTTTCTTTGATTTATTTTCTTTCGTTATTTATTTCTTTCTTTGATTTTTAGAAAATAAACAAAACAATTTGTTCTCAATTAGTTTCAGGCAGAAATATATTGTGGTACATGTTGAGGGATAGACCGTTGGTTACAAGATTCTTAAGTCAGCTATACATGGAACAAGAAGTAGGATAAATCCTAGCGTTACGCTCCGAACAAAAATTTCATACAAATTGTAAATATTAACAAACAATCTTCGCTATTACTCATACAAATCAACTATGCAAACGATTGACTAGATATTTATTCTAAGAATGCCCTATCCGTCTGAATAACACACATATATTGTGACACCCGTATGCATTGCATGAACGACAGCTATATGAATGCTTGCACTCATTTCGACCCGATCCCATACAAATTCGAGTCGCTTTCCACCGCTCTCTATCTCCAATTGAAATTGAAACATACGAAAATCACATACTTGGACTCTGTCATGGGAATATGTACGGCAGACTTGGTACGACCGTTTCAATATTTAGTCAATTGGCAATGGTATCTGGTGTCCAGGAGAGAGAGAATGCCACTAGACAGAGTTAAATTACATGGGATTGAAACAAATTGGGAAAGACCACAGAATTCGCCCGATTATGCGGTCAGGATCAGAAAACCTGGTTCTGAAAAAAATGGGAAAGACCACAATCTCGTTCTCTTATTTATCTTCAGTCTTGCCAACTTCAACATCATTAACTCTGCATGTTAGTACTCAGAAATGGTAATTGTGGTACTAAAGAAAACGTTGGTGTTCAAATATAAATTGAGTTTAATATACGGTGTCCGATGATATTTGCGCCCGTGATATTCATATATTAGGTTGGTAACTAAGTTTTGTCGTTAAATGCACCAAATTTAACAAGTCACTACTACGTAATTCTTTGTCCGATTCAGACAACTTTGGTATCAATCGACGTGTTATTTAATTGAGATTAATATTATTAATATAAAATAATTTTTGGTTGTTTTTCTTTGTGAAAATCGGAATTTGTAATGCAATACGAAAATTTTATTTATCGTTCTTCAATTATAAAGAACAAATCCTGAGTCTGCTGAATGTGTCACGATTATTTAATAAATAGAACTGTAAATCAAACTTGTTGACCAAAGTAAAGCAATACATAAATCAATATTATAAGTATTTTTTATTTTTAAATTGTTCTCACCTATTTGCATGTTTCACTTAATAATTATCCCATTTTTATGGATTGCAGTTAATAATAATTCATATACCGTCCAGGAATAAATGACTGCACACAATAATATTCTAGCTAAACATTTACAACATAATACATAATTTATATATTTCAATGCATATTTGCACTCTTAAATAAATATTTCATATTAATTACAAATTTGTACAACGCATAATGCTAACATATTAATATGTGATAATACATATTAAACATAATTGCTATTGAATAATCAATTACAAACCGTTATGCCTAATAGTTTTATCATATAGTTTTTAGAGTTCAGTTTGTCTGCACATCTCATTTTTTTTTTATTGTAGATTTGTTATGTACTGATCCATTTAATATGTTATTTTCTCCATCGAATTTTTATATGAATACGATATTTGGCATTCACAAAAATACATAACATATTTATCATAATTGATCTAAATCAGCTAAGTGCTGTGCTGCACTTTGACATAACATATGCTAATGCTACTCTTAATCATGTGCACAATACCATTTCACAATATCTCTTTAATTTTCTATTAAATACAACGTTTATATTTCAATTTTTAATAAATAATATCTAATATGAACGATATAACAACAATATTCTTCCATTAATATTGATTTCTCAATTTTACTCATTTTTTTATTGATTAAATCCCATTTTATTGAACTATGAAAGATATATGCCATAAATCATATAACTCTTGATAACTACCAATCATATTGTTTCTGCTTAAACTCTATTGCAATTAAATATTTTTTATTTATATCTAAACATACTGAAGGACATCGCACTAAGAGTATTTTAAACTCTTAATAATACTTAACTATAATTAAACTTTTTAATCAATTTGTATGATTTTTCATAATTTCCTTATTAAATGTGGCATCAAGTTATAGAACTCTGTCTACCATACTATTTCAATTACAATCTAATTATCATTTATTTGGCTAATTATTTATTAATTCCATGAAGAGTAAACAATTTTTATTTTCAGGTTCAGATCAGGTTAATATATTTGCTCTGTGATGAGCACAATACACCAGTAGTATAATTGATGGTAGAAACATAAAAAAATAATTATATGAAGATAGCCATCATTTATGTACAGTGGTAGTGAAATAATAATTGATTTGGAATAAAATCCTTGTATTATGAATAAATTTCAAAGTGTGATACCCTGATACTTTAACATTAAATTTCAATGTTTAATAAACACTTGTCTTGGAATCCTGAAAGCAATCATTACTGTTTCCTAATTTTCTTAGTATTGGTCAATGTTCATTTACCTTATATGCGTTTTGGTGATTTTAAAAAAGAGTCAGGTCAGAAAATAATTCAATACACTACATTGTATATAGAATAGAATTAACTAGATACAGTAAATATGTACGATTATATGTTTTTTATTTATTTTCATGTAATTGATTGTTGCCATATTGGTCTCATTATAATATTGTTTCAAATACACAATTCGATAAATTTGGTTTTTGCCGTAAAAAAAACTTCCATCCAATATGAAATTGATTTGAATCCCAGAATGTTATTGATCTAATTGCTTGTTGTCGAACAACATAACTATGTTGTAGGGTAGAGAACAGTAAAACAATGCGCATTGAAATTATGTATGGTAACATATAATAAGTCAACAATTCTGAATTATGCGAGTCTCATAAGGATATTTTATTTATGTTCAAATTGCGTCAGTTATTCAGCTGGTTGTATGGAAAAATGCGTTTTAAGGAGCTCTTCACAGATATTCCTCTGTGTTCATTCAAATTTATGCTTATCATTGGTTCGAAGCGATATTCATACTGTAAATACCTTATGACTGATTATATGGTACTTCTTTGTTCGAGGCAGGTATTACAAGTAAATTCAGTTTCAATGTACTTTATGAAGGACATCACATAAATTGGAAGGCAACAAGTGCTCTTTATGGTGCTATTATTTTTTTTATTTAACTTTCAGTTTATTTTTTATTCCTTTTCGGGTAAAAAATCGCTTTATCATTTTGCTGTCGTTTTATAGCAATACCCGTTACTCTAATTTGTATATTTTTTATCGTTCTTAATTCATTTCCAGTTTCTTTAACACATGTAATCATCCATATATATAATTTCTATGTATGGATTAAGGAATAAACACATATGTAAATGGAGTGTGTCAATTGGTAACATGGACTATTGATATTATTCTACCTGGTTTATGATTCAATTCAATTCAATCTAATGTATGTAATTCAATGTATAATCGTCATTATATCTTATGTTAATTTTATGTCACAGGAATATTATGTGCAGTACCGTGGACTAGTTAAATACCGCATGGATTCAATTCATGATTATATCCAACTAATGAATTTTGATTTGATTTTGGTATTCATTAGATACGATTATAATTAATCAAAAGTGTTTTTATTGAATCCAAATGTATGAAATTAATTGTAACAAAGGAATTATTAATTTTGATCCATTGCAGAGATTCACTGACTGTGTCCTAAAACTACTGTTTAATTTCTGGTTCATTGATCAAATATCTTGTATTTCATTCAAATTAACTATTAATTTATGAGCTTCTTTCTATTTAACTACAGTAATTTTATTTTAATAAATTCAATTCCTAGTTATAATCGAATTCTAATTATCTCTTTTTAATTTGACTTGAGTTAGGGATATTAGAATGTCCTTATGGTGAACATTCAAAAAATTTATATTTTCTTCTGAGTTGATTAAAGGATTAATGCTTGGAACAGAGAAATATGGATGAGTTACTTGATTAATTGAATAGTAGGTATGTTGTGCGTTTTAATTTAAGAAAAATACTAATCTCTTATGATAATCAACATATAAAAATAAATTGTAATGATTAAAAATAATAATAATCAATCGATGATTGATTCTGATTACTATGCATATAACTAACATTATGTATAACATCCCAACTATATATGTATGTTAACGGTATCCTACAAAACTAATCTTAGTTTCACTGACATTATCAGTATTCAATTATTCATATTATAGGCATAACTACAATGACTTGATTCAAATGGATGATATTCTTATTTTCGTCTTAAATTTATCTTCTAGTTCATGTGAACATTTCACATATCCATTTAACTATTGTTTATTCAATTACATATCTATGTCTAATGTTTGATTTTTGGATTAGTCCCATACTATAAGAGTTACTCTTTACTATTAACACGTCACATGAAATAAATATCATTTTTATAATATTAACCGTATGTATGTACTTAAATTCACTAAAACTTTTAACTCTAACTGTTCTCATAATTAATTACATAACTCACAGCGATTCTGTAAATCGTAAATATAGAATTTTAAACAATTTAATTCATTCCTAACTTAACAAATATTTTTTTTTCATATTAATATTTATCATATGCGAATTAACAATTTTATTTGACTGTAATAATCAAATATAATGGCAGATTGTAAATGCAACCGAATTGTTTGTATAACATGAAATGATTATCAAAATAAAACTGTTTGAGTACGGTATGAATGCATCTTAAATACAAGTAGTGGACTAGAAAACATTGAGTAGCATATGTATCATGATATCATATCGCATGGAAAACTAAAAGAGTGTTTCCTTTGACCATTTTCTACTTGAACCTGGTAAACTTGGATCTATCATTGGATCATCGTTCATCGATAATTCCTGTGCTGTTATCACAGGTAATTCTAAAATCACAGATGTACTATCTAAGTCATTTCCTTTGTTACTGATCAAGGTCCTAACTTCTGAGCTATCCTTTGATAATGTGTCAACGTTTGATCTTCTTTTATGTACCAAACATTCAGATGATGATGATGTAGAATCTGATGAATGTTTCATATTAGCACGTTTGATCCGTTGCCGTTGTTTCGTTTTAATTGAATTCTTTCTTGGAATTAATTCGATTGATTGTATTGGATTTTTATTCGATTCAACATTACAGTGGATAATTGAATCTTGTATCAATATCGATGGCTTATTAATATCGTTGTTATTTGAATTCGAACATCCTGGCTTCACTATATTGTAATCTGATTCACCAATGTCACCCATTGGCATTGTTATTATCGTGTCTTGGGGAAGCTTATAGTTTTCTATGATTGCTTGAATTTGAATTTTATTTACAGTCGATTCACGATTACCCTTCGATGAACTTGGCAAATAATCAACGTTACCATACTCCGATACAGCAACCCTTTTCTCGGTTACCTTCGGTTGAACTGGAACTTTTACCGGACTCTGTGTATCTGTTATTTCATCAGTATCAGTACTAAATTGTTCTAGGTCATCATCAGTTTCAGCTAAACTTTCAATAAAAACTGAATCCGACGTCAAACTTTTCAGGTCAATTTCGGAAGCCAAATTAATAGAATTTAATGAGGCCAAAGGTGCACGTCTTTTCAACAATTCATTTTGCAACAAATTTAAATTATCATCTTCGTAAACATATTTAGCATCACGTTGTACATGTACATCAACATTCACCTGATTACCATTGTTCACCTCCTCAATTTCATCATATTCAATTGGTTCCTGTTTTAATAAACGTTTCTGTCTACCATAACGATAATCTTCAAATGAATTACTTTTGTTTCTAGTTAACTTATTATCCGTATTTAAATTATAATGAAATCGTTCATTTGGACATGGTGAAGTCTTTGGCGTTGGATTAATCACATTTATATCCGGATAATAATAATTCCATTCGACTGAAATATCATTTGTATCTAAAACAGTTGCACCTCTTAAGTCTATTTCGCTTGGACGTCGTGATGAATTACTTGAAGATATTGGTGCTAATGAATTTATTCCTAATGTTATTGCTGAACATCGACGTTCATTAAATGAGCTTTCCGTACTACAACATGTTATACTGCTACTTCTTCGTGACTCCTGACCCTTTTTGTATATAGTATATCGTACATCGTACATCGTACATTGAACCAAAAATAGAAATTGAAATAGAACACGGATTAGATTAATCACTAGTAATTTGCTTGTAAATACTAGTGTATATTTACAATCATTTTGTATCTATATAGGTATATTATCATATATAGAAAATACTCACCACTGGAATAGAACCTACTTTTGATGGAACTGACAAATGAACACTGTTCGGATGTAAGGAATCATCAATAATGTGATCAAACTCATCATCAGCTTCATCGCCATCAGATTCAATAAAATATTCATCGATACCTAAACTACCTCCCATTTTATAGGCACTAAAATTTCTAGATGCATCTGATGTACGACGTCTTCGTGGCACTCCACAATACGAATATCGTCGCGGTGCATCAATTAATGAACTGTAACCACCGCCTTAAAATAAAAATAAGTTGTTATTCATAATTTTAAATAAATTAAATTCAACTTAATTCACTCTTCTTACCAACTGAAGAAAATCGGAATGCTGGATGTGGTGCAGAAGGAGCGCTTACACTTCCCAAAGACATCATCCGAGGTCGCTTAAATCTATTCTGTTTATATTCATCTTGCATTAATTCAATTCCAAGTGCTTCAATTGCTTGCTGTATTTTCTTTTCCTCCTCTTCCTGTATGACCGCTTCAGCACAAGCAGCAATTTTTGGATCCTAGAATTTAATTTACATGCGTAATATTGATAACAGTTAATCGACTTGCCAAAAATACAACAATGGAATAAAATCAATACTCTTACTTTTAGGACTTTCAATGTACGATTTGTTTGACTACGACTCTTATAGACTACTAAAAAAACCATTAGACCAAAAAATCCACCAAGTGTGGCAGCAATTCTGATGCCCGTCATCACGTCATAGGTAGCATAAAATTCTAATCGAATCCGTTCTTGATCACTAAGACCATTTGTAATGGGGGTGGTACCATTTCCATTAGACAATGATTTTTCATCTGAATGAATTGTCCGACTAAAAACAAGAAAATGTTAAATACGTGATTTCATTAAATAACAGTTAATTGTAATCATTATCGATTGGTAATTTACTTCACATTCTTATAGATATCAGACGAAACTGTTGGTTCATTTTGACCAATTAATTTTGATTGTGTTGTTGGTATTGGTGCTGATGCCAATGATCGTAATTTTTTCCTATTGGTTGGCGACGACGGATCGAATGCAACTGACCGTCGCGCGGCTTTGGCCATTGTTATGGAGACATTCTCTGTAAATAAAGAGATATAAATTACAATTTAATAACATACGGAATATAATATTTCGTGGTACAAATTACTTAATTTTATTACGGAAAATTCATAAATCATAAATCAAATTATAATCAAAACAGTATGAATTTATTCTGTGTACATTGTATCCGTCTTGTGCACTATTATTATTGCCAACAATTTTAATTGTTTGATTCCTGGCATCATAAGATTTAGTTATATTATATCATTTTATATGTTTCTAAATACCACACAATACGATTCAAATTTATCGTACATTTATAGCAAAACACTCGAAGTAATTTTTGCAGTTAAATTGTCTGTATGGTATATCACATATAAATCATAATAGAAACCCATTAAAACCGACATTCGGTGATTTTGAACAGTTCCGTATGGCCATTCAATGACTGTACTACAGATGATACCATAAACGAAAATTACATTTTGATAGGATTCCAATACAAATTTCTCAATTTTCAATTGATTACCGTTCAATAGGATTCACAGGAACTTTTAAAATTGAATGCCTGGTTTTAATTTTTAGCTTGCATTTAAAATATATTTAATCGATTAAAAAACATCAAAAAATAGATAAAATAATACATCAACATTGGTACATCTACCGTACGCATAATGAATAAAAAAAAAGAGCATCAAATTGAATTATTTTATGCTCCAATTTCAATGAAACCGTTTTTTTTTTTTAAATGCATTCACATTTACCAGTATGAAAAATACAACATTTTAATCTCACTTTTCTACTCAAGTGTTTTTATATCTGTATATGGGTCAAATGGAAATGAATTCACCGTTTCATTGATTCAATGGATGAAGTCTATGTTCCTGTGTGATTCAAATATTCTCTATCAACTGGTTGGTATCGAATCAGATACTAAATTAATTTTTCGTGTTATTTTTACTATTCAATTGAAATTTACTGGAAAGTGGTTGCCATGTGTTGGAATCAAATGATATGTGTTGGTGATAAAAAAAGTAAATGAAAATATTCAACCTTTTTTCCTTTTGCTTTCTTTCATTTCTTTTTATTCCATTTCCAATTGAAATTTAGCACAATTATCGTATACTTTTAGAAACCATTTCTACTGATGGGTATGACATTTCACGTAATACCAACTGCCGTTTATTTTATATTTTATTTTATTTGATTTCTTTATTTTTTTATTTTTTTACAATAAGAAAATAGGTAACATAAAAACAATTTTTATTTTTCCCATGAGGAAAATCATACGATATAATAACGCTAGATTCCAGTTCATCAAATCTATTGTATTTGGCGATGCTTCATAAGTATGCTATTCGTGTATAAACAGAAATGGTTTTTTTTTTTAAAAATACAACAGAATTATCAAGATGATTCCATCAGAATGTTAATGGATAGAGGGATTGAATTCACCTCGTTTCAAATTGAAATCATCATCATGAAACAGCATATTACAAGAATTTTCTTAATCAAATCATATGAAAACACAGTGTTTTTTTATTGTATTACAAAACTAATAAGATTTTCCGAACAATAATAAAACGTTAAATTTTATATGAACTCATTGTTCTATTCCAATAAAAAAGTCTGTTTATTTTTAAATGGGCTAAATAATAGCCAGACAACTCAATTGTAATTCATGTGAAAATTGACATATGAACATATTAATTTTTCATTGTAAAAGATTTTCACTCTAAATCATATTGTACATGAAAATCAGAGGAAAACAGTAAAATTTTTGTAGCATATCACCAGCTCAGTATATCGTGACCAATTTGTTATCGATGTTTGTGCAAAATTAAAATGACCACAACACCATAAAATATTAAATACGAACATCCCATTACATCGTTGGTAATGTTTATAATTAATCGGAAACCAACCGTTGTACGCAAACTAATTGCACAAATTACTCTTGGGCGTATACCACTCATACACAATAATCAATTTTAATGTTTTAGCATTAAAAAAAAAAAAGGGAAAACAACATACGATGATAATCAACACATTATCTCGATCCTATACGGCTACACGTTCTATAGACAACGTTTACATCTAATCATAATGAAAAATAGAAGATTAAAATTTAACTGTTCGTTCATGTTTCAATGACTCTTTGTTAAATTCAACTTTCAATAGTCATGTAAACTCTAATTGAAATCTGTGTGACCTCGAACTCATTGTGAATGCAAATTCTATTTGAACATGTATTAAAGTGAATTAAATGAAACTTTATATTATGATTTTACATAATATCCAGAGATTCATATGTGAGTATGTGTCACAACTGATGTTCACATATAACAACTAAAGAGCTTATCAACAATTTCAGGAGCCAGGTGAATAATATGGCTCTAATGTACCAAAGCATAACAGATATATTATTGAGTTGCGTACCTTCAATGCCAAATACAATGTAATTGAATGTACAATCTGGGTCATCATATCACTATGTTAACCCTGGCAAGGGTTTCGCTCATTTTTTTTTTTGTATTTTATTTTCATTTCCATCATGTTTTTTTTGGTATTGTTCTGCCACTGTTCAGTGACTATGATATCCTGGAAACGGGTGCCATTGATTTTTAACAATTCATAGCCACAATATAGTCGTAGGTGGCGAATTTATACATTGTTTACCTTATTCATAATCAATAGGCATTTATCCAATGGAAAAATATTACCACCTATCGATTCTTTATACAATAACATTTTAATGAAATGAAAGATTTTTTTTTTGTGTTATCCAAATCACTTGTTCATCCAATTTGAACGGGAGTTTCGTTATTTTTGATTATTTTTGTATGAAATTGAATACCTTAGTCCTTGTGGAATCTACAAGTTTTTTATTTCTCATTTTCGTTTCCTCGGTACTCAACGAATATTGTTGGAAAACTGGGAATTAAATTTGATAACGGTGTACTAAAACTTTTTTTTAACTAAGTGCTATTTGAGCTTGGTTTTGTAAAAGATTGTACCAAACTAACGGAGTATATTCGCGATTTATCACTCTGGTTGGATAGCGTGTATCAGGTAAAGAACATAATATTAATGAGTGCAATAAAATATTCTTATAGTTCGTTAAGTTTTTGCAAGTATCGCCCAGATAGATAAGCCTTGATTAAAATAACATATAACTGTAATGAAAAGTTTTTAATTAAAGTTCTTCACTTGTGTTATTCTATTCACTATTCGTTTAGTGTTCTTTCAAATATAATTTAAACTGTTTAACATTATGTAGTCACCGCTAGTAAATCTTACCATCAACCACTTGAAAATAGAGGAAACAGAAAATAAAGAAAGAAGAAAAATTCAGAAGAAACTCAAAAGTGGTAGGTATTTAATCTTTATCTTTGCATTTTTAAAACTGTTATGTTGGTTAAAAGTTGTCAGAGGATAATGTAAAATTCAACTGTAATTTCTACTTCACCTATTTGGTTGGATAAAGTGTTTTGTTTGAAAACTTCTTATTTTCTAACCCAAAAATACAGAATACTTCATCTTGTAGAATGTTTAATTGGTAACATCAAATTGAATATGCTATTATTTTCTTTTCTTTTAAGATGTGAAGCACTTCGTAAAACTTATGTATTAATCCATCTACTTGGATAAAGACGAATTAACGAGATTACAGGAATTCTCAATTTTGTTTCCATTAAACAATGAAGCTATCAGACACATCAAATACAAACAATACAATCGAACCAAAATCTTTGAAATGGAAAATGTGATAATGGAAAAACACTGGCAGATGATTACATCAGCTTCAACCAGTCAACTAACCAATCAGTGGAAAAACAATAAAGCCATTCTCATCGTCATTTAATGTTTATTCTCTTATAATTTTTTTTTGTTTCTTCCTTCATTTCATTCAAATGATAAACTGTGCTATTGTAACTTGAAATTAGGTTATATAGCATAAGCTAATTTTGGAAAATATTAATCTCTCATAAAGTCATATTCACAAGTCAGTTGTGCAGAACAATTGCTATATATTCATTTCTTTTTTATAATCCTATTTTGTTTCCATACTTGTGATTATATTGTTTGATATTTTGATAGTATCATACCGAGAATAATTAAAATTACAACCATACGTATCTTCATTCAGTTTAGAAACACAGTGGAACAGTCAACGATGAATTCAAGATAAAGTAATTAATGAAATTATGACTATGTCGTTAAAGTTAGAATTCATTATCTTCCGTTGTAATCTAGACAACGTTTGTGTCTTGTATGTGTACAATGTACAAGACTATTGCATATAACAAAATCTACGTATCTTTTGATTCTATTAAAATTTATGTATCAGGTAAAATGCCGTTATGTCGTTTGAACTTACATACCATCACTGCACGTTGACACTGAATGTTACATTAACGATTTACATTAGGAAATAATATTTTTCCAAACGCCCACCCATTCTTATAGTGAAACAAAAAGTACATGTGAACAACTTTTAGAGATTTTCCACATTTAACTTATATAAAACGCAACAGTGAGGATTGAGCATAGTAAAAAGAAAAAAAAAATAAACAATAAAAAGAGAGAATAACAAACACAAAATCCAAGGATGAAGCGATAAAAACAATGCCTAAAGAATATCTAAGATAGTCTGTGGGTGTATTCATATCACTCCCCAACCTGTTGGGCTTCGGATTCGAATCGAAAGTTGTTACCTTCTGACATTGTTTCTATCCATAAAATAAATACATTTTGTACATTGAAACAAAGGGTCTTAGTTATGTTATGTCGCTGCCATAACCAAATAAAAGAAAAACAGAAACTTAAAGGTGTACATCATCTAAATCTGGTATTCGGTGAACCCGCATTTTTAACATAACCATAATATGGAATACAGTCGGGTCCATTTAATATAACACAATACTTAATGTAAATTTAGATAAAAGTCATTATGTTCTTTCTAATCAAATTAACTATTAATTAGAATTTTGTTTAATCCCATTTCTAATTTCGCTGTGAGACATACAATTCTGGTACTAAAAAAGAAAACTTTCAAAATTTGGCTGGCACCCATATTCCAAATGAGTACAATTTAATGTTTTACTCAATAACCTCGGAATTGTCAAACAAAGTTACCCTCGAAACAGACAGTAAAAAACCAGAGATGAATAGAATACTGAGTCCCATGTTTTCATGAATTTCCTCAAAAGAAAATCATCAACCTTTTACTTTTATTCAGAAATTTAAGAGAAATTATTCACATTTCAATATATCGTGGCAAGAAATAATTTTTTTTTTTATTAAAAGACGTTTGAATTTTATTCGTTTTGAGAGGGCTGTTTAACGAATAAAACGAAACACAAAACACATTTCATTACCAAACATTCATTTCATACTTATGCCTTATTGAAAATAATATAACAAATAAGTGAAATAAAATTGCCATCTCGTGATGATGAATTCAATAAAAAAAAAACCATTTAAGAAAAGAAAAAGAATTTCCTAACATTAAAATAAAAAATAAAAAACTGTTTGTTCCCGTTTTGTAATGTATTTCGTCTGGACGTTATATGTGATTTTCTACCACAGTTATACCATGTATTTATAGTCCGTAAATATGATATACATAATTTATTTTCATCAAAAACTTTTCTGCGCATATGCTCATCAAAAATACCTGGTGGAAAATCCATTTTTGATTGTTGGGTGCCAATGTAACGACCCACCAAAAAAAAAAAAATAAAATAAAATAAAAAGAACCAAAACGAATCTACAGCTCATTCAATGTTCATACATATTAAACTTGAACGTTTTGTAATCATCTTCAGGTAGATGACATTATAAATCCTTGATTATAACGTACTTTTAAAATGCAAAAAATAAGAGAAAACATGACGCTATCCTGACACCAATTCAATGTAAATTCGTGGATGAAGTTTCAGTGTAATACACACACACACAAAATTATCAGTCATATGTTATTAGATGATTACTTCCTGTTACAATTCACTGAATACATGAGTGGAACTGAAAGCATAAAAATGTGTAGGCGATCAACTCATACCATTTTAATAAATTCAATTCTCACAGTTCAGTATAAACATAACAATAAAATGCTTGTTGCTTCTTTCCCATTTTCATTATCATCCATTGCACACATACAAATAATTATCAGTTTCAACATTAATTTTTTTTCTTCTATTCAATTTCCTCTTTCCATACTTGTGGCCATATAATTTTCAATTTCAGTAACTCTTATTGCCAACAGTTCTGAAACATTTTCAATTTCTTTAACTTCAACATTTAAAATTGCTTTTTAAACGGAATACTTCTTGTACATTTTATATTCCCTTCCATCCAGCCGAAAATAAAGAAAAAAAATACAAAACAACCAAAAAGCTTACCCAAGGACTATTTCAATTAATGATAAAATCTCAATGTTTTAAAACATTGAGCGAGAAAACAAGAACAGAGAAAATTATATATAAATCTATAGACAGAAACATTGTAACTTATGTTTTATTTTTATGATTTTTCATTTTCACTGTTTTCCACAAATGCGCCACAAAAAAGTTTCTTATTTGAAAATCGTTCACTCTCTGTGTTTGCAAAAAAATACAAATAAAAGGTGCATTTTCAAAATGGGCAACCTATTTCATTTATTCATGCTATTACATAAAAAATAAACGGGAAACAAAACAAGAAAAAAAAACAACACACACAGAATCAAAGTGAAATCACAACGAAAAGCACAAATAAAAAAAGAAAATGAGAACGAATAAAATGAAATTCTAGACCAGAGAATTACAATGAAAATTCAGTTGATTATGTATGACGGGAAAAATTATATGTGAACGGTATAATATGAAAGCGAAAAGATCATTCTGGTTGTCCAATAAAACATCCGAAAATCACAATATACAACAATATTCTCAGTGTCATATATGGAGAGGTTAAGCTGACCTGGAAGGTACAAAATTTATATTACATTTAGGTGAATGTTTATTGATAGCATTCACAAATTTCATAGAATTTATGGTAACTCATGGCCAGCCATTTGATATAAGAAGGGTTGCGTAATCCAGGAATAAATATTTTGATGTAACACACAGAGGAACCAAAGGGAAAAAAAATATAATAAACATTCAACTGAACCAAGTAAAGAACACAGAAAGGGAAAATGAAAGACAGAGACAGAGTGAACGTGGAAGTTATTGAATCACCCAATTCAGAAGGACTCAAGGAAAACTGTATTCGGAACACCGCATTATAAAAATTTTAACATTTTAACATTATGCCCTTTTATATCCCATTATGAAATACTCAAAAACTCAAATATGTTTTCTCTGCTTTCATCAACCGTAAATGAAATGGGCGAAATAAATAAAATTGTGAATTCACCATAACACCTTATGTAAATGTAAAACATTTCTGCAAAATATTTCTGCTAAGTAATAATGAGCCGTCGTAATTCTTATGGCAAAAGCAAAATAACAACAAGAAACAAAAAAAAAAATACAAAATAAAGAAGCAAGTCAACAAAAATCTGTTAAATTGACATAAAAACAAAAGCCTAAAAGATTTTCAATCTGCCATTCAAAGTTGCTGAGGCCAAGTCAAAACCATTCCAAAAGTAGTTTCTACCTCTGTTTTTTGTCTTTTTAACATATTCCGGTGGCACAGATTCCACCTGACTTCTAACCATTGTTGATATGTATGTGTGTGATAAAACTGTGTGGTCGAAGAACGGACAGACACGAAAATTTTCTTAGTCAAGTATTTCCTTTTTTGGTTTTATATTTTCTTTCTTACTTTTTTTTGTTTTTAAAAAGAAAATTCTTGGAAATGTTGCGGATTTGTGGTTGCAATATTCAAGTTGGACATGGTTTTATTTATGTTTTTCATACAGAAAATAACAACGATTTCATGTTTTATGTGATTCTAATACCTCCCCACACAGGTGGCTTACTGTAAACGAGATGTTATTTACATTTTATACATTGTGTTGTTTTAATACCTTTGAAAAAACCGTTTTCTTATCGTATAACTTATAGTTGAAAGTAATACAAGATGTGGAGGAATTTTCCACCACTAAATGCAACAGAGAAATACAGAGAGAAAGTGTAAAAAGTTTTATGTTTCCCATCATGGGAAATTTTACACACAACTACCCGACCATATAAATATCTTTAATAACAAACTGTTGATCAATCCATCTATTCTTATGCATAAACTTACTTTCATGTTGAATTTATATAAACGTACTGTATCAGCTACCATCTCTATTGTTTTTGTATGTTGTAGTTGCATAGCGTGACTGAAAAAGGATATTTGTTTCCATGTCATTCTTAATAGCTGTGATATCAGTGGGGATACCCATCACCCATACCCGCCTACCAACCATTTAATAGATATAATAGCAATGTAACCGAAAACAGTTCAATGACTGAATGGAAAGTGAGCCAATTTATCATAATTGAACTTTCTATCTCAATGTGAATGATAAGACGTGTTAATAATGGACAAAATATTATACTTTATTATGTTCAAGTATTCTTCATATGCTACAGAGCGATGATAATATGCAAACGGGTTTAAATGATGACAGCATAACAATTCAGCTATTGAAATGTTTTTTTATTCTATTTCTGTGGTAAAGAAATCCATTTTATTTCTTAGCTGAAATACGTCTTGATAAACGTGATAGATTATAATCAATATGAGCATCATCAAATATGATATATTCAAAACGTGAATGACTTTAACAATTCTCTATACCTTTTTGAAACTAACAAGGTATGAAATTGACTGGATAAAGAAAGTAGAAAAAAAAATCCCATTATTTCCAGTGTAACCAACCAAGGACGAAGAAGCACAGGAGAATAAAAATGAAAAAGAAAAATATAATATAAAAACATCTATAAGAGAATGAAGCTCGCGGCCAAAATCAAACGAGAAGCATCAAATGCCACCTCGTTAAACGAGTGAAAGTGACAATCTATCACATGAAAATCAGCTCAGTTCCATGATATCGCATTCAGATACCATAAATATCCTTTCCACCGTCATACGGTACCATTTTCGTTTTTCAACTAGATTAGTGTTAGATGTGGCTTCAGTTTCATTCTGTTTATTTTTTTTTCTTGCACATCATTCCACCTTAACCGTAACGATGGATAAAGAATTTCCGCAATTACTGTGCCTGTTGTCTGGTAGACATTTAAAGTCATTCAACGTTTCAATACTGGAAAATGATACTCTGAAACGATGGAAAAAAAAGAACAGAACATGTGAAATTGAAATAGATTTTGTTCGGTTTTCTTGTTGTTTTTTTTTTTTTATGCTTGAGATCCTTTGTGCCTTTTTGTTGAATTGTAGCTATAAAATATTAGCAAATATATTTCACTTTAAGTGCCTTTGAGAAGAAATACGTGTTAATCATTTATTAGCGAGATTAATTTGATGTAATTTTCTCACTTTCGTGCCTATAATTTCACGAATTATATGTTTCTTTGTTCCCAGTGATGTATTTTATATGCAATTTTCCGAAGCGAAATTGAATAATTTTTGGGGAAATTCACTTATTTCGTTGAAACCAAATTCACCACTCAATTCTTGATACGAATTTCAGATTGGGCCACGTGTTAATGGAATGGATTTAATTAATAGAAGTTCATTATTGTCACACTTAAGTGTTTCTTATTATAATATTTTTTTGTTGTGTGAAGTTGAGTATAGTATAGCTAATTGACGAGGGTTAAGGACTCCCATAACTAGTGATGGAATTCATTAACTCTTCCGTCATTTGGCCACAGAAGAAAAACAAAATTCCAATGAAATTTCCACGTGCCATTTGAATACAGTTACAGTGTATCATCATTAATTTTATTTACTGCCAAATATTAACTCCACCATAGATGAAACGAATATTCTGGTTTTTGGCCAAAATAACATTTTCATAAACAACATTATTTAATTCTACTGTAACATGAATTTATGTTCTTCTTCCTACACTGTTCCACTCTTAGTTTTATTTTCTTTTTTCACATTTCCATTTCAATAGAACTTACGTATTATGAAGGGTCAGTTGCATATTATTCAAAAATAAACAGAGAACTTTATAAACTTCTTTTTATCTCGTTAAGATTATAAATTACTTAAATAAATAAAACTTGTTCATTTGAATATAATTTTTTTCTTCCATCCCGATCTGCTTATAAAAGTTAATTAAATAAACATTTTCTTTGGAATTTGTTTGATTTTAATAGAAAAAAAAAAACTCACTGATTCATACGTATTCCTTTAATTTCTTATTTACTTCATCGAATTGAGAGAAAAACCATTCAATTGAATAAAAAACCGTATACTGTAACGATCAGTTTTCCTATTTCACATTTGGTTATTGGAAACGATGTTTTCGATTGGAAACTTCTAAAGAATTCACTTTATTCAATATCGTCATACATAAATCAATTCAGATTTTATTTTTTACTTCAATTTCTGAAATGTGTGATTTGATGAGTCCTTTTATCATACTCATCCTGTGAACTCATGTCGTCTTTACCGCACAAGTACGTTTAAATTAGTTCATTGAAAGCGTCGTTCTGAAAAAAGCAAAGTTACATAAAAAAATAAACTTTCAAGAATACACTTTTCAATAAGTGAATTTGATTACATTTTTCATTTGGCTTAAGAATGTTTTTCAGCCTTCAATGTGAAGAGGGGTGAACGCGGTTATACTACAAATCATACTGATATGATTGGTATGGTTATGGTTTTCACCTTCGATAAACAACGTTAACATACCATTAACTGAATGCACAACATTTTCTATGAATCTTATGAATTTCATTCTCTCAGGACGTTACATTTATGATCGAGATGCGCAATCATTTTTTTCCGTAATAAAAAGAAACATATTCGTTATGTTTTTCTCTATTTAAGTATTGTACATTGATTTCACATGACAGTAAATCTAGATTTTCTGTATGGACATTATTAACGGATATACCTCTCTCCAAATTCCCAGGTATCCGTAATCAGTGATGTTGTAATACATAATTCTATCGTATTTCAGTTATACTCATTCAGATGTCACGTACAACATTACAATATCCATTGCACAATGATATCATTATACTACACCAGCATACCAAAAATTATAACTCACTGTATGAAAATAATTTAATAAGCGCAACAATGGAGGGCATAAAATAATCGATCCAGTTTAAATATACCCCGTGATTATGTTTATGCTGAGCAACAAGAAACAAAAATTGTTTTAGTGTCAAAGAATATCGAATATTTGTGTTTTTCTAATTTCAATACATACCTTTTGCCTTATGGATAGAGATTGGCAAATAAACTAAAGGCAAAAAAAAAAACTTCAAGTTCCCTTTTTTATTTGTCTCGGTACCCCAATTTAAAGGGAAAATGTAAATTTTCCACCAAAGAAAAATCAATCTTTCGTCGAAGGTAAATTTAAAGGTACACCACATGAACCAACCAAATCGTTTGGTGAATGGTAACAAAAAATAAACCATAAGGATGAAAAACAGAAAATTTTGAGAAAATTGAATAACATCGAGGTGAATATGAAATTTTCGTTGAATTGATATGGAATATTATACAATTTATGAATACACATATTCGGGTTATGTATAACAATAGGTTGCCTATATTTTATCAAAAATGAAAGCAACAAAAAAAATTGAAATTTACTATTGAATATCAACGGTATAGATTGGAACAATGAGTCCATCAGCGAAACCATAATATTCTGTATATTAAATGCGGTATCATATAAATATTATGTTGATATTATTTTCAGATATAACACGCATAACATATTATCCTTTTCTTCTCTCATATATTTAGTCTACCACCCTACACATTTCCCAAAGTAAAAAAAATAATAACAATAATATGAATCCTTCAACATTTCATTTAACCTGTATACCATGTATCCAGTCACTCAGTGTTTATCGACTTTTACCCAAAAATAAAATAAAATCAAAAGAAACTGAAAGTTGGAAAACTCCATAAGGAGTTCTTATATTCATTTAGCTTTGGTTTTACCATTCCTCTAAATTGGCTGTAGCCAAAAGAAGAAAATCACAAGGAAATGAACATGACGACGTGGAACTGAACAAAAATAAAAAAAAACGAATACTGCAAAAGAGATTGCCGGCAGGAGTTTTATAAAAACGACATAAACTGGTAAAAAAAACAGCTTAATATCGAAAGGAGTAAATAAAAGGCCAAATATAAACTATATCAGTCAATTACAAAACGAATAATATTTCATTCAACTGACTTCTTTGCTACCTTTAGACGTATTCCAAACGCAATAATAATATCGATCACAAAAGAACATTGAGAATATTACGAGTTTAAGAGAAAAACAACAGAATGAAAATAACAACTTGAAATGAAAGCCAATGTTATGGTAAGCTTATTGAACGAACACCAATCACACGGAATGGTTTAATGGGGGTGGTGGTAGTTCTAGGACACCATAGGAAAACATATTCATTGTTTTCATCACCATTATCATTTGATCAGAATCTCTTTTTCATTAATTATTCAATTCATATTGATGAGTACCAAGGATTTTTATTGTTTCATTTCGCCTGAATTTCATAATGTTCCATTTTAGTTCCATTTCATCCTTCCAACAGCATTAAATGATTGTGCTTCAATCGATTGCGAATAATCGACAAACACTTGAATGCGTTAATAATATTCAATTTCAATTTTTTCTTCCTCTGTCTCTCTCTCTCTTTGTTGTTCTCAAGTTCGTTTTTTCTACTCTTAACTGTTTTTATATAGAAAATACTTGTCATTTACTAAAAGTTATATTGAATACTTTCCATAAACAACAACAAAACAAAAAGTATTCCATTGTTTGCAGCTTATGTCTTTTCATGGATACTTTAAGTGGAAAAATGCTATCGATGTGAAAAATATATAAATAAGAAAATATTCTCAATTTAATACTGGGAAGATTCAAATGAAAATCTATAATCAAAGTTAGAACGAAATAAAAAACACCAAACACAGCAAACTTGAGGAGTTTGATATAATTTCTTCTATTTCTTTTTTTTTTGATTTTCTCCCGCTTACTTCCTCTTCAATATTTCCTGATGATGGCATTGAAGATTTTTCAATGTAACTTTAATGTTCATTGATGAATGATGATCCCTCCGATAAAACTAGGCGTATCAATTTTTTTCTCCCTTCTACTTTCTTCCTATCGTGCGATAATTTCTTATGAATACTTGTGTGGTGTCTTTATTTTTTTTTTCTAACGTTGGCGTGTGGTTTGTCGTTTTTCCTTTAAATCTTCATTTAATATTTTTCTTATGATGTTTTGACTTTGAAAAGCTAAACTTTTATTAATGTTGACGCTCAAAATATTTGGTATGACAAACAAGTCGGTAAAATCAATCGATATTATTTTCACATTGAAAACTCCAATAGATGATAAGGTCCCATGTTACAAATGGACAACGATGCTGAAATAAAATAACAAAATGGCATTGAACATGCTCCAATTTAAGAACCATTTAATTCAGGATAATCATTCAATTAAAACTAAATGTCATTTTGATTCTAATTCCCTATGGTAACAATTCAAAGAATATACATCCAATCAGTTTTAAATGGTCAGAATAGAGTAGCACTTAATTAGAATAGCACTTAACATTCTAATTATATGGATTGACATGTTATTTTCAATGATCGATTAACTTGAAATGTTTAAAATTGTTTAATGACTTGAAAATGCTTTTTAACTGTTGATTTTTTTAAATCAAGAGAGAGAGAGAGAGAGAATGAGACACATTTGTTATTTATCTGGGCGAATGCACTCAGGAAAATTTATTTTTCCATATGATTGATGAATTTTAAAAGCCATTCAATGATTTGTAATGAATCCTTTATTGATAATATCAAACTCATCTATAATCCATTATAAGTTGATGACAAAAAAACAAAAAAAAATTTGTCCTTTTTTCCTTGTTTTTTTTTTTTGTGGAAAACATTTTGTAATACAACGAATTGAATGGCAATAGATATGATGAACCAGTCATAACCTCATGCTATTCAATGGAATTTTACTGAACAATAAAATTGAAGCGACGTAAATAGGAGAATGACAGAACATCATATCAAACTCTGGAAGACAATGTGATTTAAAATTGAAGACACATTCTTATCGTCAACAACACATAAATAACTGGGTCACGATCAACAATACAAAATCGCGGAATATAACAATTTTATTATGTTTTTAAATCGCGTTGACGAGCATATTGTCGAATGTAATTTACACCACGCGTCTAGTTATCAATCGCACTATTCACATCTCATTCTAATACAATATCATAAATTGTCGGTGATTTTCATAAACGTGAGTTTCATTATCGCAATTTTCCTAGAACAATTGGTTCAACTCAATTCATACATTGTTCCATACTTCTATTCACATCTATTTGGTTTATGTTTACCACACACCATTGTATTTTATCATTATGCAGTCCTTTCACAAATCCTTATGAATCTATTGTGCTTTGATGGCCTTTAGTATATTCTGTATTATAAATTTTCTCTGTACAGAATGTCACCTTGTACTCTTTAGTTTTTGTATTTTAAAGAAAATGCATAAACATCTTTGAATATGGCAGAAAACAAACCTTCTCAGTCACCCTCAATTCCTATTCAATTCCAACACTTTGCTGTATACATAAATAGAATTCACTATGAGAAAAATAGTTTCCATTTGATATCATTTTAAAAGGTTTTGACTTAACGCTGCATCATTATGCATATTCATGTGTTAGTTCCTGTCGTCAATTACTGCATTCAACATTCGAATTATATCAGCTTTTACACATTCTTTTCTGTATATTATACTTAGACTGAATTTTGAATTTCTTTTCCCTCTAGTTTTTCATTCACTTTTCTTTTAATAAACTTTGTTTTTCTATTCGATTTCATTTATTCCTTTGCAATTGCAAAAACTTTATTTCGGATTGAGCTATGCGAAATGAATTGAATTATCATAAATTTAATATTAAATTCTTTTACTTGTTTTACCATCTACATTGAAGTATTCGTTATAATATGAAGGAAAAAATTATTTTTAGCTGGATCTATAAACTTAAAACTATGTCAGGTGTGGATTAATTGGAATTACTCTTAAGAATTTCAAATTTTTTGTGTATAAATGCAGTACATTAAAGATAAAGTCTTCAATTGTATTTTTATGTTTTCATTATTTCTTTTAATCGAAACTAGAGTTTCTAGTTAAACGTCTTACTTTGTGTGAGACTTATTTCTTTTACGTAGAGTCCTTCGATCTTAGCCCAAAGGAGATAAAAACAAAATCGTTGAATTTCAAATTGAAAGCATCTTCATTAAACAGCTTCATTTGCCTTGCAAATTCATTTGTGATTTCTTTGTTTTTCATCTTTTTTATTTTCCTTCTTGCTTACTGGCGAGTGGAATTTAATCTGAGCGATTATTATTGTCTAACCATTTAATAGAGAATATTTTATGTAAATTTTAAACGATAAGAAATTGTTTGAAGAAATAACAAAAACCATTATGGAAATTAGGTAAAATGAATAAAATAATAATGTTTGTAAAATTTTCTCATAGCCATCGGTGGTAAAAATCTGAAAACAAGAAACATCTCTTCTATCTTAATTGGTAATAGATTAAAGTTTAAAGATATTTTGATGACAATTAAACTATTGAGAATATAAAGGGATCATCACGTAGTGAACAGCAGCTGTTTTCTCCAAAACATTTAAAAAATAAAATGATGAAAATCCATGTTAATGTAATGCTTGAGAATATTCTCATGCCATTCCAAGTACATAAAGTAGAACATATATAATTATCCAATTCACCAGTGAATACGATATTTCAAAATGATAACCATAAGTATATAATTCCGTTAGGAAAATATATGAAGATTTCCTTTAAACGTTTTTCATTTTATAACAAAATTGTACGATTCTTTGGTTGCTTCAATTTAAAATTAACCACACTGGTTTTCACAATTGAATGCTTCGAAATATAAATATAATAGGACTGTATTCAAGAAGTTTCCTACTGAATGTATTATAGTATGTACCAAAAGAATACATTCGTGTAATAGAAATTATGTTAATAATATGAACATAATATAACAGCTACTCATCTGCTTTTATACAATAACATTCAATATATGAGGAAAAAAGTTTTCTAGCGTGAATTACATTAGATATCTGCCTGAAGCGCTACATTTTATTTGCTTATCATTTAATATAAAATTTCATTTTTTATAACATTCAATGCAACCATAACAGATTTATATATTAATTTAGGGACATATAAAATATGGAATACCCATTCATGATTACTCTAGAGATCTAATATTGAGATTGAATGAAAATTATTAAATTTAAATCATTCCAATTTACAATATAAATATCAACACATCCACAACATACTCGAATTGAACTAGAGATAACATTCATTTGAATTCAATATACAAGAAATAATATCAATATCTTGGAACTTTAGCAAGAAAGAGAGACCCACAAAGGATGAAAATTTGAGGAAAATCTATTTGAATTGAATGGTGAAGGGAAGTAAACCAAATTGAATGGAAAAGTTTAAATTCCATGAAATAACAATAATTGAGCCAGTGTACAATTTTTCATTGTTCACAAACAATTTATGCAATTCAGTAGGAAACTACATACGAATAATGGTTGTCTTTGTACAATCCGCAATAGAAATAAGGAAAAAAAAACAGAATGAAAAACTCGTTACATGTCTCAATGATAAATGAATTTTTATATGACGGAAGTATGTATTACCCGAATAGATTAATTCGAATATTTTCTTCATACTTTTGCATGTAGTTTTTCCATCTTTCGCCTGAAATATTGTATCGAAAACATAACTAGAAGGTATTTTTATTTCCTCTTATTGCCATGTTATTCTGGCCCATATTGAAGTCTCTGTTGCTATTTGGCTTGAATCATTTGGCCAACATAGAAAATAGAGAAAAAAAAATGACATTTGATTCTGTTTACCAGCAGCAATACAATACCAATTCAAAATGATAATAAATTCAAGGGGATATCAGTAGATTCAACCATTACATATAAATGGCATGGCATAAATGGATGTGATGGAAAAAAAGGAAAAAAGAACACGGTAACATTAGCCACCCATTTGGGACTAGAAAGCAACAGTTTGTTATCACAATGAATTTATATGGAGTACTCTATTCCATTCAGTTCTCAGTCGTAGAGTTTGTTGTCGTTTCTGTATTATAACAGAAATCCATAGTAGCAAGCATTCGACTATAACTCTGACAGGATTAGTGTGAACGAAAACGATTAAATTAAATGGAATTTAATTGTAGTCTGATTTCCATGCAATTATTCATTCTTTGCAATAAAATTCACAAATCTCTAGATTTGATAGCGACAAAAGAATTATTTTGAAATAAACGAATTGAGTACTTCTTCTATTAAATTTTTATGCTTGACTTTTTAGAAAGCAATTTTGAATGATACCATTCGACACTTAAAAGTGTCCACAAAATTTTTAAACAATTAATTTTAACGTGTTGGGATGCCACTAATAAATCCATGTCCAAAACAGAATTGTAATAAAATGAAGGATGCTTACATGATAAATAAAATACATTGCCAAATCCATAAGCAAAATTTTTCATTATGATATTAAATGAAAGAAAATCGAAAAATTTTCTTTTATATTTCTCACTTAAAATGATTTGAAAATGTACAAAATAAAGAAAACTTAAAGCCAAATAATCTTCTCTGGTTTTATGATGCTTGAACGCGAAAAAAAATAATTGGGATCTATTGTTAGCGGATATCCTTGAAGGAAACTTTTATAATGCTGTTGAAGAATACTGTTGGCATCAACATAGTCTTGCCACGTCCGTTTTATATTTCCCTCTCTTTCATTGTGATTATTTTCCACTCATTCTAACTACAATTCTTTTTTTTATTATTATTTCACTTACTTTCTTTCACTTTTCATGTTCCACGTTATTTTACTCTTTTCATTTCATATGAATTTTGGTTTTGAACGACAAATAAATATTATTTCAATGAAATTGTAATAACAATTTCCATAATTTGCATCTGCAAACAATGCCGTTGCTTTCTTTTTCTCTCTCTTTTGGTATGTGTTCGTTCAATCTCAATTCTGTTGTGAAACAAATTCATAACTGAATGACGAGCCAAAAAAAAAAAATGAAAAGAAAACGAAAAACTGCTATTTAATGTATGATGGGGATGGATGTTAGCTTTTGATTTCAATATGAATTGAGTTGGTTTGAACCCACAAGTAGTCTAAACAACATTTCAAATAATTCGCTTTGTACCTTTTACTTTGAAACTAATTGAAATCAAATTTATTCCAAGTCTGTATCACTTGACACAATGAACAATATTGTATTTTGACTATTTGTAAAAACGGGAAACACGATAGACTAATGAAGAGGTAAAATCGGTTGTTTCACTAAAATTGAATGTTCTTCTGTATTTCATTTGATTCCAATGTCGAATTGAATAGCAGATAACTAAAAAAAACCAAAACCGCCATTCAATATTGCCTGTTCAGAGTAAACCTTGTTTCTTTATTACGGACAATTGTTTGAATTATTACTTCAATGTGTGAATATACATAGTCCAGATACTATTTTTAATTCCATACGATGGATTATACATAATATGGCCACATTCAAAATAGTTTTTCTTTCTTACTGAACCGTTCAGTTTTTATAGCTATCTGAAAATGGTTTTTCCAATATTAGTACAATTATGACGAGAGTGAATCAAAAAAGAAAAAAAAAAAATTCAACAACCGCACGCAATGAAAATCGCAATGAGGTTTTTGTTGTTATTTTTTCCTTACCACAAGTTGTTTTTATTTTATATTTTATTTTATATATTGCCTGGTTGGTATATTCCTCATATATTAACAGAAGAGTATGTGAACCACAAAATTTTTGTGTGCGGTGTAATAAAAATCGCGTTAGAACGATATGGCCAGCAAAAAATAAAACAATTTTCATGTATACAAAATTACACTTAGAAAGGAACAAAAATTTTAATAGGGAAAAACCGATTTATATATTTTCATTTCGTCAAGAGGATCGAGAACAAATTTTTACGTGGTTTCCAATGTTCTCATACTGGCAAGTATTCACAATTCGCATATGGAATCGCCATAGCCAAATGAAAATATAAATTTTATTTCGATGAAAAATTACACCATCATAAACTAACGGAATTCAGTTATGGTTGAATTGTATACTAAAAGCATAGGTATTTTCAAAAGTTATGGAGTGTTATTTTTCCACGTCTCAATTGAAGGGAAACGATTAGTCAAATATGAACCAAAACACATTATTTCGCATATGGTTCCACTGAATTTAATTTTCACTGACTACCAAATTATGAACAATAAAAAAAAAGAAGAAAAATTGAACAGGAGAAAACTGTCTTATTAGTTTGGGTGAAAATGTTGAATGTTTAACTAATGTTCGTATGGAAAATCACAACACTTGATAGGTAAAATCAATAATTTCTTGTCTTTCATAACATTTTACACCAACTCTATTGTGCCCAAAGGAATTAACTAAATGTTTCATAACATATTCACTTAAATATTTGATACAGCGAGAAGACTAAAATGTTTTTCCAAGCATACATGATATTGAATTTCCTTGTATCTAAATATAATTTCCATAACAGTTAACATAAATGTTTTCTATCTCATATGGTTTTGCATAAAATGCATGATCAATCCTGTTTTTCCTTTTCCTTTTCGCAGATGAGAAACAAAACACCGAATGTAATTTTCTTTATTATTACTTGTTCCACCAGAATAATAAAAAGATCTCTTTCGTGTCCAGAAATCATGATACATCTATGCTAACGGTAGATTTAAATAAAAAGAAATAATGTAACATCACTATCGTATTCATAACACTTTGTCATTTATATATGTTTCACAATTTAATTATTAAAATGAAAAAGCTCATTTTTATGTTGATGACTTTGCCAAATCATGCGAGTTTTACTCTTACCCGAATCAAAATGGTTCGTATAACCGTTCAGTGAAATTAAAAAAAGGTTTTACTGTAAATGTTTCCACATACATGCACCGAAACATTGTGAAAATGTATAAATTAATGTGCTTATGAAAGCACTTCTATCTACCTGTGGCAATACAGATAATAATTAAATTATTAGATAAACATCCATTACGATTACTTGAAATGCATATTAACAACATTAGATGCGTTCAATATAATAATATATTTTCAAAACCGTAACCGAAAATATAAAATGATTAGGTAATTTGTTAAACACACACTGTCGAGTTAATAATTATCAGCCATTTAGTTCTATTGACATATCAAATTGAACCCCCATTAAAGGCTTATAGCACATACGGAGACGACCATAGATGAATTTTGAGAGGGTGATGATGGTACAATGGAACAGAACTTGTAGAAAATCTATTTACTATTCAGTTAGTTTTTCAAACTCCCTCCCCCTCTGTCTACCAGACAAGTTTGTATCTGGCTGCATCATTAATGTGATAAACTTCAATGTACGTAATACGTATCAACTTACTACTATACCGTATGAGGACATCGAATGAATTATCTTTGCTGGTATTCCCATGAGATCGAGGGATAGGAAATTCTTCAAAATTGGATTTTACCTGCATAAATACGAATTTTATTTTCTCTATCTGTGCTCTTATGCTCTTATGTTCATTTGGATACAAAACAGTAATGATAAAATGGACCGTATCGATCGCATCCATATCAAGATTAAGTTTTGCATTATTGAAAAGGATGTGTTCGATAATCAAACTTCAATGTTACGTTTTCAACATCCGTTTCGTATTCATCCAAGTTAGTGTGTACCTCAACACTGGTCCAGAATAAAAATGGAAACGAGCCTTCTGTTATATTTCATATCTAATTCTCGATTACCAATTCTTTCAAAAAAAAGAAAAAAAGAAGATTTTTCCTCTTTTGGTCTGTGTCGGCTCCAATTCAATGTGTATTAGGAATCATCAAGTCCATATCAACGCGTGATCCCATCTCTTTTCAATGCCATTGATGCGAATAACAAGAACCCCGGTCAGGTTTCTCGTTCTCTTTTCATATTTTTTTTTTCTCCATTTTTATTATTATCTTTTTCTGATTCAGCCAGTTAGCATATGGAAACATGTTTTACCGTAATGTTCGCGTCCTCATTACCAAAATGACCCTTCGGAAACATTCTATTTTTTCTCATTCTATCAATTAATGGTGCCCCAAGACTAACGGTTTACTTTCCACTTTTCTTTTATACATTTTTTTTTCATCCCCACAAACGTTTTTCTTTTGCCATGACGTTGATTTTAGACTAACAACAAAATAGCTATTTATTGTTAGAAATTATTTTCAACATCATCATTATGAATGAATGATACTTGAACCAAAACGAACAAAAATATATAAATAAAATCAAGCAAGGAAAAGAATTTACACAATTTAGTATTTTTAAATGATTTGCCACGTTGGGGGGATCGAATTGGATACCAAATCAAAGACTTTATAAATGCCCAATCAATGGACTTTAAATTTTCTTTATATTTTCAAATCAAAAAGATTACGTTTTGTATTTTTTCTTTTAAATTTCTTTCAAACGAATTCAACGCCCAAAATTATTTATTGTCTGTTTTATGTGTGTAGATGTTTGTAAAAAAAAAAATCAATCACAGCAGTTACAACTTCATCATCTTAGCCAGAGAACATAAATTCAATTGTATATTTGTTCAAGTCCATCACTACTGTATAAACAATTATCATAATTATACAACTCTATTTTTTTTTTCCTTTAGTTTTAATTCATTCCTTCATAATTATGTACCCCCACAGAAAACAGAGAATATAAAAGTGAATGATTATTCAATCTGCAACCATATTACATAGTGTATTAATGTATCAAACATTATATATTGTCTAAGGTGGTTTACACACTGTTCATTTAGTACTAAATACAAAATTTATAGTGATTATTTGATGCTATACTACAGCATTCCAAATAGCAGCGTCATTTAGCATACATATGAATTTGTTTCTGTATTTTAATGTCTTAAACTCATGCATAGAATAAAACGGTTAATAAAGTTGAAATATTTATGAATAAAAAATAAAATAATTTTTTTTTTATTCATGTTCAACAACTCCACACAAAAAATAACTTTCCGGAAAAAAAAAAATGAAACAAAAAATAAATTTCCTCGCCATTGAAGAATTTGTGTACACACAACGGGAAAACTAAATTTTCTGAAAATTTATTTTTTTTTTATTACGGAGAGAATAACACCGTTTAAATATTCAGGTAGTTTTGATTATCTCTTAGGGTTCCATGGAAATTTTATATTTTCTAATTTAAAATGTGAAATAAACGACAAGGTAATGCTCATCTTTTTAGGATAAACAAATTTATCAAACGATACATCATTATGATCATAAAATTATAAACTTACGTTTTCAAGAGCTCAATTTAAAATACAAAAAAAAAGAAAAAAAGAAAAAGAAAAACTAAAACGAAGAGTAACAAAAATTATCGGGGCATACCTAACTGACACCTCATACATAGAATTGAAATGACTACCGTATAGTACTGAATGATGATTTAAAAGAGACAAGTGACTGAGAAGTGGAAGTATATTAACATAAAATATACTTTGAATATTTAGAATGTAAAAGTGAGAAGAATTTCTTATGATGATATATTGGAAAATTACTTTTCACTGTTCTAATATATTTCCATTATTATTTAGAGATGTGCTTTGTTTCAAACAGTGATCTATAATTAGCATAATTTTAATAGAAATAAACTCATCAATTTAGCATATTAATAGCTACCATGAATCAGTTCAATTATGACATTCACAGTATCTTAACAGAATTTTAAAAGCTCTATCAAAATATTAATTACTATTGAAGAAAAACTAAGAAAAACATATAACGTTTATCTTTTCTTCACATTGTTAGCACATTTAGACAATTCCTTATGATTTAAAATTACTAACTAAAACACAATTTCTTATAAGATTTATTTGATTGTGACACATACCTTAATATTCTGTACATTTATAAATTCGTTTAGTTTTCCACTAAATTAATCCGGATAGAAAATTAACAAAAATTATTTAATTTTTCCAATGACACAACGTTATAATATTCCGTTTTAATTAAAACACACACGAAGTTTATTCACTTGAGCAAAGAAATATAAACGAAAAGAAATATTAACAACTTATTGATATGCTCCGTTGTATATCATTGAACCAAAAAAAAAAAATAAAACAAAATTGATGATTAATGATGATGAACAATTCTAATTGAACATTCTATTCAAATTCGACATTCACTAAATTATTTCAATGAATCGTTAAATATTGAACATTTCTCTTTTTACATTTGATTCAATGTGAGAGACAGCAATATCACTTCTTTTGGGTTTTTTTTTTCTATTCTTTCAATTTCTTTTCGACTTGAAGACAATGCTTTGACACAAATAAAATTCTTTCAGTGACAAATTTTTTTATTCTTTAATTTTCACCAGCTGTTATACACTTTTCATTTAATTTGTTATAGTTGACTGCGTTTCTTATATTTTCTTCCAATTTTTTTATCCGTTTTAACATTGAGGATTTGTTCGTTTAATTTGATGGTATTAAAATCACTTATGGATCAATTCTTCTGATAATCAATTGATAGCAATTACATTTAGTTTAATTGATTTTTTTTTTCTCATTACACATAAATAAATCATAATGGAGTAATTTATACGAAACAATTTTGTTTTTTCTCATTTAAAGATATGAGATACTTGAATATCAAGGTTATTCGTGTGAGAGCAGTTGTTATCTACAGGAAAAATAACACGCGAATTTTACATTTCACGTACATTAATAATTAATGAAATTCTTCCTTTCTGAATTCCATAAATAAAATTCATCCGAGTTCAATCAGACTCACCAATTTTCCGAAAAATAAACGAAATTTAACTTGAACAATTTGGTTATTTGAAAAATTTCTTTTTATTTATTCCGAGGGATTTCAATGATTTCACTTTTTTTCATCAAATATTGGCCAACCAATTTAACAGATAATTTAACTTTCGAAAGAATTGCATGAATATAAATATTTTCTATTGTTTTCTGGTTTATAAAATGCAGGACTTTTACCTTCAAGTTGAAAGGAAATAATTCTTAATAAGAATTTCACAACCAATTAACTACTAACTTTTCTTGAATATTAACTTGGAATGAAATTCCTGAACGAATGAGAGAATAACTTGAAGTGAATCACAATCGATTTAAAAAATTTTCTTTTTAAGAAAACAATCAATTGATCGAGTTTTTAATTTCGATTATATAATTCAATTAAACGGTTAATTCAATTGGAAGAAACGCAAATTTTACATAATTAGTTCACTTACTCAATTCATTTTTCTCACAATATCAACTGGGAATCAATTTGATCAGGACAATTTTATATTTTTCATTTAAATCTTATTAATTTCGGATTTAAAATATTTTAAAGAAAAGAAATATAATTCACAAAATGTTGTTCACTGAATTTACACAATTTAGGCGAATAATGCACAGTTAAAATTAATCCAATAAATTATATTCCTCCTATGTAACAATTGTATGTATTATTCATATATGGTTCTGAATTACATAAGAAATTTCTTTCACACATTTATATAGTACTTGATGAAGATGATCTTCATTTAAAATTAACGAATAAAATCTAACACACTTCTTGGTTTATAACAGCCCATGTGCGATGTTATCCGGTAGGTAACACTAAACGAACTGAACTAAATAACGTTTGGGGAAAACAATTCACCTCCCCATGAATATTTTCCGCCAGGCTTTTCAGCCTGCTATTGTGGCTGTGTTGCTGTCCGTTCGGCTTTTCTCATATCTCATAACGAATACCGAATATACAGATGACTCGATGTATAATACTTTAAGTGGGAACACCACAGTTGGGTTAACGAAGTCTCTGGAAAGTATCTGCTACTCAATAAACTCACCAAATCTATGGACCATTCAATGGACCAAATGTTGTTGTTTTCACATTATTTTTTTTTGTTCTCTTCTAGTATAACAGATCAGAGCATCATCGTCGCCATGTAACAAAAAACGGGCAATCGATGGGTCTTTAACTGATCTTAAGATTCCATTTAAATTATTATTTCGAAATGATTCTTAAATATCGGATAATATCAAATGATAATTAAATAATTTTTAACGATTCGACTGTTTGAAGTATTCTAATTTTCTGTTAAAAGTTCTGCTAAAGCAAAAATTTAATTGAAATTCATTGCTTTATATTAAACATTAGATAAACAGTTGTGGTTTTAAATAAATACGATATTTTCCTTTATACGTAATGTATGCGGTTTCTCAAAATCATGTTTTTTGGGCAACTCATTTGAATGCCTTTAAATTACAATATTTCTTAAAGCAGTTATTTTTTTCTTTATTTCTTGTTTCATGAAATTTTGAACTATTTTTACATTTCAAATATAAACAAATTGAATTTTTCAATTCGATTATTTACGATTTGTTTTCACCGAGATAAAGTGAACCAGAGTTAACAATTACGAAGAGTTTTATAAATTACATATGAATTCGTATTCATTTTATTTTCTTGACTTTTCTATTACTATTTTATAGTTATTGAATTGTTAACTTTCCGTTCTAAAATTTTTTTTATAATCGAGATCCTGATTAGAAATGAAATCATCGTTTAGCTAGTACTTGTTTTCTTATGATAAAATCAATTTCTCTTCTCGCGGTAAAATAAGATTCAACATCCGATTCATATAATTTTACCCAGAACAATATTGTACATTGTAGAGATGTAGAAGAATCAACTGCTAAGTGTTGGAACGCATGCTCAACGAAAAACAGATGAAATACGCGAGCGCCAATTTCAATGTTAATAGAAATCTCCTTCAGCCAAACTAATGCAGTTTGAGTGGTTCATGGATCCTTGGATAACTTGTTGAAATATAACGATCATGTTGTTTACTATCACTTTGCTTATTTCGCTAAAATATTAATAGACCAACCCCCTGAAATGCAATAGAGTGAAATCAAATACAATGTACATAAATTAATTAATATGTAGATTAACGTTGTTTACCAAAAATATAAATTAATAAATTTCCTTTAGTTTTTTTTTTCTGTCTCTGAATTTGTCCCACTCATACCTTCGGATATCGATAAATTAAACATAAAATCAGAAACCCTGAGAAAATAATGTTCAACAAGTCATATTGGATATCAACCGATACTAAAAATTTTAACGATGTTATATTTATGTAGTCAGTAAATAATCACTGGATCCATAATCGTTTACCAAAAATTTTTATTAAACATCCGTTGATCTGGTTATGTTATAATATTAAAATCGATCAAGTGTTCCGGAAAATGTCACCAGCAATAAAGAAAATTTTAGATAAAGGGTGTAAAACCTTGGTCACTGTCATCATATACCTTTTACGAAGAATTAAAAAGCAAATCCTTTCCAATCGACTAAATATTCGTCTAAAAATTTTTACCTAATTGTAAATTTGAATATACAATTAAGGGGATGGAGAATCACCCATCCATATCGGAATGGATATAAATTGATAGCCCACTAAAATAATCTGACATAAATAAAACAATTCTAACTGGTGGAAGTAATTTAAAAGGCGCACTCCAATAACTCATGTCATTCATAACTTTCCACCCGTCAATTACACAGAAATTTCGGTAAAATTGCTCATCCCTTAATTCTATAGTACTGGTTTAATACAAGACAAATTTATATTATATTCTTCTCAAAATAATTTCACAAATCATTCAGATTTTGTGGTATTATATCGCTATCTGTGAATAAAACTCTTGGGCATGAATTTTTACCTCACGCGCCAACAGTCCCAATGAAATATTTATAAACTTAATTAAAAACATAAAACAGAACCAAACAAATGTGCGAAAGCAAATTGTGGAAAAATAAAATAACGATAAAAGTTTGTCTATAATAAATGGCATATTCAATTGGATGATAATTACAAAACACCATCTTATTCTCATAATTTAAATTGCCATTTATTTCCGATGTTTATCCTAAAATAGTTAATGACGTTACTTTAAACACCAGAAGTACCTTAATAATCTAAATGAGACCAGTTAATAGCGGTATTTAGTTGAATAATCTTTCGGTGAGACCACTAAACCACGTCCTTTTCTGGCCCCTCGATATACAGTTTCGACAATATCAATCATTTCCTATAAATAAATTCGTTCGTCATCAGACACATCGTATATAATTAATTCTATATTCACCTGTTTGTCTTCGAGTGGCCAGTTGATTTTATTATTGTTACCAGTTCCTAAATCTATCATAATGTGTTTGTTACGGAAAAAGAACATAACGGTGCAGGGATCATACAATTCGTACCTAAAAGTGAAATAATCAGTTGATTGTTAAAAATGGTGAAACAAGATCGCCAGCCTTACATTTTATTAAAATCAGGTACTTCCGTGATGTCCACAAGATAGACTACTGCGAAATTTTTCACTTTCTCTGCTATACTATATAAAACCTCGTCCATCTTCATACAAGCTGGGTCCCAATCGTGGCCAAACCGTATGACCTACAATAAATCAAGGAGAAATAAATTTGGTTGAATGAAACATCAAACAATGTACTCTTACCACTACTCGATCTTCCTCTGAAAGGATGGCTTGGTCCACCTGCCATCCATTGTGTAAATGTGGTAACATATAAGACATTTTGCAGCAGTTTTAATTAATCACTCTTCAATTCAAAATTATATATATCTGTTTAACTATATAGCTAACTTTAACTAAATTTATTAAAATTGAGTTTGGGAAACAACCCAATACGAATCGTATGTTTGTAAACAATTAATATTTAAGGTTATGTTCACACTTTGGAACAATCTAATATGCAAACCACTGTGAGCAGTGTCATACGGTGGTCATTGTAATAATGTGAGTAAACAATTCGAGGTTGTGGAATAGGTGGAATAGAAGGTAATAAATACTAATTCTTAATATTAATTAAATTTGCATCAACCTGTGATTCTAATAATAATAAGGATTTGATCTTTCTCTTTCAGAGTAGCTGATTAACAGTAATAATATATTTGATAGTGCCAGTGAAATATTTATTGCCGGTGCACAATCTACCTATCTGATGGTAAGTACGTAACCTGATTGGAATATCCCCACATGAAAAACATTTCCAATTAGTTCACATCCTAACACATTCTAATTGGATTTCAAAGAGAAATTAGACTCAAATTGTTTATTTGATGAAATAAGAAGTAAAACTTCATTTTAAAATTGTTACAATATAAGAACTTTAAAAACTTTAATATCCACGTGTACACCTTTGCTAAATATGCCATGATGTAATGGAATGCAATTCTAACTCTAATAATGCAACTTATCTATTTAAGGCTAACTTGGAAAGAAAGGGAACATTCAAAGTAGAATATCTTCTACAAATTGAAAATGAAGTGCAACAACAATGGGAAGCTGAGAAAGTGTTTGAATCAAATGCTCCGGCACAGCCAAGGAAAGATCCAAATGAGAAATTCATGGTGACCTTTCCGTTCCCATATATGAATGGACGTCTCCACTTGGGTCATACATTCTCATTATCAAAAGCTGAAGTAATAATGACACTGTCTATGTTCAGATGTAAAGGTTTCATTGTTCTGATTTGCTTTTAGTTTGCCGTACGTTATCAGCGACTAAAAGGAAAACAAGTACTATTCCCATTTGGCTTTCATTGTACTGGTATGCCAATTAAGGCTTGTGCGGACAAATTGAAAAGAGAAATGGAAGTGTTTGGATACCCTCCCAAGTTTCCAGAAGTTGAAGAAGAGATAGTAGAGAATGTCTCCACTGATATCATCCCAAAAGATAAGAGCAAGGGAAAGAAAGTAATTTGCAATAATTGAAATTATACTATTGATAATACTACAATGTTATATTATTTCAGAGCAAAGCTGTAGCCAAAACCGGAACAGCCAAATATCAATGGCAAATTATGCAAAGTTTAAATTTAAATGATGAGGAAATAAAGAAGTTTGCGGATCCCAATTACTGGTTGGAATATTTCCCACCGCTCGCTAGGTCTGATTTAAAGAAAATTGGTGTCCATATTGATTGGAGACGAACTTTCATAACTACTGACGTTAATCCATATTTCGATTCATTTGTTCGTTGGCAATTCAATCACTTGTTGAGCAGAAACAAAGTAATGTATGGAAAACGTTATTCAATTTATTCACCGAAAGATGGTCAGCCTTGTATGGATCATGATCGTTCTACTGGTGAAGGTGTTGGCCCGCAAGAATACACTCTGATTAAGATGAAAGTCACTAGCCAAAGACCAAAAGTTTTAGCATCTTCTAAAGATCCTGTATACTTGGTGGCTGCTACATTAAGACCAGAAACTATGTATGGACAAACGAACTGTTGGGTTCATCCAACCATCAGTTACATTGCTTATAGAGTGCACACTAAGAAAGAAATATGGGTATCAACACGTCGGGCAGCAAGAAATATGGCTTATCAAAATTTCTTTGCCGAAGAAGGCAAAATCGATATTATCTGTGAAATATCTGGATCAGAACTATTAGGTATGGCTTTATCAGCACCGCTAACTCCGCATAAAACAATATATGCGCTTCCAATGTTATCAATCCGTGAAGATAAGGGTACCGGTATTGTGACATCTGTTCCGTCTGATTCTCCAGACGACTATGCAGCTTTAGTCGATTTGCAAAAAAAGCAACCGTTCAGAGAGAAATATGGCATTAAAGATGAAATGGTCCTTCCATATAATCCAATTGAAATTATTAATGTACCTGGGTTGGGTAAACTGAGTGCCGTTACTGTTTATGAAAATTTGAAGATTCAAAGTCAAAATGATCGTGACAAATTAGCGGAAGCAAAAGAATTAGTTTACCTTAAAGGTTTCTACGATGGCGTTTTATTGGTTGGCCCATTTGCTGGTAAAAAGGTACAAGATGTCAAAAAGGATTTAAAAACTCAATTGATTGGATCTAATGAAGCCGAAAATTATTATGAACCAGAGAAGAAAATCATGTCACGTTCAGCAGATGAATGTGTAGTAGCGCTGTGTGACCAATGGTGAGTAACCGTATAGTCTTGTTGTCTGTGACAATTTAATTCATTAATAATATTTTCAAGGTATCTGAACTATGGTGAAGAACAGTGGAAGGGAAAAGCTCTGAAAAATCTGGCTTCGATGGAAGTCTATCATGCAGAGGTGCGCAAGAATTTTGAAGCATGCCTTGATTGGTTACACGAATACGCTTGTTCTCGTACTTACGGTTTGGGAACAAAATTGCCTTGGGATGAGCAATGGTTAATTGAGTCTCTCTCAGATTCTACTATTTATATGGCATTCTATACCGTCGTTCATTTATTGCAAGGTGGTTCCTTTAAAGGTGAAATCCCCAGTCCACTTGGCATTAAATCATCAGTAAGGATTTCAATTTTTATTATCTATCAATCTTTATAAAACACATTTATTATGTTTCAGGATATGACACCAGACGTCTGGGATTACATTTTCTTCCCAGAGGTTAAACTTCCAGCTAAAACGGATATTTCAAAGAAAAATCTCGAACTAATGCGTCGTGAATTTCAATATTGGTATCCTATGGATCTACGAGTATCTGGTAAAGATTTAATTCAAAACCATTTGACGTTCTTATTATACAATCACACTGCTATGTGGCCAAATAATGAAGACTTATGGCCGCGGGGTGTTAGATGTAATGGTCATTTATTATTGAATTCGGCAAAAATGTCAAAGTCAGACGGAAATTTCCTCTCGTTATATGAAGCTATTAGTAAATTTAGTGCTGATGGAACCCGATTATGTCTCGCTGATTCAGGAGATAGTATTGAAGATGCAAACTTTGTCGAAAGTACTGCTGACGCCGGAATTTTACGTTTATACACATTTATTGAATGGGTGAAAGAAATGATTGCATCAAAAGCATTGTTGCGTAAAACTGGAAGTTACACTTTCAATGACAATGTATTTATCAGTGAGATGAACTTGAAGACAAAAGAAACGGACGATTTATATAACAAGATGTTATTCAAAGAAGCACTACGTACTGGTTTCTTCGAATTACAGTCAGTAAGAGATAAATATCGAGAGTTGTGTGGTGCAAATGGAATGCATTCTGAACTTGTGTTTGAATTTATAAAACGTCAAGCATTAATTATGTCTCCAATTTGTCCCCATGTGTCTGAACATGTGTGGAAATTGTTAGGTAATCAGAAGAGTATACTTCACGAGAAGTGGCCAGCCGTTGGAAAGATAAACGAAGTTGATATTAAATGTTCGGAATATTTAATGGAAAATGCACACTCATTCCGTATATCGCTTAAGAATCAAACACATGTTAAATTGCGGGGAGGAAAGATACAAGTAGCAGCATTGAAACCAACCGATGGAACAATCTGGGTTGCTAAAAGTTTCCCTCCATGGCAGAGTTGTGTTTTAGATAAAATGCGAGAACTTTACGATAAAAACAACGGATTGCCCGATAACAAAGCAATTTTAGTTGAATTATCAAAGGAAGAAATTTTGAAGAAGTATATGAAGAAAGTTATGCCATTCGTTCAAAGAATTAGAGAACGTGTAGAAGCACCAAACGGACAGGGCAAAACTGCAATGAATGTAACTTTAGACTTTGACGAAGCTAAGGTTTTGAAGGATAACTTGGAATATTTGGTTAACACTCTTGATGTAAGATGATCGGTATAATTTTATTTTATTTTTCTATCTAATTTTGAATGTATTTCAGTTGGAATCTATCACAGTTAAGTGTACCGATGAACCGGATACACCTGAAAAAACAAAGGAAGAAGTTCGTCCAGGTGCACCATATATTATATTCTCAACGAAGCCAGCCGTGCCAGTTCAAATAGTCAATCCAATTCCACATAGTGGATTCTTCACTGTTAATTCGTTCATAATGGAAGGAGACACCGTGAAAACGGTTAAGAGTAAAGTAGCAAAATTATCAGGAATCAAAGGTAACTATTGATCTCATTAAAGTTTTACAATAATACTGATTAAAATACCATTAATCTATTATGAAGAATCCACAAATGTTCAACTATGGCGATATGAAGACCCGATAATGGGACCCCGCAAAATGCCATTGTTTGAAAATTTCAAAGAAGGCAAAGTTGAAATTGCAGAAGGAAAATTCACAGTTGATACTACGAAAGAAGAAGTTTTTCTAATCGTTGGTAATGAAAGTCCTATCAACATTGGATCAAAGTTAGTGTACGTTGTAGGATGATTAGGCGATGGTACACATAACTTAATTATAATTTGTTGATTCGAATTACTGTTTCTTACTTATGCTCTAATGATTTATATGTCTTTCATAATAATCTTTGAAATATAAACATCTATTTAATGATAATTTAAATAAAATGTACTTTATTATTCGATTAAATTAATTTATAATTCACCTTTTCTAGCAGAACGTAATTCTGTAAAATCTCCTAAATAAGGTGAGTGTTTAATGCCAAAACTAAAAGCTGGAACGTGTGATAAATTTACCTAAAATTAATAATCAAAATAAATAAAAGATTAGGTCACGTATCACCAGTATATTTGAAGGAAAACTATTATTCGCATTCAACTGGGACAAGAGTGAATTTTGGTTCGCCAAGATATTTAGAATAGCGAATGCCAAAGGAAGGTGCACGTGCTGATTTGTATGTGCTTGCAAGTACCACCTTAGAATTGGGATAATTAAAACAGGATATTGTAGAACAATTGAAGTGCATACTTTTTCTGGTCGATGTGCTGCTGGTCCGGGACCAAATCTTTTTTCTGGGTATGTAAGGCGCGGAGCCACCGAATACACTGGCAATTTCTTCATAGTAACAGCATAATCACCGTCATAGGTTCCCGGACCCGGATAAGTAGCAGTACTGGGTGGAGGTTGTTTATGTCGTCCAACGATTGTAAAAGCAGGTGCCGATTTTATTGCCCCTTCTCGACTGGATCCCATTATATTTGGTATCTTATAGACATTTGGTGCTAAAATAAATATAAAATTTAAACAGACTATGGCTAATAATATAACTTATAATTCACCTGGTGAGCTGGATATTGTAATGAACTGCGATTTTACGCCAAATGTGTATTTCGGTTTTGTTGGATTCACAACTTTTTCTCCCCGTGAGACGTCATACTCCACCGGAGATGGAGTTATAAAACGTTTCATATCTTTCGGTCGACTTTGTAACGAAACGGCAGGTGCAAATTCTTTCCCTTTGTTTCCTAATCCAGAGACATCGTATTGTGCTGGTCCGGGACCAACTGAATCCAGTTTCACTTTATGTTTCATACCAAATGTAAATGCGGGAGCCGCATGTTTATTTGATTCTGGGATTTTATTACCTAAAATGTGATAAAATAAATCGAATTATTTCAATCGAATGTCGATTGATTCAAAAAAAATATGTAAACCAATTAATGTTGGTAGAACGACAATTGCTGGTCCAGGTGTGACTGCCTCAGCTGCAATGGGACCCCGTCTAATTGTCGGTGTCCATGCCCGTTGTTCTATTCCTGCTCCCATATTCAATTGACGTGTTTTAAAAATAGGTTTCCCAAGAATTGAGTTGTTATTTAGGTTCGGCGTTTGCCGTGCCTTAACTTCACGCTGAAAGAATACAGATTTTTTAAACATCTTGAAAGCCTTTAATTTTAACTATAGGTTCAATACTATTATAACCATTAAGTAACAAATATATGTATAAATTGTATGATCTTATATTGTAATTAAAATCGATTATTAAATTCAACTAATTGAGAGATACGTTGTTGTCAATTAATATTGGACAGTTACTTGTAACGTCTATTTCATAGCAATCATGTATGGGAATGCATATAATACCTATATTTGGAGTTGAACTTGAACTAGAGTTATTAAACTGCAGCATATTCTATTGTTGCCATGGCTCAGCATTTGGACAAATAAACAATTCTTTATTATGGCATTCAAACATTTTGTGTAAAGGAATTTTTACGTATAACTTTGTTTCAATGATTTATTTTGATAGAATCACTTTGCACTTAAATATTTGTCCGTTTTATTATATCTTAATTATATTTTTAGTACATTCACTGTCAACCAGGCGATTTAATTATGATTAACTAATTTAGTGAAACCAAATTTAGATTTATTTAATGTTTGATGTCTAAGTCATGTGTATGTACTTCACACTTTGCACACCAAAATCATACTGATGATTGTTATGTCGAATTCCTATAACTACGGAATGGATACTAAAGAAATCAATTTCAATACTCACCGTAATCAATACTTTTGCCCTAGAAAAGAGAACGGAAATTGTTGCATTTTTCACTGTGGAAAATACTCATTTTCTTTTACGAGTATATTCTAGTTTCTGTTAAATTTTCCATTAGTTTCTACAACTGAAATAGGTTCAAATTTCTTACTACGCTTTGATTTGTATAACACCGTAATGTATCATAATAACTGATTTTAATTTCTTTGGGAAAATTTGAATATACATCGACTTGTAATTATATTTAAGTTCAAGTGCTGGCATTGTTAGAAAAATTATTTTAGCAGACCTTTCTTAAAAACGCGTTATGTATACTTTGTTAATTATCATCTATTATCATACTGGAATTTTTATAAAAAAAAAAATAATTGAAAATAAATAAAAGAGAATATCCATTAAACCACATAAATAGGTGAACGTGAAATAAGTAGTTATTTTATTGAACAATATCAGGTAATAAATAGTAAATTATATTATGGTCAGTTGCTAATTGAGTTTATGCGGATTTTTAATGTATGTATTCCGAAAAGTACCGTATAATTCAATGCACATTTTCCACGAATGATTAAATGGACACTACAGTATAGTAGGTATGTGTGAGGCTTCACTACAGACTGTCCAATTTTTTGAATTCAGTTGATAATTAGACACAGTTCGTACCACATTAATTGTTCAGTAACTGGAGCATATTCATAATGCCCAAAGAATCACTGATCATTTTACGGAATAAAACGCATTCATTTGTTTTAAACGGTTCTAGACGAATCGTTTCCGGTTATAAGAAAGTGAAAGGAACTATACGCGGATATAAATATCCTATAAGAGTATTTCCTACCGTACAATTTCATCGTGATAATTTTAATTCAAATATACGCCGTGACCAGTGTGAAACTAAAACGCGTAATTGTAATGATACAAATTAACAAAAATTATTCTGTTACAAAGTAATTTAACGATTAAATCTTCAATTTAGGTAAAGTGGTCTGTTTGCAACACGAGGGACTTGGACTATTGGGTAAAATATACGCAGATGAATATACTAGAAGAGAACATGTAGAAGTGAATAATGAGAATCTTTGTAAGTGCAGTGACGATATAATTATTTCACTTTGTGTTTCAAATAAATTAAATTGAAATTGTGGTGTTTCAGATAATCAAAGAAAGGAAAACTGTCAAAAACGAAACTGTGACTCAAGCAACAATCAAATGCTTTATGAGGACAACAATCCTACAGCAAGTAGAAATAATGCGAATTGATTATAATAACAATAACTAGAAATTAAAACACCTCAGTGTAATCTCTTTCATTAGAAAACAACCAAATAGAGAATTATTTCTTAACTATAGAATAATGTACAAAAAACATTTAAAATTTAAAAATTATGAATATATTATATGCAATTGAACACAAAATAGACTGAATAATGATATTGATATGCAAACAATTATATATTTTGTTTATCTTGTTCAACTTATTTGAGACTTCAAACTAAATTCAGTATGTAATATGTTTCGATCATTCCAGCATACATCATTTCATTACGATATTTAATTAACTCTAATCATTTATAATTGTAAATTAGTATTCCATCAACTTAAACTAATTGATAGTTAATAAAGTATTCGTTTAAAAGAAAAACTGTAATTAATACAATTTTATTTAATCGAATAATTAATATCATTTAGGAACAAACGAATCATTCTTCTTTTTTCTAAATATTCTGATAAAATATTTTTTGTTTTGTAGATGAACAAAAAAACAACTTCATAAACTATTGATTGCAGTTTAACGTTTTGTGATTCCCTGATTATGTGATTAAGACACGCGTTATGTCATGATTTGTACGATAGAAAATCGTATGGTAAATAAAAAATAATCTTATCAATGATCAATACACTAAAGAAATCCTTAAGCAAACTTTAAACTAGTATTCTTTTTAATATCATGTCTATGATGATGGTGTATCATCATCTTCTCGAATGTGAGCACTTTTTTTGCCAGGACTCTCCTGTTGTTTTGATTCACTATCTTCTAAATAATGATCTAGAGTATCCTTTTCATCATTACCATGCGGCATCCGAGTCCACTTTATCATCGTTTCCGGCGATCGATAGAGGAAAATTAATTTCGCTATTAGATCTTCTTCCAACACGAAATCTTTGGCTTGACGAACCTAAAAATCAATTAATTTTTGTAAAATTTTCTTCACATAACATTGCGTCATATACTTACCAAATAGATATCCTGAAGCAACTGTAGAATCCGATCAACATATGGTAGATCCGTATAAATTATCGTAAAACTGCTACCAAAGAACATAGATCGAATAATACGGGACGCCAATAACACTGTGGTTGTATAAATACCAACGATGCTAAATAAAGTAACATTGTAATTAATGCCAATGCAATTGTTTACAATTATGAATGATAGCTTACCCTGAAGCAGTTAACCAACTCAAAGTATTAGGGAAGAGTTTATCGTTCAAAGTATATAAAACCAAATTATTATGAGGATCGACATTGTATGGTAACGATGACAATATTAAACTATAGAATGAATCATCAACATTTTCACGCACTATCCAATCAATTGATTCACCATCTTCCCCTACAGTTCGTTCAAGTACTAAGTCTCTTAAACCATCATAATCATTTTCTTCTAGAATATTAAAATAGCAATTAAACATATGATATTAATTGATAATATTATTTAAGTCGTACCTTGGAGTAAAGCAGCAGTATGCAATAATTCACCGCTACCCTTCACTTTAACGATTTTTGGAAAGACATTATAGATTATTAATTTCTCTTCTTTGGTGGTTGTTAACATAGAAAGAAGTATCATTCTATCCTCATCATTTAATTCGTAACTATTTAATTCCGATATCGTATCAGATGCCTGTTTAGCTGAACTAACACGAGATACATCCAATTTTACACGCACACTTAACGGTTCATTTGACTTTAAGTCCTCAATAAATCTCTTTTTGCCTTTTGACGATATTTCCCATTTCCTTGAAGAATATGGACTGAATTTGACAGCTGCAACATCTTCATCATTATACAGTTGTATTTGATTCAGTGCACTCGCATCTGACTTATAAACTGTTTGCATATCTTCAAATTCAGCCGAAGAAAACCTGAAATGAAAATTAATTTTGAACTAAATTTTTTATAAATAATCTTAAACTGACTACATACACAGACACTTGAGATTTCATTGCTGTAACATCATATATAGGTTCATAAGGCCCAATTCGGACAGATATTTTCACTTCATAAGGTGGATTTGAAGTACCAACTGTGTTAGCCATCGCAAACAATGCAAGCGGGAACCAAATAATAAATATTATCAAGAATAAGAAAGTACCACCCATTTGATATTTGGATCTTGATTTTCTCTTTTGGCCTCGAGGAATTGGCATATCTGCTTCCATTTGACGATTAGTCTTAAAAAATATTTAATAGTTCAAGCAATCCGCTTAAATTAAAATGGAAAACTCACTTTTAGAATAAATATATTTGCAAATATGTCTTCCACCTTGAAGAATTCAAAGAATGCTGTTGATGTATCAGTCCAAATCCAATCCATAATAGTCCGTAATTCAAACAAGAAAGGAACCGCCATGTATCTAGTAATTTAAATCAAATTAAGTATTGATTCATTAATCAAGATCAGCTCAAAATACTCACAATTTGAATGCCACCATATTAAAGATACTGTAAGACTTGGTAAGACAGTTACCGGTCATACGAGCCGGATAACCAGACCGAATTTGATATGCAGCGAAAAGAAAGTAAATACTCTTAATTATGTAGAATGTTTTCGGCAACTTATTTGTCGAAACTCGTCTAAAAGTACCAAAGTTGAGTTAAATTGTTAAGAAGAAATGAGACACATGCAACATACCGCTCAGTAATGTAAGGAATTATGAAGAACATCCAAATGTGAATATAGATAACAACTACAAAGTGGAAAATTACTTTTGCTTTCAAATTCTTTCTTAGATAGAAAGCACGATCCAATATTATAAGTAAAAATTGGAGCAACAGCATTATCAAAAATGTAACTGGTATTTTACTCTCCATGATGTACGACGTAACAGCGTCATCAGATATTCCTTTCGTCTAAAAGAAAATCAAATGTTAGTCATGGTAATTTATCACCATTATGATTAAAAACCTACCGAAAATGCATTGTAACCAATTAGCAAAAGAAGGAAATTTACGAAATCGCAAAGGAACATCCATGTATAGACATCTGCCCTAACTCTGCTCTGAGGACGAATAATGTTCTTAAAGAATTCAGAAATATCCGAACAGTATTTTTTATATCTGAAAGTAATGATAAACAATATTAATTATTAAGTTTTATATCAGAATTTTAAATAAAATGGGCTATACGAAAGACTTAATATGGCCGGAAAATATCTACTTGGATCTTCGCGAACATTCGTAACATGAATTAATGTATCATTTAGTTCTGGCTTAATATACGGACCAGCTTTTCGTAGCCGATAAACTACACCCTCTTGCGATATTATTATATATGTAATTCTGGGCATAGAGATTAATTAATTCATCAAGATCTAAATGATTTCAGATTTAATTCAATACCCATTCCATTCAAAAAAATCAGTGACTGCTCTAAGCAACATAGCATTGTTTATCAATTCATTCAATAAATCTGTATCACTTTGGGTTAACAGGCTTCCTTCTCCTTCACGAAATCCTTCTAATTTTTACGACATTAATTAAATATTATTATAGCTGAAATGACTTAACATACCACCACCTTCACCACCAAGTAATGACATATTGCTTAATCTATAATTAGTTCTTGATACTAATGGACCATAATCATCACCTTCATCAAAATAATTATCTTCATATCTAGATTAATCAATTAATATATGCTATTCTTGTCTCATGCATATTCGACAAACAACTTACTGTGGTATTTGTACTGCAGTTCCATCACCATTCTGTGCATAATAAGCACCATCTGCTGGCTCCGGAATATCTGTGCTCTCCCAAATGCCCAGTTGTTTTTGTACGTATCTAAAATATAAATTAAAATATGAATTAGTTATCAATAGACAGATAGTAAAATTAGTACAATACCTGTGTGCAAATATCAGCATTAATAATATCAACTCATAAATTGCGAAATTATTTTCACGTTGTACTCCCATTATAACACTTGGTGCTATTTGATATTCAGTCAATATCGTATTTATATTCCATGGAAGTAATTCAAATTGGCATACGCATTTAATTATTACAACTATTTGAATATAAGCGATCATTGTAATCCAGAATGTTTTAGATGGTCTTGGGATGCTTAGAGTTCCCCATAAAGCGATCATCAAACCAACAGGCAGTATTAGAACACTTGCTTCAGATATCTAAAATAGATGAAATGTAAGTTCAATGTTTCATTGTCATGTAATAAATTTGAAACTTACCATTGTATAGAATGCGAATATGTAACATACAATAGCTGTATTAGCCAATAATGCATACCAGAAGGCAATTATTACTTCCAAAAATAATTTATGTTCACGTGATGCAAAGTCCTTTTCAAGACTATCCAATTTTGGACTAAAAAGATAACAATAATTAATATTCAAGTGCTTTCCGATGAAATAATTAAATATTTAGTTGAAAAAGCTTTTACAAATGTTATATTGTAACGATTAACAAGCATGTTATGATTTACCTGGCACGGCCATCATCTGTTAATTTATCACCATCATCGAGACCACGCTCTAATGATGGTGCTAAAATACGTATCTCTGGTAATGAACTTTTTTTACGACTGTCAGTGTGGTAAAGTGTTTTAATTGATAAAAGAAAACAAACAACATAAGAAAATTTAATGATATGAAACGAATAAAACGTTAAACTGTTAAGAGAACATAATATTCATACTCAATACTTACAGTTTTGTTGTAGATTGATCAATATCGAATTGGTGTTTCCTAAAACATAGAGAAGAATTAATTAATATCTTCATAAATTATTAATTGATTTCCAGATAATCGACAAAATCTTGAAAAGCTTCTTATCTTCATTCAATCATTCACTCACTCTTTCTCCAACAAATCAACTTGATCTTCAGAAAGAATTGCATCCAAATCCTCTTTACTGTCTCCACTGTCTTTACAACTATCAGTAGATTGTTTGTCACTACCAAGACGTATTGTAGCTGATCCCGTTTCATCAACGATTACGCATTCATCAGACGGTACAGCTTTATTGCCTTCGTAAGCACCATTCTTTACTGTAGTTGAAGTACTGGCACCTACATTGACATCATCTTTGCTACCTTTACTTCTCTTCTCCTCGTTTCCATTATCTTCGCCCGATTTGCTTTAATAATAACATTAATTCTTCATTTAATCTTCTTTCTTCTTATATGATTTTTGCATATCATATAGGTCTGTAAATAGTTCAAAAACAGAACAAGTACGATTTAATGCTTACCTTCCTGTTGGTATTTGATAATTAGGGATTGGTATCCATTTCATTCCTTTTCCAACTCGTTGACCATTTCCGAATAATTTATTTGACTATTGAAATAAGGTTCTGTAAATAACTCTAAAATCATATGCAAATTATTTAGAAACCTTACCTTTAATTCACGCTTTTCTTGTTGCAGTATTCTACTGATGTATCTGAACTCTCTAGAATACGAGTACAATTTCAAAGCTAGTGTCACCATAAGAGCTTTGACTAATTTCGGTACCAAGCCTTTCATTCGTTCATCTATAATCAAAAATTAATAATCATTTTTCAGTAAAAATATTGCTATTAACTAATCAAATGACTTACCACGCGGAGGTTCTGGAGGAGGTTCCTCTTCACTTTCTTCAGACGAAGAACTTTCCTCTATGTTTCCATCCTAAATTATTCATAATAAAAATTAATATCATGCATTCACTACAATGAACCATATATAATCTGAGAAAGAATACAGATACTACAGGTGGATAAGCGTAAGAAGCATTAGTCTACTGTGCAATGAACGTAAGTGGAAATTTATTTATCAATATAAAATGCCAAATATATTTCGTGTTAGCGGTTAGCATATTGGTGTAGAAGTAATCTAAATAAAAATTTTTGTAATACAAAACCCACGATTAGTTTTTCCGCTAATTTCCTTTGTTGAATTTCACGTTTTTGAATATAAGCTGGTGGTAATGTCCACATTCCCACATAAACCTTATACATTTAATTTAGTTTTTCAATAAAATTTTTTGTTTCCATAAGCCAATTAATTTGTAGAATTTTGATATGATTGTTGGATTAATTACAACATTCAATAATAATTTCCAAAATGTTTACAGCCATGAGACAACACATAGTTTCATTTGATTTAAACATAAAAATTATTTCAGTTCCATTACCCAAGAAATAAAATGAATTATATTAATTTATGTTGGATCATAACATTATGGAGAGGTAACAATAATTATTCTAAAGACAAAGATGCCAAGAAACCAGGAATTTTAGGAAGGAATAGGTTTATTCGGATAGATTTAAAATATTCTCCACATTTTCCTAAACAAATGTCCAGCCTTAACAAAGCATCAATGTCACAAGTCCATAATATTTATCACATTCCAATAAATACCAAATTCATTAATCAAATCAAGTACTTACGTCATGCAGCGTTGGTAACCGTTTGATTCTCTTATGATCATCAATACCATCCGTATATGATTGAATCGATTTATTTATATTATCCAATTGAATGGCATCTTCAACTTCTTGGAACATGTAGTAGTCACCAGATCGTATTGCTAAATGAATGTATAAACATTAATTAGTAAACCATATTTTAAATAACATTAAATCACATATAGAATTAATTAAGCAAAGTAAGTGTAATGCAGTGATTAGTAATTAAATCTACTTCTTGAAGATAAAGTTGAATATGAAAATTTATTAGTATAGTGACCACTAGCCACTGATGTCAAAAGTAACAGAAATAATAGTCAGATATACAGATATATAGACATAAATAATACAAGTGAAAAGATAGACGAGACACCTAATTTCAAGAACAACATTAATACATAATACAGTATATACTATGAAACATTTACAATTAACTAGTCCTCTACTTATATCCTACATCTGAATTATAATTATAGTGTAATACGTATGACAGATAAATTCATTACCCTGAACATGAGTCAAATTCCCTTTTCCGTCAGGTGTATCTAAATGTAAAAATGTTGATCAAAAATAAACAATATGTTTTTATGTACAAAATTAAATTTATAAAAGCAAATTTAAAAAGAAAAAAAAGAAATTTTGTCTCATTTGCTTATTAACTAATTAAGATATATGAGATCAACAAGTGGTGATCAATTTAAATCCTAACTCTGTGTATGTGATAATCTAAAATCATTTTTTATGAATTTTGATTTAAAGTGTTCTTAGCTAAAATTCATTTGTATTTACATTCACTAATTTTGTATTACTAACAATTGATTTTGAATTCAATTATTTATATAATAAAAGTAGAATATATAATATACACAATTTGAAGGGTTTTCTAAATTTTTTTCTTTTATTAGTCCATGCTTTACATACAATTAATTAATAATTGTCATATACTATTAAGATAACTTGAAAATAAATTTCTTTTAATACATACATTTAATTTTATGCTTGTTAATTACACTTATTTACAGTGCATACGAAGCCAAGAAGAATTTGATAATGAAATCAATTGAATTACATTGATGACGATTATGAGATATTCTAGGCAATGGAATACTGAATTCATGTTGAATCACATTTGGTGCCCAACTGTGGGGTCGTCTACGACGTCTGAAACTTGACATTCGATTAAACTCCGATCCGTATTCGCTCATTTTCCGTTGAGCATAATTTGTTCCTAAACTATATTTACGATTTCGTAAGGTCACTTGTTCATCACCAGTCTAAAAAAATTAGATTCACATAATCATAATTCATACGCTTTTATTTGCATTTTTTTATAGATTACACGTCCTTGATTTGGTCCACTTAATGTAGATTCTCTACGAGTTTTATCACGACGGTCACGTATGATTCGCAATCTGTTTTCTTTTTCCGTTGTATCCAATGGAAAATGTTGTGTTCGTGACAATGATGTATAATTCGCCTGGTTAATACATAAAGTAGCAATCATTTTCACTTTCTGGTCTACACCATTCTCTCATTATAATCACTAATAATTTACTCACACTTGAAGGCGGTGAAAAGAATGAAAATGAATCATCTGATAAATTCATATATGGTGTCAGTTCACAACTAGGCGGAGAGCCATATGTTGATCGTGATGATTCCATATATCCTTCCGATGATACTGATAAACCAGCCGAACTAGGCGATAATGAAGTGATTGGTTTCACATTTGAACCACTCCTAGAGATCAACGGCGTTATTTCGGATATTAATTCTGAAGTTCCTTCACCAACATATTCATCATCTAATGGAGTATGATAACCACCAGTTGATGATATACTTGTAACATGAGCCAAAGGAGCTAGTCTTTTCTCTTCTTCTTCCATTTCTATAATCAGTTATCGCAACCAATCAATATTTATCAGTTAGTAACAATGACATACGAATTCTCCGATTTCCGTCTCATACATTATGAATAATAACGTACTTACCTTACGATTCCCACAATAAACATCACAAATAAAATAAATTCATAAGTAAACTGATGTGTTATCACAAAATAATAATCAATGAATTTACTAACAAAACAGAACACTTTTCAATATTATGTGGCAACGGAAAATGGATGTTGTTAAGAACAAAGTAATGTAAACTTAAAATACAGGGATTAACATGGAAACATAAAACATACCTCGCACGTGGATCATATGATCGTGTATTGCTTGATCCATCATTCTTCGTTGGTCCGCCTTGATCTTCTTCATCTTAGCTTTCACCTTAGCAATTGTTTCCTGCTCATGTGCCTCCTGTTCCCGGACAAGACGTAATCTTACCGCTTTAATGAGATTTCCACCTCTGCAAAATACCACAAGAAACAAAATGAGTCAGTGAAATACCATTAATAACTCTTGAATAAAACGAACCGTGATGATAACATGGCACTAGCTTTTACATCATTCACAACATGTCTGAAGTAATAACTTCCAAATACTCTGTATTGGAATACCAAGAATGCAAAACTGATACAATCCCAAATAAGACCTGGATCCTCATCTTCAATTAAACACTCAAATGCTGCCTTCTTTTCATCAGAACCACCTCGGATTTTACTGAACATCAAATCAAATACAGGTGCTAATACTGGTGAATAAAACTTTTTCAAATGTCTCATCCATCCGGCATCATCAGCAACACAAGTAACACTGAATAGTTTGAAAAACCAACATCCAGATGAGTTTAATAATTGTGGTTGGAAAACGCATCCTGGTATTTGAACCAATGATTTTATAAATAACACTATAATCACGTATGATATCAAATAACTCCACCTAAAATTGATTACTCATAAGATTAAAATTATAAACGACTGTTTAAGAAGTTTGATTATCATACCAAGAGACGATAGATTTCATAGGACGTAAATAGAAATCAACACCTAACCAAAGGAAAATGAATGATCCAACCAAATATCCAACAGAGAAAATTGTTATAGTCGTTGTTCCCGTAATAAAAACGATTGCCAATGTTATCCAGAATAGACCAAAGAAAACAAATCGTTTCATTACGTCTAACCAACAAGTGACTTGAAGTGTAAAATCCGAAATTGGATTCTCCGCCGTTGTGGAATCTAGATCATCTGGAATTGGATAATTACTACCTCCCATGAACTTAGTATTCAATCCAGTATCGTATTTAGCTTCAACATCAAATGCTTTCGACTGAAAAAAAAATCAATTCGTTATAAGTTCATGCATTCTAACACCGACTTGTGATATACCTGTTGACAAGCGCAGAGTAACACAAGGAAATCAGCAATAATCTTATAAGTAATTGCTCTCAAATCTGGATGCAATATATTACTCCATCTTACAAATTCTTTTTTAGTTCCCCAAGGATATTCTAAAATTAAATAATATGTTAGATATTATCACCATCTTTAAATAAAGGTTAGGAATCTTACCAATGCAAGTAGACGGCATTACATCAACTCTTACCAAATATTCAACAATTGTATTTATAATCAAAAACCACTTGAAAAATGGCCAAACTTTTTTCGTTGTACTACGTGAAGAGAATATTATGACCATTAGCCAAATCGAATATACAATTGAATAAACATCCATTCGAATTGCAATTGCAACTGTTAGAGCAATCATAGTCAATTCAACACCAAATTTATAATATCCAAAGTTAATGAAATATTTCATCATGTTGCCAATATTAATTTCAGACTCTTCACGTCCAATTCCCTTGAATACTAATGTTGGATGTTCCAGTGACTCCCCATTACGGGACCTAAAATAGTCAAATATTATATACATAAATATGCTACATATATAAGATCCTAGATTGAGGTGAAATTAAACCTACCTCTTTCTAAGTTGTTGTAAAATGATAACAGCATTTATGACCACAACTAAAATATACAGCAGAAATCCTCGTGCCATAACGAATACATCCATTCCTTTATCCATTTTTGCTAATCCGAACCAAGCATAATCATCAAATGAATTATTGTAAAATACAGATGTTTCAGGCTAAAATATTCAAAAACATTATATAATTAACTGTTAAATTATCTATAATTATCGTTGACTTACGCAGCTATAGTTCCTGTTTTCGTAATGGAATGTGTCAATTTGATACACCATTTTAGCTAATAACACAATAGCAGCTACAATTGTAATTAAATTTGCAAAAATCAATTGATTTTTAATGTGCATGTTGGCAGCTAATACTGCAAAGATTGCTATTACAGCGCATAATGCAGACACCTAAAAGAAAGAACTATAAGTAATTACCATAAATAATATATAATTGTAATTAAGGATATACCTCAGCAACAGCAAGACTAATAGCCAATAATAATATCACTTTAATCAAATGTATTTCCAAGAAAATTAATGAATAATGTATGAAGTGAGTGATCCATTCCTTAATCTTCTTATTTTTTGGGAATAATGATTCCTAAAACAATACAATATAATGTTGTTTATTGATAATATTTAAATGATGCAGTTAATACCTCTTCCGAAACTGCAGCTGATTGCCTCTTTTCACTAGGGGGAGTTTTTTCTGTACTAAATGCTTTTCTTGAACTTGAAGGGGAGTCCGGTTTCCTAAAAGAAAAGATAAACAGTAACATGCTATAAATAAGTATCAAGAGAATACAAGTGGTTTATATTTATACTCACGTTTGATAATCCATTGCGTCTATAAAATATTTATGGAAATAATGTATTTGAATAACCACTACAATAATAAGCAACGTTGGTTTCACCAAATGGCCAAATAGATAAGTTAATTCAAATTTCTTTAAGCCAATATCTGTTTGTCTGAAAATGATAAAATAAAATGTATTTCATCACATATTTAAAATACTTCCAATTTAATTTCGATTGGACTTACAATGCTGGCGATATATTTAAAATATTTTCATAAAATTCGGGTACACGTTGGAATTGATATGTGTAAATCATACACAATATAATCATCGCAAGTGCAATAATAATCCACCAAAGAGCATATAACAGTTTTTTGCATATAGTCCAGCTCATCTACGAAACAGAAGCCATATGAAATATGAATTCACACTTTAAAATATATTAATTACCGTAAACAGTATGATTGGAATCAAAAACATTGTCATGTAAACCAAACGGAATATTGTCATCTTATTGCCGGTTACAGCGCATATAAACAACACTAGCATAACTATGAGAATCCAGAATCGAATACACATAAAATGTATGAATTTTCCTAGTTGAATAAGACATCGAATATGGGATGAAGTATTCGTTATTTCGCTCGGTCCACCCATTGAAGCTTGAATTGGAGCCATCATTCCCTGAAGTGTTTTCTTTCGTCGCTTCGCCATTTCCTCTTGAACCTTTTGCCGCAGAGTAAACCAGAAAACTGTTGTGAAAAGTACTTGAAGCATCAAAGTAGCAATTGCACTTTCTCTTCGGGCGAATCCGATTTCTTCTAATGTCGTAAAACCAATCTAAAACAGAAGAATTTATCTGAACCTATTGTCCAATAATACACAGTAATATAATCATTTTACCTGCATCTTCGATGGAAGCTCATCCTCATTCAATGACATACCATAGATAAATGTCACACACAATAAGAATAATGAATATGCTACAATGTATGGACTAGCCCGATACATTGTAGTACGTTGATCAGGTAAGGTCCAAAGAAAGTTTGCAAAAAGTAGAAAACCAAATGCCAACCAACTTAAATAAACAATACTCCAAATCTGCAATGAAAATATCATATTAGGTAATCAAATTGAGAAAAGACATTAATTCCTTACCATCATTGTGATATTTGTCAAAAGATAACTGTGTTGATATAAAAACTTGTAAAGTTCCAATAAAACATTTCCAATGCGACTCATACGAGTTTTCCTTTCTTTCTCTGTGGATAGATTATCATTCTCGTTATCATTCTCAGTTTCCTCTAATGCATTTAATTAACAATAACGTTGTAGAAGCGATAAAATGTGTGGCATGTCGTGTGATGAAATTAACATTTTTGTAAAAAAAAAATTAAAGAACAATTTAATTCCTAGGTTGATAAATGAATTTCATTAATATCTTACCTGTAAATGTGCCATGAGAAGCTCTCGTTACACTCTTTAGTCGTCTGACGCTTTGTTGTAACATCTAAAATTATTATCAATAAATCAATCAATATTAAAGAAATAAAAATTTTAATTAGACATAGAAATGGTTGTTAATCATGCCTACTGATAACAGAAGCCAAAGAATAGGTAATGGATAATACCAATCCCTGACAAGAATGAATGATATGCAAGTGCACTAACAACTAATATATTTTCTTATAACTAATATAAAAATTACGTACAGGAGTTTGTTCATTAAGATCATCGTTGGTCTTTTGATGCTAAACGGCCGGAAGGTAAATAATATGTAAAAACAAAGCATTTTGAAAAAAAATAGAAAATAATCAATAAAGCAGATCATATTCACAAAATTAAAATAAATAAAATCCTTAAACTATGGATTAATTAAAATACTCAAACAAAATCGAATACAACTAAAAGATTACAACAAACTAAGAGACTCCCAAAATTGAAAAACAGTGTAGATTCAGTGCAGTTTCATTTTATCTAACATTTGGTGTTCTTACTTTTATTTTATGCGCACTCTTTCTTAATTTATCTAGATTTGCACGTAATTTTGCTGCCGTTTGTTCTTTATGCTGCAATAGGAAATTTTTCTTAGGCAATTTCGTTGGCTTTGATACATAATCATCATCCTCATCAAACTGTCCATTTCCCCCAATTGTATTACAATGGCGCATTTTATGTGCAATCAAAAGTTTACCAATTTTACGGAATCAAATCAGGAAATGGAATTATTGATAAGGTAATTAAGATATAAAAAGATTTAATGGGAATACCGTGCATAAAATAGATTATGATAAAACAAATATTTTTTTTAATTTCATTAGTTACCAATGATATCTCAACTAGATAATTATGATCTGGTTAAAATATAAAATTTAGTTATGAGTTATTTAAAGTATTTCAAAAAGAAATTATTGCATTCTCGAAAATCACAAGATAAAATTCACATGCAAATGACACAATTCACAAATCCATACCTTTGTTGTAAGTATAAATTTAGCTGACACTGCTAACCACTGGTATGTAATCATTATGATAATTGGTGATAGATAAAAATCCAATGAAATGTCGCTATTGGTGTTTATATTTCTTATATCGTTATCAGCTCCTTTACATGATGACCACACAAGCTTCCATAATCCCAGCAACCTATAACTCAATGTGTTAAAATAGGAATTCAATCGATTACCATAAACAGAAGTTATACCTCGCTATCAAATTATCCGATGGCAATAATTCTTGTGGCCAAGGATTCTGATAGGCAAATATTAACAATAAGTGAATAGCACTGTAGCCATTTAAACCTAAAAGCAACTTTGCAAAACCAGTATCCAAATCAATACCCATCGACCACACTGTGGAGATTATCAAAAACGATAAGAAATAAACGCCAGTCGTTAATGATGGTCTCATTGCACCGGAAAAGAACAGTGCGATCAACGATAGCACAATAAATACAGATTTTAATGTTCGATATGTTTCATATTTGTAAACTTTTGAACTTATGTCTTCTATTGAACTTCCATTATCAAAATTTCTCTGTTTCGTTAATCTGGCTAATACAATCAACACTACCAAAATGCTGACCAATAATATGAGATCTGGTAATAACCAAATGATAATTTGTGTTGCACTGTAATTTAAATCAATTATTACATATTTAAATTAATTACGATAAGATGAATAATTTACCTCAAACCAATTAAATTAATGGTTCCTAAATGCCTTAACAGATAGTCCATAAATCCACATGATTCTGTTTGAACTACACCATAAAAATGCAGTATCACACTAATTCCAATTGAAAAAGTGCTAATAAATACAAATAGTGCCGTTATTATTAAAAACAACCGAACTTTCGGATATGTTTTTGGGGTACAAATCGGCACAAATGGAGTTATCAAAAATATGATGTAGTATAAGAACGTTGTACCAACAGGATGCGAGAGTAATACTAGAAATTATAAATATATTTTGATTATAAATGTATTTTAACATATCCATATAGAAAACATGATAAATGATATAATATGAATTGTTTTTCTAAAGAAGAATGACACACCTTTGACCAAAAGATGACCAACGGTTAAAAACAACAGAGAACGACACAAAAAACCGTTTCAAGGAAGTGAATAATTCGTTCCATCTAACACAGGTGGATGTTGAAGTCAACCGAAAAAAAAAATTGATGAAAAACCAAAGAGAATTGCTAAGTATTGATTAATTTTTCCACTAATATGAATTTTCTCAGTGTCTCCTGAGTCAATTTGATCTCATTATAGATTATATGAGTCTTCAATTTTCTTTTTTATTCGAAAAGAATCGCATGTCGCTAAATTAAACGTTACACCATTAGAAAAGGTGTGCCGTTGGCCAACTAATAAAATATTCCCTATGCATTCTCTCGTTTTCCAATCATCGAAAATCAAGCATTTTATTCTCTGTTTCACTATTCTACACGATGTGATAGAAATCGAAGACATTTCCAATCAACTGATACTAAATTTATTTGATGAATTTCAGTCAAGTAAAATGGGTCATTCCGGTTAACCATATTGACCCTTGATGGCCTCAAAAATTTTTTCAGTTTTCTTAATTTCACATTCTTCAAGGCCTTTTTAAACAGATCATTGATGATTCTGAAGTTTGTACTCGTATAGTGATTATCGGCGCATTACCACATTGTTTATTTCACGAGAAATTCAATTAGACTTTAATAAAATTAATACGCGAATATAATTTACATGTTCTAGTGTTGTCTCAGGTGTGTCATTTCATAAATGTTTATTATTAAATTGGAATTCTTCTCACAAACAACCATTTACTAATAACAAATAGTATATAACATTTAATAATACTCAATAACTGCATTCATTCGTAACATTATTCCCATCATTATTACGCAATGAATGGTAGATAATATTAAAAATAAAATGGAAATTATCTCTCAGACAGTTAATCCTTGGTGGCTTAAAGAATTAAGTATTCAATTTAATTATCATCACTCATGACTGTTGTATACTGTCTATTAATTTCATTAATTGAATTATATACGTTGAAATTCTGTTATTGTTTTAGTTATTAATAATATGTATACTTACTGAATCCGATCACCGCAGGAATAAAAATCCGCTGGCATGCCAGCGATATCCCGTAATACATTTTGGACGGGACTTCTGACTATCTGCAATACAAAAACAAAGAATACAGTAAATTTACTGACCAATAATCTAGGAAATGATATTTGCATAATATTCAGGAACAAAATAATAGGAATGCCAAAAGTGACTAAAATGCCATTGTCCTCCTTTCACGAAAAGGAATCAGAACAGAACGGACAATTTGATTCATTTCCACAGTTTATGTTCCAATCGACATTATCATGTTCAAAATCACACACTAACAAAAAAACATCGGTTTTGCAAATATCAACCATACAATTCCTCAGAGGCAAATATAAAAAGTCACACACATACACGTTTCAAATTATCATATTTTACACTAAACAAAATTAGCATATGAAGTAATTATTCGTTATTTCGTGGCAAAAAAATGAATGGTATGCATTCAGCTGATTATAAAGAAAAAAAAACATACAAAATCGAATCATGATTTCATCGCCGAAAAGCTCCAGTCTTATTCATTTATGTAAAATTTCTTTTCATTCAATTCGTTATTATTGTATTACCAGGTATATCTATACTTGGTGTATTAAGCTAAAATCAAGAACTTCTTTCCATATAAAATATTCATTTGGTCACAATTGTTTCACCAAATATAATCTACCGTTTAACCTTGCAACAAGTAATACATAAAGCGGACAACACTATATTTGTGTTTTGTCTAAGGCTGATGAGTATCTCTATTCATAGTAGCTAGTAATTAGTTAAATTAACGATAGCTAGTTGATTTCAATGAGGAATTCCTTACGAACTTGTAACCATCATATACAAATCACTTTGTTACATATCATCACTAAATCAATTCGTTTGTTTATTCTAATCGTGATACAATATCCAGCTGAAAGCATTTAAACCAAGTAATTTATAATCATTTAAATGGATTCCAATAAATAGATTTTACTTTTAAAATATACTATACTTCCCTCCCCCAAGCACACGAGTAATCAAATATTTGATTCGATTGCCAATCGTTGTATATGAATAATAAACCTTAATCCATCGCACATTGAATCCCGTTCAAAATTTATAGATGATTGCCAATGTATACAAAATGATGGAATAAAAAAGTAATGTACCACGCTAGTTGTAACAAATTCGTAGGTGAATTTATGTTAACGAAATTTTGTAATAATATTAGGTTCCGATAGTGATGGTTTAATTTATTCCATATTGTGAGTGGTGTAGAAGGAAACGCAAGTGGCGTAACATTTACCTGAACTGTATCTATAAATTCTGCTAGTTTTTAATTCTAACATTATTCAGTTCTATCGAATAGAATACACATTTGGCGCTTTTAATAATTCGATAGAATAATGAGAAAATAAAAACACAGAAGGGATAGTCACTTTTACCCTAACACAATTCTCTCTTCTATTTACAATTCAAGTCGCACATTGAGATGAACGAGGGTTGATTTTTAGAACTTACATTTCGTCTCTATTAGAATCAAATAAATAATCCAAGGGACATTTGCTTGGTGTACGTTTCAATATGCTGCCGAAAAGTGTTTGTTATCCAAAATGTTGATTCTCTATTCCACAATTATGTATGTTGAACTGCTGCATAAAACAATAGAATCTGTTGTTTAATCCACGGTTCTATTTCACACACTCACAATCAAAAACTTAATTATCATTCATATAATAAAACAAAACTTATATATTTTAAGTAGTTTTATCGAATCTAATAATAAACCAACTAAATTCTGAATCCCCGGCACAATATAAAAAAATCCAAAAGCAAATCGAGATGCCGATTCAATTTGATGATGTGTTTCTTGTCAGGCTGAGTTTTACATAAACACCAGAATCAAATGAAAATGATACATCAATTCGAATCAAAGAAAAAGGTTGATTATCAGTCTCCACCACTATTGGAATTCCACTAAATTCACTAAATTAATTGTATTACACTGTTATTAATCTAATTGAAATACTTATTACGCCTCGGAAACGAAAGAAAAAGATGAAAATATGTTCTCACGTTGATTTGTACGTGTTTCCATTTTGCCCGCCGACTCGAAACTAAAAATTTTTGAGCAAACTCAATTTGATCGGATATAGAACGCTCGCTCGCTTTTGATATCAAATTCGGATCAGCTGGTCACGTTTCCCCGCCAAAATATTTTATTTTATATGCCGAATGCATTTACACTTAATCTATTTATTGTTTACATATTTATTGGTAATTTTATTGGTAATTTATATAATGAATCATTGTAAAACTTGAATAATTCTAATCAGTATCATTTCTTGTTAATTTTTAGGTCGTGATCTGATACTCATTCGATTTTAATTAAGAATTTGTTATTAATACCTTTCGCTTTACTCGAATTATAAAATTATTACAATTCAATTACCAATATATACTTGATAACATACATTTACTGTTAGTAAATAGACGGTGCTTATCAATATGCAAATGTATATAGCACGAGTCAATGCCCTTTGCGATTAACTGTTGTGGATATTAATGTTTTTATAGTAAATATAGAATCCACCACGTGGATTATTTGTAGACTGGATTGAATTTCATATCAACAAGATAGTAAAGCAACAGTTTATTGCATATATAGGTAGGTCCCCTATTTATCGCCAATCATTTGCATACCGGAGAGTGTGAGCGTGTTCCATCCACTTTAATTTGCATGTGTAATAATTAGAGTCGTGTCCAATTACTGTACACATGATAGTTATCATACAACTGTATTTACATTCCATATAATTATTTTTCTTCAAACGCTTACAAATTCATTACAAGCATACCCATGAATCACATTTAAAATGTTTAGGTATTCATTCTGACGAGTGAGACAGACAAAAACCACACGTGGTACAGAATTTGTGTAAATATTTACATAAAAAATAATACTTAAAATATGAATCAGATCTTGACTTCAAAGAAATTTACATACGGTGAACTGTGAGTATAGTAATCACACTTCATTCATATGGCGCTCCATTCACACTTTCAAAATCAATCATTTGGTGTAATGACTTTCTTTAAATTTTTTTGTTTAAATAAAACGATACTTTATTTAACGATCAATAAAATCTAAGAACTAAATTCGAAACGGATCACACAATATTTTAAATAATAATTGAATGATAATAACATTATAACAAGGTAAGTTAAGTAAATAAAGAAATGGATTTGTTTCCTCTAACAAAGTTGTCTTGGCTTATTAAGAGAGCTATAAGATATGCTTTATGAAACCCGGCATACTTCGTCAGCCGTACTACCGTTAGCTCCTTCTTCTGTTTGGGGTAATGCGGCAAGTGCTCCACCTTGCAGTACACTATTTACTGTGGCACGCGCTAGATAGCCGGTCGTTTCTGCATATGGCAACGAATATAGCGGCGTTATATCTTTTGAAATTGGCATTTGATGATCCTACAAAAAATATATTATGAAATATTATCTAAATTTATGTTGCTCATAATCCATTCTCATACCTTGCAATACATCATGAATGCATCCTCTAATAATTGATCTAAATCAACAACTTGTTGAAATCGTAATTCAGGATTACGGCTAAGTATCGTAGCCACAATACATAACAATTCAACAGTTAGTTGTCGTCGTTCGGGTTTAGCTATATTGATTAATGTCTCTTCCACTAATAAAGAAAATGAAAGTTCACTGCGACTCATCGTCGTCAATGTTGGATAAGCTGGAAGCTTGTGATTTTGAACTTTAATGCCCTCAGACGTTTTCTGCAAAATGTCCCATACTAAACTATAAAATTGCTTTGGCACTCGGCAAAGGCATCCCTCCAATTGTCTTCTCTGGAAAACCGTTAGCCTAAAACTCAATGGAATGATAAAAGAATATTCACAGCGTAAAGTATTTTGAGTTTCTTACATGTCATCATTTGCCCATTCACTCACAGTCAATACCCGTTGTAATAGAATACGAATTTGATAAGGCGATAAGTTATCTAGATCAGTTTCGTCCTGACCAGACATATTTTGGTATAGTCTCATTGCCTCTAATACCCATCCAACTCGAATCTTCAGGATACCCTTGAACATATCTGGATGGGTTGCTATCAACCGTCCACAATAAAGCACCACTTCTTGTTGCAGTACAGCCTGAATTACATCGAACGGCTGAATTGTTTTGAACATAACATTTTGGATTTCACCCGGTGTCATTGGTTTATCAAAAACCGTTTCTGTTCGGCCGATTACACCTACCGTCAACTATAAATTATGAATACAATTAATAAGAAGTAGAAGAAAAACAATTAAATTTCACTTACTTGCTTTCCATTAACTAACACTGTTGTTATAAAAGGACTTATCGAATCAACGGTATGATGCATCAATGAACTACAATATCTGACGGCTCGCCAGTATCGAAGTGAACCAACCTTACAGTATAATTCATTCAATGACTGATAGATACTTTGTCCGAATACTTCATAATTTGGATTTTCGCGATGTAAAAGAATTCCCCACAATTGACACTGACAATATAGTGAATCAGTAGCACGTAATTTATCTATTATATCTGGAATAGGTCTGTGTGCATATTCATCCATTAATTTTTTCTCTTCCACATATTTCGAAGCCTTTGGCACATCAGTTAAACTTTGGTATCCAATATAGTCATGGTGAATCTGTGAAAATGCTGTTTCATGATTTTCCGGCAAATCCTCCGAGTGCGATAAAAAGTCCAAATGCTCCATACAACTGCTAGATACCAGATTCTGTAACCGACCAATACGTACTTTCATTCCATCACAATATCCCTTCTTAAGCATTGCCAACAAATCAAGCATTTCTTTAAATTGTGGATCCCTCATATGTTCCTCACGAATCAATAGGCACACAGTTGGACGTCCAGATAGCCTCCAATATTTTCCGACGAATTGTAGTTCTGTTTTAATGTCATCAATTAAGAGAGCCATGTCGCGATAGAGATAAAAATCGGATACTTCAAATATAAGTGGATAGCACAACACTGTCATGCCACAGATTCGATACACTTTGCTAGTTCCCAATGAACCAACAGGTCGATTGGGACGACCAGTTAGGCCAAGTTTACCATTCACACCCAGTTGTTGGTAAACATTAATTAGTTGCGTTGAAGACCAAATTTGTACTGGTTCCACCTAAATATTATAAAGTGATATATCGTGTGATTATGTCTTTTATCTAAATTTTCACAAATTATACTCACTTCGTGGGGGGTTTGTGTCTGAATACCATAAGTTGCCATCATCGCCTGGAGACGCATGGATTCAGCAATTAATACAATTTGTACAACTAAATCAGTTGCTGTACCCTTAAGAGATAGCAGTGCTAATTAATCATTTATTTTGTATAAATACGAAGAAAAACAAAACTAATTCCATGCCAATCAAACTAAGACTACCACCGAAAGCAAAATAATTTGACTAACATGCAGCACTACATTTATTCCATTTAAATGCCAATTGTTTGTTCTAAATATTCTACGATATGATTTGAATGAATATCTACGAATCTACTTCAGGCTAATCCAATTTCTATTTACTGCTCTTTTATCTACGTCATTCTGATATTCTAATCATTACCAATAAATTGACCTTTATTACTTACGTGACCAGGTTTCGCCTGAAGCCGCAATAGAAATTAAAAATATATTTTATTCATTTAGGAATCTCCTCATTTAAAATAAAAATCACAGTGTGATAATCGGATATTGTGAGCATAAATGAATAGTGCGAAAAGCATTGAAAATTGCGAAATTGTGTAGTTGTGTAAGGTAGAAAAATCAAGATCAAAGAATAAAACCGAAAAGAACATTGAATTACTAGAGTTAAATGAAATTGTAAAGCGGAAAGTGTGTTTTCATCTATAATTATGGTAAATTACTTACAAGCTCTGGTTTACCCTGCACAAGCATTATTTTTCAACAACATGTATACGATACAACATTATATTAAATATGATGTTATTCAATATTTGAATTTTGATGAAGTAACCCGATTACAAGGCCAATCATAAATATGTTTATAGCCATCGATAATCAAGTCAAACCGAATGAGCCGAATTGTATTAGGGGGTAATGTCATATATAAATGAATAGTTGGAGAGAAAGAATATTAACATATTTTTTTTTGATTAATCTCTATGAAACACATATTAATATCTGGCATAGAATCACATACCTGAAAAGCTGAATATCTTCCGCCCTTGCGTGGCCGATTATAGCTAGGCAAATATCGTCTAACTGGATCCAGTTCATTGACATGCAATAGCCCAGCAGTTAACAATTGGGCTATTATGAAAAGCGACTGACCCCACAGAAATAATGATTGGGATGGTGCACGTAAAAACGATCCTTCACCATCTGGAGCAAAATACATTGCTACTACAGGATCTAAAGTACAATGAGAATTTAGTTCGGTGTAATTCGGAATAATTCTATAGCACAACTTACCTCCATTTTTATCAGTATACATGCATTTTCTCAATTCAATTTGATACTCTTCAACTTGTTCTGTATGATTCTTGAAAACACCATCAATAATTAAGAATATATAAAACAATGGCCATTCACATTCAGTGCCCTCAAAATCTTTGATCTCTCCTTTGTTATAGTACCTTCTTGACTTATCTTCCAAACGACTCAAAAATCCATCTCTACTAAAACGTTTAAATCCTTGTGTACCTCTCAATCGCTTAATGACATTAATCTTTGTCATTTCAACCAATCGTTCTTCGTGCGACGCAAAAGCTGGAAACGATAACGTCGGTAATAACGATGCGTCTACACCCTACAACAAGTTTGACTTCTTTAAAAATGTTATGAATAATTGATAATGTTAATTACCTTGGAACTCGATTCCCTGGGTAACATTGTTTCGAAAATACTTCGATTTCTGTTATGGGCATCAATGTCCACATAGACAACACTCCATGATGCTCCTTTCTCTCCAAACAAATTACATCCATTTATTGCCTCCAAAGCTGATTTAGCCATACCAATCGATGACGCATGAATTTCAGGTGTACCATCGTTGTACTTAGTGCCACGTTCCCACATACCATAATCCGGTGTTCTATATGCTCGCTCAACGTAATAAACTAAGTTTTGTATAAAAGCTACTTCATCCTAAAATTACAGGTGGTTTAAATGTAAACAGTATGTGAATAATATATAGCAATGGAGTTTACCTGAGTGTATATTATCTGCAATCCAGATGAGATCATCTGGACTAAGAATATGATATAAATTGAAACAACATCTATTTGCAAATGATTATAAATGTCATCTGAATAAATTTCTTCTCCAGTGTGTAAATGAAATTTGCAATGCAGCGCATGTTGATTAGATTGTCGTGCTTTAAATAATTCAACCCGATCGGCTTGTTTAATCCAACATTCCAAGATACCTCGCATGCACTTGACCGTCGATTGGCCAAGTTCATAGGATTTGCCACGATCGTCATCGATTCGACTGAAAGTGAAACGTTATAGAGTGATAAGAATGTTATCAGGTGAATGGTGACAATTGACTTTTATAAGGGCAATTACCGGTATGCCTGATATAAACTCCATACAGCTGACGCACAATAAACACTGTCACGTACACTACCCACTTCCTTGTCTGTCGAGAGAACAGGAAAGAGGCCTGTGATTGGACTTTGGTATTGAAGTAATTGTCGTTTCACTAAAATTAAGAATAATTAATTGCCATAAAGTATTCGATTGATATGCTATCCCTCACCGATCCCATAATAAATATCCAGTTGTTTGATCGTTCCCTCATAATTAGAGATTCGCAGGAACTGATCAGAATGTATATCATCAACACTTGCTTGTCGTATTGGAGCACTTAATAATTTACTGTAATCCAGGGGATGCATTTTATTTCTTTACTATTGAACACGAATTCTATTCTACACTACTTATAATGATGCCAACTACTTACGGGTCTAGAGTTGCTTGCATTGTATGTTTACAGATTAAATACTGAAATAATTATTTTATTTCAATAACTACTTAAAAATTTAATTTCATCACTTAACTTATTCCGAAATTTCTTAAATAATTTGAATGTCACGGAAATGTCATATTCGGATAAAAATTCGGAAAAATTTACTCACGTTCAGTGGATGAGTTTTTATTTGTAAATAAGAAGCAGCTGAATTTTCATTGATATTCAAGCGAGAAAAAATATTTTTGGATCAAATCAAATTGTTCGTTCCTCTACTGGTTTCACTGAAACGATCGTAATTAAACGATTTGGATTAACTAGTTCTGAAAAAATATGGTCTTAGATATTTTTAACATGGAATATGATACAACAGCCGACATTTATTATCAAAATTAGTGGTTTGCACTTTTATCACTATCACCACATTTTAATATGACCTCAATCTCAACGAATTAAAAACAAGATAAAGACTAACCGTGTTCAATAGTTCTAATTTAATAGGTTACAATTTCCCGAATTGTGTGATTTAATTAGTTCCTAATGCATTACCATTGCATCAGTTTACTAAAGCCGTTACACTTCAAATTACACTCAAAATGGCGGTCACGTGGTTGTCCCTCTTTCCATTGGCTTCTGTTTGAAGTTTCAAAGTGTTTTTCAAAGTGTAAAGTGAATTTTTTTTTCGTAATGAAACTCATTTCATATTTTGTTTGTGTCATCAATTGAAAGAGGAAAAAATATAGGTAATTCAACGTAATAAAAAGAATTGAAGCTCTTTTCAAATGGTAAGTGGAACAGAAACAAATCTAAATTGATTGAATGTAAATATTGCGTTAATTACCTTTGTAACAACAGTATCAGTGGCAAAATGCTCTAACAAACGTAAACAAATTGGTATTTCAATTAAATTTACTTTTAATAGTTTCAATTCAATTCAATACAATGATAACGGATGAATGGAAAATATTTTGATAAGTTTATAGTGAGAATCCGTACAGTGAATGAATGGAAAGGGTGTGTGAATTTACAGTAAAATTAATAAGTGCATAATGCCATCTTATTAAATTACGATGGTCTTAAGGCGCATATCGTTAGATGTTAGATAAAGATTCTCATTTCCAAAGTCAAGTGAATGTTCAAAACGACTGAAAGAAAATCATATATTTATAAAGTACATAATGACCGTCGCAATTCGTAATGGATAAAATTTTAAACAATTATGTACTGTTGGCGCTTTTTTGGTCTTAAATAAATTGAATAAAGTGTGTGGGAGGTCGAAACAGTCATTTGAGCATGGGATGAATCGCGATCCATGAACCAACTTAATACCCGTGGTTTCGCCACCAAATTGATTTATTAACTTCCAAAAAATAGTGAAAAATATTAAATACAGTGGAAAACGAGAGAAAAAAAACCTAACTTGTCTAGTGGATTTAAAGTGGAAGCGCGCTAAGAACATTGGTCTAAAGTAGCCTCAACATTTATTCATTTGCTGTAACGAGTTGTAATCAATAAAAGTCTTAACTTTTGGATTCATAAATTTTAGTTGGATTTCAGTGTGGATTTTTTTCCGTATAAAAAAGTCATAAAAGCAAAAGTTGTACAGAATTTATCAAAAGAAATTTTTCATAGCAAGTATACGTATATCATCATACTATGAATATACCATTCCCAAATAAGTATGAACCTTTCACTTTGCTGAGACCTTTTTCTATCGTATAAACAAGTTAATACATAATTTAGTAGTGTATTACAGCATAGTGTATAGGTATTCCTTTTCTCTATTTGGATTATATTATTTGTGCTGACCGTCGGTATGAATTAAGTTGAACGATAGTGTTTTGACCACTTGAGTGCGAATTATTTAGATGCCAAACAATTTAGAGTTGACTTGGGTTTTCTTATAATATGTTACCTTAACATGCACACCATTATTTGACCGTGTAAAATTGCATTCATTATAATATATTTATTTCTATTTATTTTCAGGCACTCATTATACGAATAGCCGGATTCTTGTCAAGTATACCGTAGTGTTTGTTTGCCATAGTCAATAATATAACATCTCATTTAAAATTTAATGTACAAAATATTATGTGATGTTTATAATTTAACGCGATTTACGTTTATTACTTAATTCTGTTATAAATTTTTGTCAAACAAAACGAAGTATAAGAGAAATTGTTTAAATTTATACATGATACTGTTGAAATTGATAACCGTTAAGCATCGAAGAAAAGTGTATTAATTAATATCTATTCATTATGGCTCGAAAGTGTACAGCGCCTGCCGCTTTATTGGCAAACAATGATCTGATTGCAGCAGTTTCAGAAATCCAAAAGGGTAAAATTACATCAAGTGACAAATTATGTCTGTAATTGTTATTAATATTCTTTTGTTTTGTTTTTAGATCGCCTTTATTTTGCCACACTGAAATCAAGTATTAAGCCCCGAAGTACAAATTCAGTTCTATATTTCTGCATTGATAACGAGCTAGTATATGAAAGTTTTTACTTAGATTTTGGGCCATTAAATATTTGTATGCTACACAAGTACTGTGATCGATTAAGAAGACGGTTATTTGGAAATTCTTCGATAAAGGAAATATCAAATAAAACAGGAACAAAGAATTCATTAGCAAACAGTGGTCGGAGTACGACAGAACCATATCAACGTATTGTTGTACATTATACGACAATGGATCACCAGAAACGTGTAAATGCCGCGTTTCTAATTGGTGCCTATTCAATTATCTATTTGAATCGGGATCCAGATGATATTTATAAAGTTTTGACTGGTAACAATCAACCCGATTATATAGAATTTTTAGATGCATCGTGCGGCATGTCGGATTATACAATCACACTGCTCGACTGCTTTCATGCGATTAAGAAATCATACTCATTGGGTTTCTTTAACTTTGATGATTTCGATGCTGAAGAATATGAGTATTATGAGGTATAATGTTTAATCAATTCATCTCAGTTATATAATGGTGGTAATCCATTTATAATTCTATTGTTTGTAGCGTGTTGAAAGCGGCGACCTGAATTGGATTGTACCTGAAAAATTTCTGGCGTTCTGCGGTCCTCATCCCAAGTCAAAGATTGAGTTGAGCGGTTATCCGTTGCACGCGCCTGAAACCTATTTTGATTACTTTAATAAGTACAATGTACGGACTGTTATACGCTTAAATGTTAAAATTTATGAAGCGAAACGTTTTACAAACGCTGGTTTTAATCATTACGATTTATTCTTCCCTGATGGTAGTACACCATCGGATTACATATTAGAACGGTTTTTAAGGATATGTGAGGAAAATGATGGTGCCGTTGCTGTACACTGCAAAGGTATTGAATTCTATATTTGATTCTTTTATTACAGAATTATTCAAATTGATATTTCTATTTTAGCTGGTCTCGGTCGTACTGGTACTCTGATTGGAGCTTATATTATGAAACATTATCGATTCTCAGCTGTCGAAGCAATTGCATGGTTGCGATTATGTCGTCCTGGTTCTGTGATCCGGCATCAACATCTTTGGCTCCAACAGTCTGTTCAATAGAAATTTGATAATTTAATGGTATTTACTAATTTAAAAAATAAATTTTAAAATTTTTAGGAAACAAGTATGGTTGTGGAATGAAGGCGATAAATTAAATAAAATTCGACCGATTAAAGAACACAAATATGGTATTTACAGTATTGCATTACGTGATAAGTCGGTCGATGGCAATTCAACGGATGATATTGAATGTGAGAAAACAAGTGAATTGGAAAATGAAGTGAATTCTAAACGATCAACGAGATTGAGCAGAACATTAAATACGAATGACAATACCATTTGTATAGAATCGTCTGTTGACAATGAGACTGTGGTTAATAATAATGTGTGCAGTGGCAGTGGAGTACGCCGCATATCACATAAAGTTGACACAATGAAATTGACTGATTTGGCGAATGTGAATAGTGGTAAACTAAGTGCAATATCAACTAGATCAACATGTGCAACAAGAACTGGATCTCTTGGCCGATTGTCAAAACTCCAGTCACATGAAACAAAAGGACAATCATCTCTTACAGTAATAAAACCGAAGAAAAAACAAATCAGTACTCTATCGAAACGTGATATCAATGAGAATGATGAATCTAATATTGTACCTCATAACACTGATGAACAAATGATGGATGTGAATGACACTGATGATAATTCCATATCTGAGACTGGTGAAAATGTGGTATTGTCATATGAACGTTTACCACAAACCCAGGGAGATCATTTGAATCAAATCAAGGCGAATCGAAGGCGTCACGTTTGTGTAACAGAAAAGGCAACTTCCGGTATTGTGTCATCGATTAAAAAGAGGTATTGTACTAAGTTGTATTAAACATTATTAGTTTGGTAATTTGAGATATTTTATTATCAAATATTTTTAGTGCTCACACAAGCTGTCAACCGTATAATTTGCGTACTACCAGTTTACCATCAACATCAACTGGAAAATCAACAAATGGTTGTTACCGTCATACACGTGCTAAAACACAACCAGCACGTCGTTATCATAACATTAGCACTAAGCAACAGCAACTAATACCAACTTCATCAGTAACAAGCGCATCAGTGACATCATTAACAACGGTCTCAAATATGAATAATAAATCACAATGCGGTTGTAATGATCAAATGATACCGTTTAAGCAGCTAGTACGAGCTCAAACGAGTAAACTATCTGAATTACTATCTGTTACTAACTATCCAACATTAACAACGGCCACAACAACAACCACAACATCGGCCATTAAAACAAAATTACCAATTACCATAAAACATTCTGCACAATCTATTGGAACACGGGGAACCGTATCCATTGATATGGCAAATGTTTTAAACAATAATGTTCCATCACATTCACCTAATATTACTAACAATAATAATAATAATTTAAATAACAATTCCATAACCACGGAAACGAATAGTAATGTTGTTGAAAAAGACAGCAATGCTAATAGGCCAGTGGAACAATCAAAGGGTACAACATCGGGAATCTCTTTAAGTAACATACTAACACGTAATTTAACTAAACGCTTAATGGGAAGTAGTTTAGGTTCAAACTCAAAAAGGTACAAGGAATTAGTTTAATTATTCATCCAAATGTGTTTTAGTTTGAAATATTGGACGTTGTATGGGATCTAATATGGTATCTAATAAAGTTATTTATTTTATTTTAGATGCATAAGTACAACCACAACGAGCTGTAATAATAACAATCCAAGTACGAGTATAGTGACCTCCGCGGGTAGTAAAATAGCAACTCTGGGTGGACGTCCTAAGCGTATAACAACAACGGGCAATAGCACGAGCAGTGCTGGTTTGAAATTAAGTAAATTGCGTTTAAATAATGCAACAACCCTAACAACACTAATAAATTCAACAAAATTAACGACCACATTAACAAAGTCACCGATAAAAGAGATACACTGATTTATTTAAGCATTTTATTGAATGGTACCATGGCATGTAATGTACTATAGAATGCAGAACACTAATTTATATAAATGTTGCAATCTTAGATTAGGTTTATAATGAACACCACATAACTGTTGGATAAATATCATTCATCACTCTTTAAAAAGGAAATCAGAAACGAAAATACAAATGAGACAGAGTTAACATTCCATTAAAACTCGAAATGGAATTCAAACGATGATCGTTTGTAAATCATGACAAAACAAACTCAATTGCTTAGTTATTAGTCATTAAATAGTTAAGAATCTACTTAAAATGGTTTTATATTGAGATCTGATATTATTATTCGATTTCAAATGTGTGTGCGCGTTCTATTTATTAATAGTTTTTTTTTTAACAATTATACTATGAACCTGTTTGTATTTGCAATAATTTTTAGTCAATATTTGTTTTAACGTATGCTCCATAATGAACATTTTTAATTGATAAGTCGACCGGTATATGGAAAGTTAACAGTTTTTATTTTAGGTACTATGCTTTTAATTAACTGTGCAAATCCTTTACACTGTGTTTTATTGACATATATTTTTTAATTTTTATTTTGATTTAACAATGGTTTTTTAAATTCATATATTATATTGTAAACTAGATGGTATTAATATTGTAGATTGTAGAATTGTATTGTATAGTGGTGAAGAATTTATTTAGTGTATGTTTATAATGATATAATTTACCACATACAGTTTTATATAGGTAATAAGATAAATTATTACAAGTTTGTTAATGAAGAATCATAGTTTATGATGATGATGAAAGAAAATTAAACACAATCCTTATAATCATACTATATAACGGTGTTTTATTTAAAGCTAAATGCATTCATATTACATTTATTAGTTATTACAATGTCGGAGGTTCTCGCGCTGCTTTAATAGCCGATCGTTCACGTTTTTCTTGTAATCTCTCACGAGCTGCCTTTTCTTTTCTATAAAAGTATAAATTTTGAGCATAAAGTATTTAGTGAACAATATCGATGACTTACCTTCTTCGGATCTTTTCTAAAGTTTCTGGTGACAGAACAACTGGTTCGTTTAATTTCTCTAATCGTCTTATAATTGTTCGCACCTTTTCCAGGGCGTCAGCCTGATTCATCAACTGTGATCTGGTTACATCACTTTTTATTACAAAGTATCCATCCTTGGTGATTTGATTCTTATACTGGAAGTAGTTTTTATTTATAATCTGATTTGATTAAATATTATGTGTAATACCTCTTGCATTAGTCGGTCTTTAACTTCTTGTGATATGAATGATACTTTGGATACATTAAATCTTAGATCTACTTTTGTATTCACACGGTTTACGTTCTGACCACCTGGACCAGTGCTCCGGCTGTAAGTAATCTCAATTTGGTCCATAGGAATGAACCCACTAAATTTACCATCTTTGCTAGGTGGCTAAAATATAGAATGTACAATGGAAATGTATATGTGTATGTTAATCATCTTACCGGTGGAGGAGTGAACAGTGTCTTGGAGCAATTGGGATAAATCTTGTCCAAGGATAAATCACTTTTGAATGAATAGTTTTTCACAAGTGTCCATTGGTTTCGGCTTCTGATCAGGAAACCACCTAGTTTATTCATAGTTAATAAATCTGATTATTGCGCACTACACAATAAGCTAAAGACGCACAGCTTCTTTACGTTGCGGACGATATCTACTATTATTTATCAGCCGATAGCCTGATCCAGTTGTTCTTCTTTCAATCTCTCTTCTACTTTCTGTTTATTTTTTAAAAATTGAGGTTATGGTAAATACAGTATAAAACGATTGCATACATTTCAGCGATTTTTATGGTTCGCATCTCTAGAAGAAGCTGTTTCGGTTTTGAAAGCCGCGGTTTCGGCTAAAACTGAAACTTTCATTTTTAATTTTTTTTTAAGTGGCAATAAAGATCCAAATGACAGCAGGATAGTGATATCTAATGATAGTGTGTAATGTGACCAGTATCATTCTTCTTGTATTCCCTGTTCCATTTGTCCAAATTAGTTGGAATTTTCACATGAAACACGAATTTTTCTAACTTTTTCCTTAAACTTGGAACAGGCGACCATACATGTAGCAGACAAATTTACCAACCCACGGGAAATTTCTTAAATTTTCATTATCCAAAGTTTCAAAGTTAAAATAAAACTCATCCGTTTATTATTTATCTTATGTACATATTTAATTCAAGTTAATTTTTTATTGAATAAGAACAATAGAAATTGAGATGTGTTCAGCATAAAAACAAATCAATAATATTATAACTACAACACATATAATAATCAGGTACAAAAATAAAATAATTGAATCCAAATTCGCATAAAAGAATGTGTGATTTTTCTTTTCATAATTAAATGTCTTAAAGATCCATACAAATGTGCAACCCAATCGGTTACACATGAAATTAAAATTAAATACATCTTAGGTAATAATAATCAATTTTTTGTTAATTACACATCTTACATTAATAAAATAATCATAATTGGTTGGTTATCTTCCACTAAACTATTGATTAACTAAAGAATCCATCTAACGTCTAACGACTTCTTTTACGATTTCATTTAGCCTTAAATCAATTTACATGCGTAATAACATTATTTGAATCTAAATTGAACCAATTTTAAATCATTTGTTATCAATCAATTATACATAAAACTTATTATTCTTTTCGACGAAGAATAACTAAATTATTGAGTAATTTAAACTGTTGATAATTATCAAATTTATGCATATAAAAATTATCTAAATTTGCTATTTATACATTCAATTCAATCCTATCACTGTGATTGAAGAACAGAGATTACAAATATTATCATTTCCATCTAATAAATAATACAGAATACTTTATACAATTCAATTGATTGATTAAATGATTGTTGACGACACTTTTTCAAAATTCGGTTCTAATGATTCACGTCGCCGCGATAATGTGCCGGTGCCATATGCCATTGTTACAGTTTCTGGGCACTCTAATGCAACCAATAAATCAACTAAAGCGTTCACATTCTCCACTTCATGGGGATCCGATGATTTTTGGGCATTTGCCAATGCAGCACGTGCATACGATAAACACGTATTTCCTTCTTGATCTCCCTTATTTACATGAGCATTATTCTACAAGAAAAACAACAGTTGATTAATTTGATTCACTCCACAGGTATGAATTACAAAAACTTACCCAAATTAGAATCTGTGCCATTACTAGATGACCAATGGCGCATGCCAAATGTAACGGTGTACGTAAATCGCATGGTCCAACAGTTGAATTAACATCATCAGAACTAGCATTTGCCATTAATACAATCAATTGTCTTATATCAATGGTGACAACAGCCTCAACAATTTGTTTTCCAATCGGTATTGAATGATTACACGGTAAAAGGAATTCTTTCAATTCATATTTTCGTCGAATCCAATCTTCACGATCCTCACGTATTGATGATGGTGTTGGTTTTGCATATCCACGCTTATTTGCCTCCCATATTGAATTGGCCATATTATTACCAATTGCTAACATCACAGACAAATGAGAATGTCTAAAATATAAAAGTTTACATTTAATATTACAATCCATCTAAATGATGTGAGATTTAAATAATATACTTACGGCCAATCATCCAATCCTAGTGAACGTACTTTACTTATATGTGTACCTAATTTACGATGAATACCTGAACAATCAATGCATAATAATATACCTAAATTAAGGCTAGCCCAATCAGGATCTGTAAATAACATACAATTATTAAAATAAAATTTATTTGATATAACATAACTATAGCAACACTTACCAGGTGTATCACAGTCTGCACAAAATCCATTACCAGGAACACAATTCTTAATTGATTCCATAGATGCTGTTGCTGTTGATGATTGTGATTTTGGTTTTGATGATTCGTTACCCTGTAACGATTTAAAGATTTGCTGTTGAATAGCATTCACCCAATCATCACGTTCTTCGGATGTTTGTGCCTCAAAATGCCACTGTTTATTGTACAATGAAATTATGAAGAAATCTAAACTTTCTGCTTCTGTTTTTGGAAGAAAAGGAGAATAATTTAGTTAATCCAATTCAATCTTAATAGTTCCAAAGCGTAAAAACTTACCATCATTTTCACAGTTTTTAACACTACTGCTCTTAATTCGTCTATGACGTTTCTTAACATTTGGTGTTTGAACTTCTACTTTGGCATTCGTATTACTGTCACTTAATAAAAATGTTTGTGAATTACTGCTGCTCATTGCGATACCTTCATCACCACTTGTCTGTGAATGATTATTACTTTTGTTTGGTTCACGTAAACTATCGTATGCAGTCAACAGTACCTTTTCGCTGTTACGTTTTTCTTTACCAATCGATAGACCACTGATACCTTCACATACACCGTTTGAGATTATACCATTTTGACTGCCACCATTCTGGATACCATTTGAACCATTCTGTACAACAGATTGAGATCCACGCGGTTTCTGTCCTGGTACTTTTACGGTGACACAATGCAATGGTATCTCTTTACCATGCGAATCTTCCATGTAATCATTTAATGACGAATGATACGTTAAACGACCGTCACTGCATAGTGTCACATACTTTTTCTTCCAATCTTTATTCAACGGTTTACTACTGCGTTTATACAAATAGCCTTGTTTAATTGGTATCGTACGTCCACTGCCTAATTCACCGTTTACTTTTAATTTATCTTCGTTTTTCTTTGATGATGGTATGAATAGATTTGATCGCCGACGACTTTTCCGGGATGTGGTAGGCGTTGATGTTGGTGTTGGTAGCTCTTTATCTTTACGATCTTTGGTCATTGTTGATGTAGACCACGGTGTCGGTATTTCAATTGGCTGTGGCGGATGAACATTTCCCAATGGCGGTGTATATTTAGCGATATTATTGTTCTCTGTTGGTATTATCATAGCAGATCCATTTGGCCCATTTTGTGTATTTGACCATTTCTGTGTGACATTTGCTGGCTGTAAAAAATTATAGTTGCCATGCAATTGCTCATTATTTATCATTTCAGAACTAATCCGTAACGGAAGATTCGTTGGTGGTGCAGAGATTACATGTTGACGCGGTAATGTCATCGCATGAGAATTTGGCATATTATGATGATTTAATGATGGACTACTATTTGCTGGATATCCATTCACTATTGCTTGCTGGTAATTTTGGGCCGATAATCGATGGCTTTGCGGTGTCGATGGTCGTGAATTGTTCGGTGTCACCTGAGGTATTGATGTGGTACTGACACGATGTTGTACAATTTTTGAACAAGCTAAAATTGAAACAAATTATATTATTCAATTCAATTATTGTCTGACGTTATTCCAATGAATATTGGACTAAACTAAAGAGAATTGTATAAAAAATTTACCATCTTGAAATACACGTTCTACATTTAAACCATATGTTGCACACGTTTCATAATAAGGACATCGTTTCATATCGTTCGCCAATTTTCTGGCCCGAACTTCATCAATAACACGAGGATTCTGTTCACTTATAGCATCTGCAATATTTTATAAAAATCCCGATTAATATTCAAGGTAACAAAAGAATAAAGAAATTCATAGTTTAACCGTTCTCACTCACCTTGTGTACCGACCAAGATCATTGGTATTTCAGAATTATTACGAAAATGTGACATCCTCGTATAGTAGTTATAGACAGCGTTAAAACTATATTCGTCCTCTAAGCTAAAGACAAATATAACGGCGTCCACCCAAGCGGCAAACTGAAATAAATTAGAGGAAATGAAAATTATTGATTTTTAATTGTATTATATCCGTCTATCATCTACTATCAATTAAATAACTTTGCAAACACTTGAAATTAAATTATAAGTTGAACGAAAAAAGGGATTACATTATTGATTGAAATTGATTTTTATTTGAATTCACTATTCGTTTAGTGTTAATTAACAGAGTCCACTCACAATTTAGGATTCTTTAATCCTTTTCCACTCTTTCAATTAATTAAAATTGATTGAAATGATTTGATTAACAAACTAATAAACAACTCTGAGTGCAATTGATCGTAAATTATGAACGTTTCATTGAAAGGCTTTTTTATTATTTTTATGAACCAAACAGTCAAATGAAATTGCGTCTCGATCGAACGAATGCTTTCCGTTGAATAACAACAGAAAAAAGAGTCTTTGAACGTCGTCAAACTGTTTGAATTACTGTTTTTTTGCACAAGAGAGATTATATTTGAAATCCACACACACAAACCAAATGGCGGTTTTTATTTCTACCGTGATAATTTCAGGACAAGTTTACCTGGTTCTTTATTATTTCTTTTTGGTTTATTAAAACATGTCTCGTATAAATTAAAATTTTTACCCGAAAAAACTAAGAGAAGTTTTATTTTGCATCACAATTGTAAGACACAATAAAAAAAATGCGACTACTTCAAGCAGATTTTTTTCTTTTTCTGTACATTATACATAATCACACTGATGGGTAGACAAATCCAATGCCGCCAAGCATTCTGGCGTGCTGCACTCCATTTAAACCGAAGGGTAAGAAACCGTATAGCAACGAAATAAAAAAAAAAACCAACCTCATGACGAATAGAGATGATTTTGTTCTTCCTTAAAGGAACCACCACACGATTCTTTAGGTATCTAAAAGGCCATAATTTAACATACCGGCAGGCGTCGAGACAACAACATTTCCATTATAAAAAAGCACGAAGCAAGTCGTACTGTTTATTCTACATGAACATAAACGATTTCCAACACCACCACCACCCTCATAAATGCATATTTGATGTGATTCAATATTTCATCTGTATGCTGTTACGAACGAATGAATGCAAAAAAGCATAAAAAATAACATCGCCATTGCATTGAAATGCCATGCATCAAATTCACCCTCAGTCAACTAAGAAATGTATGAACGGTTCAGTTCAATAGAGAATCAAACGCCTGCGCTTTTTTCTTGTACAACATTTTCATTTGATTTATACTTGATCCAACTGATGTTCACTCAGAAACCGTCATTAACTTTATTGAATTCTCTTCCGTTGGTGGTATCGAACAACATGATGATTTTGTATGCAAATGAATCTTCAACTTTTGGTATATTATTTTCAGAGACCAAAATATAATATTTAAACAATACTGGATGAAGCGTGTGTGCATGAATGTAATCATCACCTGCAATCTGGCTTTAGAATTATTACAATTTTCATATCCTCTATAACGAACAACTGAGCAAGAAACAGGCGGTCTTCTATTGTATCTTTAACCCACTGCAATTGAAATCTACTGACGATTTATTTTTTTCTGTTTGAATAATGACAATTTTCTGTTTATTATTTGTTTACAATGATACCATGTAGAGATCATTGCACTTTCACCGTATGATGGCTACACAATAATCAACAGTCCCCCTTACGGTTAGTGGTATATCGACATTTAATTCGCATTGATAGCAACTGTCAACCTTGATTGGGGGTAATCATTATGTTTTATCGACTCCCTTTCTAAACTATTTATCGATACTTCAATTTCAAGTGGAATACAGTGATATCAAGTTGTATAAAATACTTCCTGCAATCCAGGGGATCATTTGATAACAATTATTATGAATAATTAAACGAATGGTAATTATAATAAATCGGTTGGTGATTATAAATCAAAAATTTTATATCGAAATTACTTTATCTGTTCACAATGGATTAAACGAGTAATTAATTCTTCATAATTCGAAACAATGGATTTTATTTAACTCAGTGTATCATAGTAACTTCAATGCATTATGACCCATGTAATCCATTATGTAATGAAAGGTAAACAAAATGTATTTTATTTTCAGATAACAAAACTTTTATTTCTATTTATTCGTTTGTTTAACTCTGGATAAAGTTTCTCCTTTTTGGAATATGAATCTTTTGCTATGGTAACAAATTTTCTCTTTGAGAATTATTGTAACGAAAGATCTAAGAAAGATTAAGAAAACTTTTGTACTTCTTTGGTAAGAAAAAAACAATTTAATCAAATTGAATAAAAGAGGTGACACTCTACCACTGAATTAAATATAAACGGTGATTTAGTTTACTATACGTACAATTCCATGGAAATTAATAAGTAAACTCTATTTTCCTTTGGCCATATTAAGTAGAAAAGTAAATAATCTGATTACTTAATCTGTGCCATATAAATTATTTCCTTTCTCTTAAATATAATTCTCTATTACTTCTTAGTCGGGTAATATGATACCGTTAAATATCATTTGCAGAATAATTCTTTGAATCCGTGAAATACTTTAATTCCTTCATATTAATTGGCCACAATTTATCTTTTCATTTCTTTTCTTCTCCGTCGATTACAATTACTTCAAGTTACGAAAGGAATACAATTTGAATACCAAAAACGAAAATTCTAAATCGTTTTAAAGTAATTACCATGAATACCTGGTGAATATATTTGAATGTGAAATACAAGAGAAAACCACGATGTTAAATTAGACGCAGTCGAAAATGTTCTAAACCGAATTACTACATACCAGAACAAATTGAAAATTTATGTACAGAAAAGATTCAATCGATTTGCATAATGGCTGTTAAATAATAATTTCTCTTAAAAAATAAATCGAAAAGTAAAATTATGTCGTCTATGATAAATGAATGCATTTACATAAATTTTATGTGTTAATGTTACATGCAGGAAACATAGATAAAAATGTATGGGAAGGGAAACATCAAAACATAGACATTTGTTGTATTCATTGAAATCTCAGGTGGTTTTGTGCGCACACAACCAATCATTATTGTCTATTGTATGTCTCAGGTAAATCGATTCTTATTCCCATTTAGACTAATTCTTTTCTAGGTCATATTACTTATTTTTAGCAAAATTTCAATGTTTTATTGCAACGCATATTGAATGAGCTTTACATAATGTCAATTAGATGATGTGGTTCATTAGTCGTAAAACCTTTAATTTTACTGTGACGTCTCGTTTTAAACCAAAAAGGTAAACAAAATTTTGTTTAACAGCGTCATATTATTTTATGAATTGTTGGTTCATAAAAATAGAATATAAAAATATCACTTAACCCGTTTGCAATATTGACATATAGTAAAATTATTCAATCACCATCACCCCCTTTAGTATATAAAAACGCACTTGTAATCTAACCTTCTCCAGACAATAATTTATTTTTAGTAATTTCAATATATTTTATACCCCGAAACATAAAAATAAATTCATAATTCACCAAAATAACCCAAAACATTAAGAGATATATTGCAATAAAACAATATAAGCCGTTTACATAAAGTTCAATAACAAAAATATAAATCTTTTAAATGTTAAATCGTTACTACTAAAAAGGGGAGACACAATACGATGGTGTTAGGGAATAAGGAATATTTCTTCTTGGCCACCACTGGTGAATGACCCCACAACTATGGTAAAATCTAAGACAATTGCATGCACAATATAATAAAAGCCTCCCCAAAATTGCAGGCCCATTACCATTTCATGGGGTTGGTAAACGCAAACCGTCTAACTTAGGCATATTATTGAGTCAATAATTTATAGACAATCAAGTCAATTATAGAGTAGACGACAATTTGGCGCCTAAAAATGCCTTTCCTGATAACAGAAAAAATAAAAAAGCCAAAGGAAAAACAAATGTCAAGTCAAAAGGACATTAGAACATGATATTTTCATTTTCCTATTGTTTTCTTTTAACTTTTCCATAATCAAAAACAATAATTTACATTTGTTATACGTTTGGTTTTTCATTGACACAAACCAGCCCATTTCGTTGGAATAACTAACACTGTAACGCATATAAACGGTAATGATTATGTACAATAGCCACACACGATACCATAAGGACACAAGTGGATGAAATTAAAGGAAATAATAAATAAATAGGTCACGTTAAGTAAGGTGCTACCTCTTCTTTAAATCCATTAACAGTTTAACTAAAACCGTTTGACTGTGACTCATTATCACTCAACCAAATTAAATGGCAAGAAAAAGGGGAAAATTATGAAGCCAAGCCCACGTAAATATCAAGTGTTTATATTTAGTTAAATAATATAGTGTGGACTAATTAATAATACCATACCTGCATTTCTGGTTGTCCACCCTCATCACGTATCAACAGCAGATAACTTTGATTGTCTAAATAGATTTCTTTCTTGTATCGGCCACCTTCAGGTGATTCTTCTTGTGTATAGGAACCAGTTAGATACCGATGAACTAATGCTGATTTACCCGAATTTACAGCACCAATAATACCCAATCGTAAATCTGGTACTGATCTAGATAATGTCCATTCTTGACTGTTTATAAACGAATCTGAAATTATATGAATTATAAAAGATTACTGATTAGATCAAAAGTTTTTTTGTAACATTAAATTGGTTAAAATTTTCAAGATGAAAGAATGATAATTATTATGCAATGGAATAACCCCCATTTCATCTCGTTTTTATTGTCATTCCCACCTAAAAGGTGAACAGACAATTCAGTGTTTTTGAGATCAAAGATGAGAGCGAGGATTATGTCACCAGCTTTACTGGACCAACATTGTGATATTGGGGCGATAAGAAATATTCTATTGCAACGAGCTCCCTTTCTACATTCCATCTAAACATTTTTAGCTTAGTTGGATATATTTTCTTCCATTAAATTTCATAAATAGCATTTAATGACAGCACAATAGAATTCTTTTAACTCTTCGGTTCTGGTATTTTTCTGCCAACAAAACATAACAATACAAAAATGTTATCAAATTGCCATTTCGTTAGCAAAAAACTACAACAGAAAACCGTTTTTTTGAGGTTTCACAGTCAATCCAACAAGCATTGACTTTTGTTCTTTATAGTAATTTTTATGGTATTCCATACCATTCATGAATTACCAAATAACTAAAATCGTGAAACTTAAAATGCATATTATCATAGTCTCAACAGCTTAACACCAAGAGACTTGAACGAGTTATGAATTATGAATAAAAAAGTACCAATATCTTGTGAATTAAAATGAGATCCATTGCATAGAATGAATTTGTGTTGAACTCGTTTCTCATATTAACACTTCTTTTTAACTTGTCAATCATAATTTTTCGGTGTTTCTTTCATTACAAGTTTTATTATACAGTTTTCATTCAATATTTTGTTTTTTATTTCATTGGGATCTGTGTTCACTTCGGCTCTCCTATGTCTGTCATTGCCCAATTGTTCCTTGGTGGTTAAGAAGTATTTTGATTACATTGAGAGTCACATTCCATCTGCACGATAATCCCAAAATAAATATTATTCTTTTTATAAAACAGTTTCTCTTATTTTCATATTCAATTCCTCATGAATTCAAATCATTTTTATAGAGTTCTGAACCATTTTACGTATTATACAATTTGAAAACCCATCAACCGTATACAAATTATTCAGATATCCTTTGCCAAATATAAGGATTGATTATACCCAACCGAGAATCTTGAATCTCAAATTATAATTTATTCATTGAAACGCTTTTTACATTCATCCATCTACTTGATTTATTCAATCATATGCCGTTTTTTTCTACAACAACCAAAGGTAATCAAAAAGAAAACATTATAAATATTAAATAATTGATTATATTTATGATATCATTTTGATTGTACCAAGTCAATGTTAACACTTGAGACTTATGAAACAGAACAATATACAATATTGGCTGTACACTCGACTCCTCTTTGTCATGTATTCAACCGTATTATTTTATAATTTTCATTCATTTTTATCGTAACATTATCATTCGTATATAGAAAAAAATACATTACAAGAACAGGAAGAAAATGATCAACACGTTTTCACTCGTAAAACATAATAATTCATAACCAGAATAAAAAAAAAACAAAACATTCAACCGAATATTTGAATATTAAAATTGTCGACTAAAACGATAAAATAAACAAAGGAAAATAAGAAAATTATTTAAACAAACGATACAGAGAAAATGACTAAAACATCTTATATGCTATTGTCTATAACATAAATAAATCATAACGAAAAAATTTTATTATTCATATTTGATTTCATCTTCCATCATCCAAATGTACCATACGAAAACTAAGATAGAAAAGAGAGAGAGTGTGTATTGTATTGAAATAAGTCAAATATTATGTCGACATGAAAAGTGTTATGATACCGCGAACTACGGTGGGCTGAACCCATTCATCATAATGTAAATAAATTATACTTTTAATATAAAAACTAAAAGATTTTCAGCCTCCGCAAAGTATGGCCAATGAAATTTATTTGATTATATGACGTGAGGTTATCAGCTGAACGGATAAAATGAGAACAAGAATCTATATTTTCTTTAAATCAATAGACTTCTTAGTTTCAATAAACCATAAAACAGATTTCCTTTATCAAAATTTATTGGTTGAATAGAAATTCGTCAACCGCAATTCTTTTCTGTTGATCTTTCACTTAACATTTTCCAATATCAAAAGGGTTTTCAATTTTACCAGAAAACAAAATAAAAATAAAACAGAAAATTTGCAAAATTTAATTTTCCCTATTTGTTGTGGTTTCATAACAACAAAAACCATTGTTAGAAAATTAAATTCGAAAGCATCTAATCTTGATTTAAAAATAGACGACAGAACAAACACAATATTCGGTAATCCTTTTTAAAGGTTTTATGATTGTCCTCTGACTAAAATTGCCAATAGCTAAAAAGGGACACACACAAAATTTTTGTATTTTTATGGAATTTCGTTCATTCTACACAGGATTAAAAACAATTCGTATGCTCTTAACTGGTGAATACGTTTGGTTTTTAGAGTAAATTCAATTTATAAATAGAATGGGTTTTGTATGGCGGAAAGTTATGTGAACTCATTTCATTTCAATTTTTTGCCGGTTAAATCCTGGAGTTTCGTTTACATCTCTGATATTGCCGAAAGGAGAAAATTACAACTTTTCAATAACAATAATGGGACTTTAGATTTGAATCCTTTTATCATACTAAAACCAAACGTGTTGCTTAATCTGGTAACTAGACCCATATGACTGTTGTGTAATTTTAATTTTATAGTCACTGTCGACCATAAACTTTTCGATTCAATGCTGTCAACAAAATGAACTGTCCTCAACGGTATTTTTGTCTCATAAAAAAGACAATTTTATATTTTAGAATTCAAGTGAACCGAACACTAAGTTAATTATCAATGTGTTAATGTAGTTTCATCAAATTTATGGTAGTTTGACACGAGAATTCAAATTGGCCCACATTATTTTTGGAGCATTGAATAACCAAATACAACACTAAACACCCGGTGCGCCAACTTTAACGATCGTTTAGGCAATTTTTATGTGTATCAAGGTCATGAATCCAATTAATTAATACCAGATGAGGTAACACCACAGACCTACAGGTGATCACAATTTAATTAAATATTTACTTAATGGATTCATTTAATCGTGTCTGGACATCCTTTCTCACAATGAATTAATATTCACTAAACGATTCAATAGAATTTTTAAAACGTAAAACATGAAACTTTTCAATTAATATCAAAAGGAAAACAAAAAATCAAAGAAAATAAAAAGAAACTTTCTCATCAAAATGTTCGATTAATCAATGGAATGCGCTATCACTTAGTCGAACCATAGTAACTAATGATGGTCATCAGGTATTCAATCAACGTTTCCTCTCAATGGTGTTGTTTAACAATATTCATTTTCTATTTTTCTTCTTTTATCCACAATATTAAAATTTCATATTCAATAGAACTGAATCTACATTAATGGACACACGTAAAATTCTTAAAAGGTACACATCAATTTATGGACTATTGAATAATTTACACTGTTACATGTAATGAATAATGTTAAAAAAAAAAAAGAGAAACAGAATATTACAACAATAACGATTCGTTCCAACAAAATATTATAATGTACATTGAATGCTACCGAAATAAACAACATATTTAATATAAAACCATATTGCCATAAAGAACAAAATCCACTATGCTTAATACAACATTTTACTAGTAAGAAAATGCATTTTAGAAAACTTCGTTTTATATAACAAAAAAGTAACATTAAAGCCATCATGTTTACATCTCAAACATGACACAGTTTTCATACACAGTTCATTATTGTAAGATGCTATGTTTTACTTATAAGAAATTCATTTTTCCATTCGGTGGTCTCCGTATTTTATTTCACAACATCGTCAGCGGTAAAAACTCTGCATTTTTATACTGTACTAACTGACGATTGCACTACATTATGAATAATGGGGATAAGAATAAAGCAAGAAAAACTACAAAAAAACATAAGCAACGGTAGCAGATGGAGTTTTTCCTCTATTTTTATGGAAGTTGTAAATATTTATTAAAACTACTGCTGTTTTCCTTTCTTTATATCCACTGCAGCATGGTTCACAGCCAACGTGTTTAGTACCATCATTACATTCTGATATATGATGATGAATATGATCATTCAAATGGTAATGAATGTTAATAGCAATTCAAACTCATTTGAAATGATGATTATGATTTTTCTACGTTTAACACCCGGTACTGTTGTTTAACATTATTTTGAAAAAAAAAACATTATGGATAATACAGTACTGCATTTCTATTTGATGATGACTTAATTATAACTATCGCAATATGCATAAAATTAAAAATCTAATAAAAATAACCATTAAACATGGTAGAAGCAAATGCTTGGAATCCGTTTAAAGCAATCTAATTAAATGATCATATAACCAACCGCATATCACATAAAAATATGTAACGACCAAAAGGATCATTAACAGAGAAATAAAACAAAAATCTATCGTGAAATGAAAGTGGAAATGGATAATGAAAAAGGTCCTTGAAATCGACAGTCTCATTATTCTTATTCAAATTTCTAAAAAAAATTGAACCGGTGAATGTTGAACCAATTTAAACATAATTAATGATTACCAACGAATTGTTAACATAAACACAAACTGATTTCAATTTGAAAGTGAAAATATGAATTGATGAAATTGGTTGTGCCGATTTCATCCCCCTACCCAAAGTAAATTACTCAATAAATGGTATAATTTTAAAAACCAAATAATTATGTTGAAATAACGAATTATTATTTAGATCATAATCAACCATAGTAATTTACATCAATTCTTTTTTTCCTCTCATATTGTATTGTTATTCCATTATTACCATATTGTATATCAATTACAAAATATTACAGTTGATCACCAACATGAAATTACATAATTTTACAATAAAAACAAATTTATTGTAATGCATCAATGAATTTCATTGAGAACACATAACCTCTTTGGTTGAATAGAAAATTATATATTTTGACTGTGTCATCGATATGATTAAATGTGAACGGACTATTAATGTTGATATGATAATAAGGACCCATAACTAGAGTATTCTATTCCAATTACTAAGGGTGAGCATTAATATTCACTCTGTATCAACCGTATAAATGCGATTATTTTGTTCATCGTATTCAGTGAGGGTTTAATCAATACAATATCACATAAAATATAAATGTTATTAGCCATTAATTAGATATGCGCGCTACATTATCCAATACCGACGAATTGACTTAATCCCAAGGATCTGTGAACAATGTACCAAGCACACGTTTAATTTGATATATAAATTATCAACGGTTACCCATTAAAAGGGATTTCAAATGTTTATTTTCATGTTTCTTGTGAACGGATTAATTGGCCCACCAACTCAATATTTCATATTTCAAATCATTAACAATGATAACCGTACACGTAACCGCACCGGTCCTTTAACATTTATGCAACATTTACACCTTCAACGAATCGGAAAATTATAAAGAGTGAATTCTAATAATACAATACTTTGTTGTTGTTTAGACTGCCTTTTCTAATGATATAAACATTGATCATTATCATTAGCCCCTAAATATCATCCAAAATATTTAGTTCATGCTGTGAATTCTGTCCCCCATTATATAGCCAACATATCTCATTAGATTTATACGAAAAAAAAAACGCAAAATACAACACATCAAAACCTATTTAGAATCAAAATTGAAATGATTATGTTCAAATTAACCATAGAGCGAGCATAAGGATATCATTTATTTTTATTCATTTCAATTCACTTCATATTCAATAATGAGATAATGATAAATAGATACAGGTTCTTCCATCGACCGGATACATGTTTTCCACCAAATAATAAAAAACATAACCATTATGTTGTACAATACAAATCATGTTTGGTTTGTTCAGTCAAATTTGATATGGTTTACAATCAGGGAAATGATTTTCATACATAAGGAATTCAATTTAAATAAATTGGCTGAAAGGAATTTAACGATTCCACTAAATATCTCGCGAGTGTTTCGAATGATGCTCAAGGTGGATTTTTTATTTTCCATTTGATTGCATCGTAACACATACAAACTGATGTGCATTTAAGAAACGAGGGTTAATAAAATTTCTAACTGGACAATATCAAAAAGAAGGCAAAATATGTTCGCCTTCATTTCACATAAAATAAATCTTTCACTCTTTTTAGGCGACATGTATAGAATAAGTTTGAATTATTCAACCAAGAATTATGCAATAGTGGCGCGATGGCATGTTCGTGTTGAACATTCAATTGTAAATTAAATGTTACGGTTTCATATGACCAACTACCATGTTTAATGTACGTTTATTTACCCTCCATTAAGAATTATGATTATGGAATATTTCTTCAGTCACCAATGATTCATATTCTTATGTCATACGTAACAACCCCTATGGCAAATCTTAGTTGCTTCTTATTCAATCGCAAATTTGCATAAGTTTGCAAATTAGGTAGGATCAATACTAGTTTTGCATAACATCGGACCAGACAACCCGTTCTATTTTTTCTTTTATGTTTCAAATAAAATTATTATGAAAATCAACACCGTCAATTTTAACTAAACAGTAAACAGTTAACGGGGCTCGTCATATATTCATAGTTTGTTCTTCAATCGGTTAGCCGATTTCGAATATTATCATTTTTGTTTGCCATTTAACAAAACGTTATCAGCAGGTAAATTAAAGGTAATTTTTCGTTCACCGTTTCTCGGTCACCGATAAGATAATTGTAATCTACATAGATACCTGGCGCTTTTTTTATTCGCAATTCATGATCATAAACTCTTCAACTTCGTACTTTTATTCTATATTACAGTTAAAATTCCCCTTCAAGTCAATTGATTGAAAGGTAAACGAAGTCGCAGTTTCAGAATATTTCAATCATTTTTAGTTTGTTCCAATTGAATTTAAAGTGACGCACAAAACTCAGTTTGATATCTTTGTACATCAAGAAATGTATGACTTCCTTCATACAATTATTCGCCTCAATAGCTCTTATAGATTTCTTTTATCTTTGTGCAAATTTCTTTTACTGGCATTGTGTTCATTTTGTTTGCTAAAATCATTAAATATTTAGCAATTCTTTTCGATGGCGACTAGAAACCCTTATCCAATAACAATTATGTGATATGATCTTCCTCTTATGAAATATCATACAATATGTGCTTCATATGGATTATGCGGTGGTAAACAAGTACATTTCCTTTAACTGACAATTTCAAACTTATTCAGAACACAATAAAAAAAAAAGAGGATCTCTCGTCTCACAATAAAAATTGGGAGGGATTGGCTCTTATTCAATATCTTGAAAATTGTTTCCTTCGTTTTGGGATAAAAAGGACTACGACTTTTCCTTCAACTTTTGGTTTCAATCGTTAGGTTGATTGAAATTTGATTCTAAATTGTTATCAAACCCTATCATTTTGAGTACGATTGATTGATGTGTGCCATTTCATAGTTCATAGAATTTCAATGATATTGAATTGATTGGTATCTAATATAGTGAATTAAAGTAAAAGGCGTAAATTTCAATACAAAAACAAAATTAAATTGTTATTTCGTATCAAACCGCATTGCAGCCATAATCGATTCGATGTCGAATGGTAACTAATACAAATGCAATTTATCAATTGAAATCTATAAATATTTGAATTACAATTTGATAAATGCCACACATGGTTAATGAAATTCATCAGATATTAATGAAACTTTAAATCAATCTAATGAACATCGTCATCTTCGAATTTATAATAAATTGGATGTAAAGAAGAGACATTTTCCGATTGAATTGAAGATAATCAGTTACGTTATTAATCATCTGCATATAAATTGGTCCATTATGTAATAATCTCAACACCAAACAGTGATGTCGATTATTAATTTCGATCAAATTTCAACGCCTACGAAACTACAAGAGATTCATAATACTCGAAGACCATAAAAATATTAAAATACCGTAATGTACTGTCCATAAATTTAATTCGCAATAATACATTTCATCACATAGATAACAGATAATAGAAACGAAATAAAATCATATCGGGAGGAAACCGTCTTCCTGGGTGGGCCTTAGCCAACAACATTAAGAGAAAGTATTTCCCCATTACATCATAAAATCCAAAGGATATAAAAATCGACTTTGACACGGATAACTAACTACCAATTCTATTTGGTTCATAAATAATAATGGATGTACAATTCAATTAAATTTTATTTATGTCCGATCATGTTGTTGTCAAAGGAAACAACAATCCTGAAATGATTCCGTAGACGCGTTAAGACCCTGAACTTCATCATATCAACCATTTACAGACAAAGCAAGAGACAGTGAATCCGTATAAAACAAAAATCCATAATTTTAAACATAAAAACGGAAGAAATATTTATGTGCCAATAATAACGATGAGTGTAAAATATCCAATATACTTTAAATAGGATTTGATACCAATGTCACAATAACCGATATGAATGAGTAACATCATCTCTATATTTCTTTGATACGGATGATTGAAATTAAAATTGAAGCATATCACACTCTCTGGTGAAAGTACATAAAATCGAATTTATTTCAATCAGGATAAAGAGAAAGGCATTCAATCCAAGCGGATAGTGAAATAAACGAACAAAACATTCTATAAAGAAATTTGTGTCACATAAACTATCCTTAATTCAATGGTAGTCTCACATTGAAGTTTCTTTTACCAAAAGGTCATGTCCAGATGATACAATTCTAACAAATTTATGTACTCTTTTAATTTTATCCAAATTGGATTTTAGCAAGGTAACCAAAAAGAAATTACAAAAACCATTTTTCCTTTATCATTTCTAAGATTCCTCTATTCGAGTATTAAGGTAGTTAACAAATTGTTGTTGCAAATATTCTTTTTTTTTTATTTTATACTAAACCAAATATAAGAAAAGATGTAGGTTATGAACAAGATGAATACAGATTAATTTCAAGCCCTCAATTCTTAAAGGTCCGAATTGAATACAATAGACATCCAACAACTGATATAAAACGGTTGTATGCTTATGTATGGTGAGTTCAAACAAATCAGTATTGCATAAAAATTTATAACGTGTACTCTAGTTATGATCATCAACCATAAATACAAAAGGTATTCCGTAGTATAAATGAAAAATAAAAGTAGAGCATCGTTCTATGTAATTTTCGGCTTGAAATTATACAAAATGTTAATAGTACTTTGGCAGTAACCTTTTACAGAAGCCTCTTGTTTTATTTTTAAGATTGACTGAACATACAGGAAGAAGACAACTAAATATTAATTATCTGTAATTATTAATATATTCCATAGACGACACACACCGAATAATGTACACAGAAATATTGAGGTTTCTTTTACATTGCCATAATGAAAATTGCTCTGTTTATGTCGTCTTTTATATGAAAAGTTCAATGATACTCGGGGGATCGTTTAAAAATGTTCATTCAATGAAAACGCGATCCCAATATAAAATTAAACATTTTTTATTTTAAATTTTATTTTTGGTTCTTCACAGTTATCTACATATTCAAATCATAATTGTAGCTACATTCAAGTCAGCTAGCCACATTAATTGTCTTTCAATATTGATACAGTAATTATGACTACTACAAGAGAGTATGACATCAACAGAATTACAAAATAATTAATGATTTATTAAACGATTTGTAGTCAAAACTAGTAGTAAAGCACGGAAAAGCAGTTATACTAGAACATAAAGAATAATAATTTATTTTTTTCTTATTTTTCCAATTAGTGTTAGAAGACCACATAAAAAACACTGTATTTTTATTATTAATCTTTTGCTTGAATTATTAATAAAGCAATCATTTATTTCCGGTTATTGAATTCATATCCGCCGAAAAAAATATTTAGAAAACAATAGAGAAAAACATATTGAGTAACACACATCCAGAAAATAGTTTTAATCGGTTTTCATTGCAGCATTTTAAATAAAATAATAAATTTACTTGAACCAGAGAATAGAATATAAACAGGTCATTGCTTATTAGGCTTCACTTGCATTCAATTCTATTGCCAAAATAGAATTCCAGTGGTATACCATAATCACATGTATTTTCACTGAACAATAATTAATTTAAAATACAAGAAAACACTAAAATTCCATTAAAAAATATGATTTCTGATGCATAAACATTAATTTAACTAAAACACATTTTCCATAATATAAAAATGTTTAAATTTGTATACTGCCAACAACAAAAATTAAAAATATTATTCCTTTTACTGTATATTTTCATTTAGACAATTTAAATAAATATTAAACATTTTATAATACGATTTACATGTTTTTCCAGCCGTGTGCCATCTTCAAATCAATACATTATAAAGAGAAATTAATGTGTGTACGAATGGCAAGTAATTAAAACGCGTACGTTAGTTTTTTTTCTTCACTCCCCGTCTAATTGGATTCAATTTTTTTTTGCATACGGTTTCCATACGATTTATAGAAAATTCAACAAATAATATGGAATATTACAACAATCTAATGTCACCTTCGTGATTTGCAAAAAGCCTCATGCAATATAAATAACGTCACTCAAAAATTCAATTGAATGGCTATAACAGTGGTGAGACATTGTAAATTATTACAAAGCTATCATAGCTAAATATAAAATGTCATTACACTTAGATTGTGTAGTTAAAATACCGATACAATAATTATGTAAAGATTAAGTCATACATTGTAACACAAGTGATATTGTTGTAATTAATTTTCAACTCAACCAGAAAGTATAATTATCAACTGATCAGTTTTTAAACTATAAAAATCTCAATGTTAATTACCCGATTTCCGTTTTTCACGATCAACAACTACTAATGATTTAGTACGTTTAACACGTAATGATCGTCGTTTGATTGAACGAAGGAAAACTTCTGGCATACGTGAAAATTTTGGTGTATCCGGTGGTCCTTTCCGTTCCGGTAAAAAGAAATTCTTCACTGCTAACATTGTCATTTTGACTATAATTCTCTGTTACACACAAAATTTAATCTCTAATAATGATCAAGTTCAGTCTTTTACAAAAATTGTAACCGTAACAAATACACTGTCGTACGTCACAATTTATTTAAATAAAATAAAATTTAACTTCAACACTCTGATTATCTAATTAAGCACCACAGTTGTAACTAATTAGAGATGTTGATTGCATTTTATGATCATCATCATCCTATGGTATAATACATTGATGAAGAATTATATCTACAATATTAATAGATTGCACACAATAACATATCAATCATTTAGATAATCATTTATAGACACTTTTAATTATTTCTTTTAAATTAATTGAAATCAAAAAAGAAAACAGTTCTGGTACCAACAATTAATTTGTGTCTTTTATCAAGAAAGAATAACAATACACATCAATCTATTTCTTTTTTTTTTATAATTTTAATAGATTCACTGATTCTGTTTTTTATGACTCTCCACGGTATCATAGAATATCTGTTATGTTATAGATTTGAATGAATGCTACTCTACATAAATTCTATGAGAAATATCATTGAATTTATACTTTACGATATTCTATTTTATGCGAATTCTAAGCAAATTTTTCTTTTTATTTCCATCAAATTCTTTTAGTGTATCCGCTCACCATAAAATTAATGATATCATAAGAAATTGAATGAATAAAAAAATACACAAACTTGTTTAATATTATTAAGTCATTTTTATCATAAAAACAGTCTAGTATACACTCAAAGAGATCTAATAATCGAATTGTATAACTTAGAATACCACTATTCGAATATTAAAAACAAAATAAAAATGATATTTCAACTATTAAAAGATTAATGATATCATTCGGCATTAACCCTTTTGGTTTATCGTAAATCCAGTTAAACCGCAAGTAATCCGTGCTTTGCAAGTTGTTGTAATAAATGAATAGAATAAATTTCTTTTCTATTTTAAATGTTAATGTTTTTTATCCATTTATTCCTTTGGTAATTTTAGTAATTTCACTTAAAACTTTTCTTTTATTTGCACTAATCAAAATCAGCCAACATACTAAATTATTCGAATAAATTATAAAATATTTTGAACCGGATTGGATACGATGTGAAAAGCATGCTGCCTCCGTCAGCTCAAGTCAACAACTGGTCGTTGGAACTTGGAATTCAGCGACGTATACTTGTGGCTCTCGCATTGGAATAAAAATACAATACACCGAACACATACATTCACTCTATCGTCGAGTCATAGTCAGAATGATTTCATATAGGATTCATGAGACTGAATCAGAAATTCTATGCCTCGTTCCAACAACATAGGAACGTTGGAAAACCCTCTTGTTATAAATAATACACAAAACATAAAATTATGCTTAACACTGACACTGAGCATACGAATTCTAGTTAGACCGTGTATCAGTCAATAATGTTGATTCCCTGGAAGGTTGTTGGCATCCAGAAACTACGCATGTGACTACCAAACGTTCACATAAAAATACGATACACATTAACGGTGCCTACAAACACCATCAACTATGTTAAATAGCCCTCAATAGAATACATGAAATTTATGTATATTCCCGTGAATTGATTGATTACCGGTGCAACATGAAATATAAACTTACATCGTTGTTATGCTGCTATCGATTGAACATTTATTTATTTACTGCATTAATAACACTGCAGTTTTCCATGGAATCAATATTTAACAAAGTCGCCGATTAATCGCCATGCAATTGAATATGATCATTATCAATGCCAATTCTTTCATCATCTCTCACTTTATAAGTCATGTGAATTGTGTGATAAAACCACTATATCTAATTACTTAATAAAAAGAAATTGCATTTTAATTCAGTCTCACCATTACGATGAATCAAAAATGAAAAGAATATAAATTACAAAGAGACCTAGTGAAAGTTGATTAAAGACATAATTAAAATCGCGTAAAAAAAGAATTACTTTCTAGTTGAAATCTGATGAATGTGTAGACAAAATAGCATTTAATCTAATCTCGGTATGGAATATTTTGAAATGATTTCACTGTGTTTCTTTGTTCTGGTATGAGATCAACAGAAGTGTACAGCATTAGATAAACAGTATGGAAATAATATTTGCCAAGTAAATAGTCCACGTGAATTTCTAGTACAAACAATACTGCCGTACAACGACAAAATGGTAT